>JAJMAY010000006.1:224223-421024 GCA_030572675.1 Zygosaccharomyces pseudorouxii (nom. inval.)
TTGTATTTGAAACATCGATCAATTCTTTAACCAGTTCTTCCAATCTCTTGAACATTCTAATCAAGGATCCCTCATAAACATCTGTCATTTTACAGATCTGAGTGAAATGAGCACCTCTGCACCATTCGTACACTACTTCCATCAACTCGTGTCTAAAGCTTTCAACGTAATCCTTTTCTACAATTTCCAGTTTAGAATCCTTCATGATCTTTGCAATCTTAGCGGCTGCTTCTCTCATGGCCTTCAAAGGTTCGGCTAATTCAGGCTTTAGACGAGGAGCTTCTT
Organism: Zygosaccharomyces pseudorouxii (nom. inval.); assembly: GCA_030572675.1. NCBI lineage: Eukaryota > Fungi > Ascomycota > Saccharomycetes > Saccharomycetales > Saccharomycetaceae > Zygosaccharomyces > Zygosaccharomyces pseudorouxii (nom. inval.). Next base: position 224,509 of record JAJMAY010000006.1, read on the forward strand.
TACAACGTTCTTGGAATGCAAAACAGGACAATAATGCGGCTGCTTGCTCCGGTTTTAGATCATTGAAGTTACCGTTGAAAATCAATTCCGTCAATAGCAACTCGTCACCGCTTGTAATGTCACAGGCAACTCTACCTTTCAATTCAATAACATCATTTTGAGTGCAGAATCCCAAACGACGTAGAACCCTCTTACGACGACGTAAATCGTCGAGCTGAATAACAGCCTGGGACTCAGTAATCTTATGTCTTAAATTATTGATATCATTGTTCAACGCACTCTTTTTGCTGTATTTTTCGTACAATTCCTTTAATCTAACTGACTGTGCAATTGGATTGGAGAAAAGCTTAGATTCTAATACCTCAATTTTCCTCAAAAGTTTCTTGAAATCATCATCTTCGATTTTCATATTCTTTATAGGATCAATTAATGGAATTCCCTTTTCAAATCTTCTTTGAATTTCCATTAAGGATTTACCGACAGTTTCCTTCTGACCGCTAGCCTTAACATCCTTAGGCATGAAGAGACGTAAGTTACCTACAGTACGAATAGAATCCAAAGTGATGGGAATAATGGCGCACATACTCTTCTCACCTTCTAGGGCAGGACGGATACCTTCAGGGAAGTTAGGGTTAAATGGTTTAATCAAATTCAACGGAGAATCCGCATACATTGTATTCACGACAACGTTGACGATATATGACTCGTGGTCAGAATATACTGCAGTGGGGTTTCTTCTGTTAACCCGCTTTACAAATTCAACCACAGCACCCCAACCGTAGGAGTATTTGCCACCAATAACGACTTGAACCAACCTACCAGGTTGTAGGAAACTTAAGATGTTAGCTGGATGGGTAATGATTTGACGGACATCGTCATTATAACCTTCTAAAGTTTGTCTAATCTCATAATAGTCCTTGACATTTTCTTCATCATCGACATTGATGGAATCTACATCTTTAATCAATTCAGCTAATTTCTTCTCCATGATAGGAACAGATATCACGTTTTGAAACTGGTAAAATGAGCTTTCCAACATAAATTCTGGAGAAATACCTTCAACTCTCATCAAATTTAAAATCATGTTATAGCCTAGATGGAAGGCAGAGTCTAATCTGTCGGCTTGACCCTTAACCATTCCCTTAGCCACTTGTGGTTCCATCTTCTCATCAATCATCATGATAACAATACCACGGTCATCTAACCCACGACGACCAGCACGACCAGACATCTGAATGTATTCACCACCAGAAACCCATCTGAATTGCTGGCCATCCCATTTTCTGACAGACGTAAATACCACAGTCTTTGCAGGCATATTCAATCCGATGGAGAAAGTTTCTGTTGCAAACAATACCTTCAGGAAACCTTCTTGGAATAAAATTTCGATGACCTCCTTTAAGATCGGTAAAAGACCAGAATGGTGAATACCAATACCTCTCTTCAAAAGAGGCAAGAGGTGAATAATCTGAGGAAGTTCTCTATCGGTTTCTGGTAACAACGCTACCGCATTGTTAAAAATTTTAGTCAATGCAGCTTTTTCATCCTCGTTATTGAAATCCAATTTAGACATTTTCAAAGCTAACTCTTCACAATCACGTTTGCTGAAAGAGAAAATGATAACTGGGTTATACCTGCGTTTCCAAATCATCTTGACGATCTTGTAGATATCACCCTTAGAATCACCCTTGGATGCACCACCTTTAAAAGATTGGCCTTTCTTACCCTTACTATCAACAGCTCCAGAGTCTTCACCAGATTGGTTGCTGATACTTGCCATTGCCTTTTGGAAATTCTCCTCTCGGAAAGTGCTCTTTTCATCCACCACTAGATATATACCGTCACCATGAGCTGGAAATAAATAATGTTGTAAAGGTGTAGGTCTAAAGTCCGTGTAAACAATGTGACAAGGTTGAACATGAATTTTACAGATCCATTCAGCAAATTCCATAGCGTTGGGTATCGTAGCGGACAGAAAAACGTAATGAACCTTATCGGGCAATAGAATGATAGTCTCTTCCCACACAACACCTCTTTCCTTATCTCTCATATAATGAACTTCGTCAAAGACCACCCAAGCGACTTCTCTCATCACTTCACTACCTCTGTAAAGCATACTTCTCAAAATTTCTGTAGTCATCACTAAGCAACCAGCATCAGGATTTATAGTAATATCACCAGTCATCAACCCCACATCACCAAAATCTGCTAGCAGTTCTCTGTATTTTTGGTTGGAAAGAGCTTTGATTGGAGATGTATAGATCACTCTTTGCTTATCACGTAACGATTGGGCAATAGCGTACTCTGCCACCACTGTTTTACCTGCAGAGGTATGGGCAGAAACTAGCACTGATTCACCTCTATCAATACATGAAATAGCCGTATCTTGGAAAGGATCCAACGTGAAAGGATAGGTACGAGCTTCATTCATCCTTTTGTGGTCACCGATCGGTTTATAGTCGTAATTTGGGGGTAAAGCCACTTGATGACGAACTTGGTGCATCAATTTCAGTCTACCATCTTGTTCCAATTGCTCGTTAACATTGTTCATCAATCCTGCTGAAGGATCCACTTCTCTAGAGGCTTCTTGTTCGAACGCATCTGTTACAACCGGTACAACTGCCTTTTTTTTATCCTCATCAGATTCTTTCTTTTTATCACTTTTAGCCTTTTTACTACTCTTCTGGTCATCATCTGCATTCTCCTCTGTCTCTAGTGGACGTTTGTTATCCTCTTTGTTATCTTCACTGACATCTTCTATCTTTGGAACTTCAGAAACTTCTGGTAACTGAATGGGATCCTCGTTGAAGACATCGAACAAGTCTTCTCCACTCATTTCAAGCTTGAAATCGACTTGAACTGTTGGATTACCTTCGAAATTTGTATACTGAACCTTCTTTCAGCGTATATTCTTGTGGGAGCTCATCGCATCGAACTCTTGAAATTTTTCAATCTGGGAAAGAAAGAAAAAGAAAAAAGATCACATGATCCCAAAAATTCAAAAAAAAAAAAAAAATAAAAAATCGATGTTCTTTTCGGCGGCTAAATTTCATAAAACAGTATTTAAAGAATATATAAAATACAACTTCCGCCAGTACGATATTTATCTTCAAAAAGCAGGAGTACGGCTTGGGTCTAAAGATCACTTAAGTTAGGATCATATCCTAAAGTTTAAGGTTGATTCTCCTTTAGAATAATACTGGAAAACACGACATCCACGAGAAGCCAGCGTTCTTTTCTTATGTCTTTAGTTCTTGGCTTAACAATTTGGAAATCTATTTGTTATATTATGTAGGGTCACTCAAGCCTGAGAGTTTTATATTGTAGGTCTAGCTCTGAGGCTAGCTTGCCTTGAACTGGCCCTTAGAATTGATCAGCCGCAGGCTCAATAGGGTATTCCAACGCTCTCTATCATATTCACTCATAACAATGTCTGGATAGTTCGTAGTTGATACAGCAGAAACGTCGCTAGACTCTGTTGACGGGATTCTGTTTGGAGGGGGTGTTCTACACTCCACAATGGCTTCAGTTTCCTTAGTGTTAGTGTTGGTATTCACGTTCGTATTTATATTTGCATTGACGTTAGAACCATTGACGTTAGAATTAGTATTACAGTTTACGTTGGCATTTGCCAGTTGAAAATTGGATATTCCTTTACCAGAACTCCTTTCGGTAGCCACGCTGTGCCTCCTGTTGTTGTAAATAGAACCATGATTTGAAGAGAGTCCCGAAGTCGACTTTGTGGGTGAGTGACTACTCTGTAGGTTGTATATGTAGCTGAAATCAACACTTTTCCCTCTGACACGTCCATCTTTGAAAGGGGATTTGAGTTCGTTACCACTATCGGGGTTTCCTGTCATATTAATCATAGTGTCAGAGATATTAGATAATGATAATTTTTTGCCCATCCGTTTCAATCTCTGGGATCTACTGGGGGAAGATTTGGTTGGAGAACCATCACTGTTGCTGTTATTCACTAACATCGTTTGCGATCTCTGAAACCCTCCTAAACTTTCCTTACCACTGATCATTGATACGATTGATTTGGTTGGTGAATGTTTAACACTGTTTCGATGCAGATCTTTGGAGAACCTTTGTGCATAGAATGAAGGGGATTTGTTATGGTTTTGAAATCCATCTTCTATATTAACACCTTCAAACTTTTCTTCTTCACCGATGTCTCTGAAGTATTGCTCCAATGCACTTATGGTATCACAGTTGCTGTCCTCAAATTTGGTTTGAAGCACCGATGGTTTTTGTACAGGAAAGCAGAAGTCATGCTTGGCTTGGAGATCTGGTATCTCTGGAACAGGTGCTCTTTTTTCACTTTCGAACCTCAATGCAGGTAAGAGACCGGTATTAGCATTATTATCGTTGCCGCTGTTATTTTGCTTTGATATATCGGTAGCTCTCTTGAGAAAACTGTCTTTATTCTTTTCCCATGCTTCCAAAGTCACAGTCTGTGGAATATCTATGTTCGGTACATCTTGTTCGGTGAAGAAGTTGCTTGCAGTTTCATCTGGTAATTGAGGAACTTGTGGGATATCTTCCAGACCGTTTCTCTCGATGCTATTGTCAGCGCTGAAATCAGACTTGACTGGGGATAAACCTCCCAAACCTAAGCCCGCCATGGGTAATGGTGAAGATGCTAAAGGCGGATCTGAAATTTTGAGACAAGGTGGTAATAGAGCGCTGTTTATTCTTTCGATGGCATTTCTTTCCAGCTCTATAGCGGGTAGGGACGAACCACGTCTACTACAACCTTTGAATTGAGAAGGGTCAATGATAGAATCGGCACTTTTATCAAATTTATTTCCCGAATTCGCATTCTGAGATGTCACACTACAATTCAATACACTCCGTGATAGATCTGGTATTGTAGACAATCTGCCCATATGGCGGCTACTCACACTCCTACTCTTATCCTGTCGCCCCCAAAGGGTAGAGTTCCTTCTTTTCCTCAAACGAATCCCATTTTTTTTGGCAAAAGTTCTTGATGAATTAAATTTAAATATAAATGGTCTCTTTAATTTCGAACTGGTCATAACGGATTTCAAATTTGGAAGCTTACCGGTTGTATGGCCATCTAGTGTTGCAACTTTGGGTAAGTTCATAGACTCTGCTCTGTGTTGAATTACAGAAGACATCGAGGCCGTTTCTCCCAAGGGTGCTGCTGAATCCTGTCCCACATTCCAGGATGGAATTCGTTGTAAGTTTTGTAATGCATCCGTTTCAGGTATCAAAGTTTGAGCAGAATTTTTCACTGGGACGTATTTTTCAATTTTTTCATGAATATTGTCCATAAATGCCTTCGGTTCATGAGATTCTAAATCTTTATTCTCTTGTGAACTATAAATTGACTCTCTAGTGAAACCCAGCGTAAAGCCATTGACCAAAAATGAGCATAGGAGTAATGAATCTAAACTGATCAACAAATTTTTGTGAAGATGGGTATCTGTCGGTATAGTATACTTGATGGTATGGTTAAAATATTCAATAGAAGCACCCAAGGTCATCAATTGGAAAAGAAGACGAAGGATTTTGAAGAAGTAAAGCTGAGAATGGGTATTTCTTAAAAATATTGTCAAAGGGAAAGAGGAAAGCCCGTAAAGTATCGTGGAACATGCAATGACTATTAGAACTGCCTTTTCTTGATGATATAATGCGACCAGCGCAATGCATAGGGATCCAATGGAAAATGCTATTAATGAGCTGAGAAGATCCAGTAATATCTGGTAGACAGCTCTATGAGCGCTTCGACACATAGCGATCCGATATGATCCTCTGTCGCCTTCAAGTTCCAGATCTACCTTACTTCACAATAATGCGAGACTTAAAGCCCTTAGATGCAGGAAAACAAAAACCACCAGTGAAAGAATTTACTGAAATATTTGGCATTCACTTTGGTTCCAAACATTCCTCATTCTTAGCAATTCAAGGTTCCAAAATACTGGTTTTTTTCACACTTTACCTGATGTAAGTTCTTATTTACATATTTCTCGATATAGTAAATTCTTTAAAGATTGACCTTACCCAGAAAGGAGAATCCCTTAACAGTAAATTAATTGTTGATTCAGAACTATTTGGGTTAATCCACTTTTAGGCATTCCTAAATGGTCATAGTAATAAATACTATACTGTCATTTAATAGAGTCCAGGGTCAACGTCACTCTGTCACTTGGCTTGGAAAGTGTCAGTGTGACGCCGAAAAATGTACATTAAAAAAAAAAAAAAACTTTTGACTTATCTTGACCTATATAATACAATTTCTGATTGCTTGAAATATCTTCTGCCATCTTCATCAATAATCACCAAACTCAAATAATTTTTGATGTTGAAATAGTTGCAGCTCATATCCGGTGTTAATTCGTATCCGCCTAAAAACAACCTAATTGGTATAGTGTCACCTTTCACAGGCGAGCCATCCATAATCTCGTACCGTATCACAGTGGAATCTATTAAGTAGCTTGAAGGCTGTAATCCTGATGATTCTCTTGCGATTAAACTTAATTCCATGTGCTTAATCTTGAGCCGAGTTAGAAGAAAGTATATTCTACCGACAATAACTTCTTTCAGATGGTATTGAGATTTAGAGTATTCGAACTCAATGTGAAGACAATTTTCAATCCCGATATCCAATTTGACCGGTTTTGGTTCATTACGTATTAACCCATTATCTTCGCCATTTTCTATTTGCCTTTGGTTCACCACGGATGATGGTGGTAATGAAACATTGTTGTAAAGATAAACCCAAAATTTCTTTAGTTTAGCAATATCCGCAGATTTGCGTATTACTGTCACTTTGACATAGTAAGATACGTCGACATTTTTACCCCTGTAGGATTCGTGTCTCTTGGCCAAATCCTTAAACATGAAATTATAACTCTGTGAATGCTGTAATTCGCCTGCTGGACATAAGTCATAGCTAAAGCATAAAAACTGTTCTACAGTATTCTTTCTTGCATCTGAAAATCCAGAACTGTTATTTGTCAGTCTTTTGGATGATCCCGCATTACCATTACCATGGGTCTTTATCATGTCAATTGACCCAATGACAGACACCTTGACCCCCAAATGCTCTACACGTTTACCTTCTTTCACTCTCAAAGTAACAATACCACTAATGCTTTCACCATCTTCATAAAGTGGCAGTCGATCCCTCAAAGCCTTAGTATCGGAAACAGTGTTATTAGGTACTTCGACATGCTTCCTCGATTCTTCACCATCGAGCAGAATTTCAATGTCTAGTGGTGATTTAAAGAAAATACTCATGGATAATGAATTGTACAGTATTTAAAACACAGTTATTGATCTCAATTAACTGGAAACAATTCAAACTTTTCGCTGATTTGTCGATTTGTTGTTATGATGGATGACTGTAGGTAGTTTTAGGATGTTAAATTTCATCACGTACCCAATGAGTACTACACAGTGAAGAGAGCAGGTCTTCTTCAAAGGTGTATATTAGAAGAGCGTTTCCAAGAACTGTAGACGATGGAACTTCCTTCCTCAAGATTAGCTTCACTTTACAAGGATTTTCGGCCTTTGCAGGAACTAAATCCTGACGGTTATGCTGCTAACATTAACACTTGGAAAGAATATTTGAAAAATCGATTCCTGAACCAGAATTGCCTGTTCTTCTCAGGTACTGGGCTTTTACAAGAGTTGGGTAATGAGGTTTATGGATTCCCCAAAAGTTTAGACGTGGTTATCGACACTTTAGTGCAAGAAGGTTACCTGATTTCTAATGATGACTTTTATGGACAGAGAATGTATTCTAGGGAATATCCTAAGCTCATGCAGTGGATTGGACTTGGTAAGAATAGGTTTTTCAAAAGTAGGCGGAATGAAGATGGGTACTATCTTAAGGAGTTACAATTGATTGTAAAATCAAATGTTGAAGTCAAATTCAAGAGTATTGTCAGCAGGATTAATGATAGAATAATTAAAAGGGCTACGGGGATCACAGACTTGGTAATGCCATTTGATGAGTTCTTCGCCAAGACTGGATTCCATGAAATTGTTGATAATGATGATGACCAAAAAATCCTTTTGTTTTACATGACTCACTATACGGGGACCATCTTAGAAGAATCCAATTTCATCAAAATAGTCGACCCTACAAGAGGTATTAAAGAATTGACTGAAAATGATCGTAGAATAGCTGATTTGAAATTAACAATTTCCAGCATTTCCAAGCAAGTGAAGAAAATGCAAAATGAAAAGATGGATTATTCCAAGATTTTAGCTCAATCTATTAGAGATGGTGCATCAAAAGACATTCAAAGAAAATTCTTGCAGGCCAGGAAAATTGCGGAAAAATACCTAAACCGTTTATTGGAATATCAAAATAATCTTTTAGAGATTAAATCACAAATCGAAATGTCCATCACGAATGAAATATTGGTGACAACTTTAAGTGATGCTAACGAAACATTGAAATCTGTAACTAAATATTCGATGTCAGTGGACCAGGTAGAAAATTTATTGGACGAGTTAAAGGACCACAGAGAACAGAACGACGAAATTGGTCGTATGCTGTCAAGGACAGACGAGCTCGTTGACGAGGGAGAACTTGACGCAGAGCTAGAATCTCTGGATAAACAGATAGAAGAGCAAGAGCCTACTTCAGAGATTATGGACCGTTTGAGCCAGCTGAAACTGGGTGAAGCGACAGAAGAAACACCCGTCAGCGGGACGCCCAAAAGAGAGGGAGCCAAGTCGAAGCAACTTATCTCCGAATATGATTAAAAATAATTATAATATTGTCGTCCCTACAGATAACACTCGGTTATCCAGACTCTAATATACACTAATCATCATCCTTTTTCTCTAAGTTAATTGTATTTCCATTATAGGTGGATTTTTCCTTCTCATCATCATCCTTATTAATAAATTGATAAACGTTTGGTGTCACACATCTCGACGGAAGGTTTAAATCAGATGGGTTTGAAGTTGGTGCCGTGTGATGATCTATCGCATAAGGTGCGGGCGACTCAAATCTGGAAGAAACCGGTGAATCCATAGTCATGTCTTCGTGATTTGAAAAGGATGTGTGTGGTGAGGTTTCGTGTCCGCCATGTGCGGCGTTATCTCTTTCCTCCGTACTTTCGGATCTTGCATCTTGTTTGGCTGAACGATTAGTATCATTATTACTGTTACCAGCACTTTCAGAACCATCAGTGTTTCCAGTATCTCCACTATCGCTGACACTACTGCGACTCAACCAACTAGAAAGACCGGTGAAAACCTTGCCTAAGAGTCCAGGCCCCTTCGCTTCCGCTACATTGGTATAATAATTTTCCAAGGGTTTCAATATGAGTACTGATCGTGGTAATAGTTGTAAATCCTCTAAGCTTTTCAATTCTTCTGAATCTGTAAAAGTTACCCTAGGAATGTTCCTGTGGAATGCATAGAGACAATCCCCATCAGTCCTATGATCATCAACCCATTTCCTTACATTGTTTAGTGTTTCCTTAGAATCAAACTGACTCGTTAAAGTACTACTGTTAGTCAGCCTTATCATGAGAACGCATGTCTTGGCATGCAACTTACTCAAATCCTTAATATTATCGTGAACTTCGTCATTACCATCGGAGCGTAAATCCATCGCCTTCCTTTCAGCTCGATCAGCTTTGACTAATTGTAGAATTCTTTCCCTTTCCTCTCTCGCCATCTGTCTCTGTCTCTTAACGTCTTCCAAATGTTTCCTCTGTGTGGTCTCTGCTACTTGATCCTTGAAGCTTTTATTGGCCGCGGGGTTACCATTGTCGGCACTGTTAGCATTACCAATACTGCCAGCGTTGCCACCAAATGAAACTCCTAGTGCATCTGCTAATTGTTTTCCACTTGCATTGGGGCCTTGAATCAATGCTGCTATTTGTCCTTGCCTTATCACGTACACACTGGGCACTACAACTGAGGGAAAGAGCTGCTCGAAATACTTGAACTGTTCGCTACCTGGTCTCAATTTTAGCCAAACTGCTTTATCCCTAAGAACAGTTAACAGATCATCACTCTTTAGCCACTTTTCTAACCATCCATTGTCATCTTCTTCTCGTCCATTATAGACCACAAGGGATTTTTGAGAATCAAGTGAAAGAGATACTGCCTGTTCAACAGAGCTTATAAATAATTCATCGTCCATATGGAATCGACCAGAATCGCTGGTAACTGAAATCTTGGGTAGCAAGTCCTTTTAATTATAGGCTTTTACGGACTTCTGTTCTTTTTTTCATGTTAACATGCACATCAACAGAAGATGTTGATCTCCATCACATGATAGAATAGAGGATAATAGAGGAATTGAGAACTTTGAAGTGCCATTGAGTTCTTGAAACTAACTTAGAACGATTCCACGCTGTCGATTTCGGTGGGTACTATGGATAATCCTCTCCCTGTAATTAAAGACGTGGTTGTAGACGATACTATAGGACATGGAACGTTTGCGCAGGTCAAGAGTGCACATTTAAAAGTAGATTCGAGCGTCATCATTGCTGTTAAGTTTGTACATATTCCTACGTGTCAACAATATGGTCTCAGTGAAAAAGATGTCGTTGGTGAAGTCATACTACAGTCTAAATGTTGCAAACATCACAACGTGCTTAAAGTAATAGACTGTAATATTGCACAAGATTACCTATGGATTGCGATGGAAATGGCAGATGGTGGTGATTTATTTGACAAGATTGAACCTGATGTGGGAGTCGATTCTGAAGTAGCGCAATTCTATTTCCAACAACTGGTTAGTGCGGTTTCTTATTTACACGAGGAATGCGGTGTTGCGCATAGAGATATTAAACCTGAAAACCTACTGTTGGATAAAAATGGGAACTTAAAATTAGCAGATTTTGGATTAGCCTCTAAATTTAGACGTAAGGATGGTTCCAAGAGGTTATGCTACGATCAAAGAGGTTCACCGCAGTATATGGCACCTGAAATTTTACACCATGATGAGTATTATGCAGATGTGACGGATATTTGGTCGATTGGTGTCTTGATATTCGTGATTCTGACAGGAGAACTACCTTGGGACTTACCAGTTTTTGAAGATGAGAATTTTCAATGTTTTATGGAAAATAATGGTAATTTAAACGTAGGACCGTGGGCCAAAATAGATTTTACACACCTAAATCTGCTGAGAAAGTTATTACAACCCGATCCGCTGAAAAGAGCTACCTTGGAAAATATACGGCGGCATCCGTGGTTTAATGCCAAGGTAACATTTGCAGATGATAGAGGGTTATGCAAGGACCCAACGGTATTAGCAAAAAAATTGTTGTCAAATTTGAAAATCTCATTGACTGATGATGACTACATGAAATTTACACAATCCGGTTATGGTTCAAAAGGTGGTATTAGTTCTACGCAGCCTGTTAAGACAGATATTGCAGCGATTGAACACGATTCGGCTAACGTTGAGCCATTTGCTTTTACCCAAAGACTTTTATCTCAATACAATGTTGGAGGAGGACTTCCCATGACGCAAGAACCTAGATGGACACAATATTTGAACAAAGACATTGCCTTTACACAATTTCGTAATGATGATCCGTTACCTTACGGACAGCGACTGTTCAACCCATTAAAACTAACAAAATTCTATACAGTAGAAGAAATGGAATGGGTACTCCCGATGCTGGAAAAAGCATTAAGATTTGCAAATATTAACGTCAGGCCTGATCTAAACGGTCGTTTTAGCGATTTGTGCAGTAAACTTGGTTATAATGGAGCTTTTCCATTACATATGAATTTGAAAACTACGGATAAAAGGGGTGCTAATCTCCACGGATTCGTATCTATTACGTTAATCGAAGGGGACTTAAAGTGTATCAGTTGTGAAAGAAAATCAGGAGATCCACTGGAATGGAGGCGTCTTTTCAAGAAGATCGCACTATTCTGCAGAGAATTGGTTCTGATGCCAAACTAAATTATTAACAGATGATACAAAAATACGTTGGGAAATAATACATACCACATTAAGGTAGTAGGAAATACCGTTTGTTTTATATATATATATATAATTTTTTTTTTTTTTTTTTTTTTTTTTTTTTTTTTTTTTTTTTTTTTTTTTTTTTTTTTTTTTTTTTTTTTTTTTTTTTTTTTTTTTTTTTTTTTTTTTCTTGATTACTTTATTATTTTATCATATTAGGATCATGATTATTTTTAAAACTCACGGGCGAGCGACTCGTGTTCTAACTTCATCATGAAATCCAAAAGCTCAATTCGGAGATTCCTTTTCTCCTCAGGTGACAGCCTTGAGATGTCTTCTAATGAAAACCCACGAAGTTTACTAACTAACTTACGTGATTTCCGTGTGGGGAAATGAAGCCTTAACGATGGTGCTGAATTTTGAGATTCCCAATCAGGCCTCCTACTATCTTGTAAAAAAGTGGATTCGTTATCTTGTGAGCTGGCGAAGTCCTCTGGTTGGGTACTTATAAGATCTCGGTCTTTTGTGTTCTCAAATTTTTGTCCATCATACTCATTACCATTTTCATTATCATTATCATCAACCCTTTTATGCTGTCGCTCGGAGAAACCATTATCATGAAATGAATCTTTAGATTTAGCCTTATTTGGTAATTTTGACGAGTTGAAAATCGGGATTCGGATCCCAACTATCTGGGATCCCTCTTTATTCTCAACACTAGTCATAGCATCATGCTCTTTTACTGTTTGCGATCTTTCTTCGAGATTGTCGCTTTTTTCGTCGCGTACATGCTTCATTCCATGTTCTTCGTTCTTAGGAATAGTCGGAAACTCCGTAGCACCAAGAATTCTTGAAAAAACATGGTCTCCACTCTCATCATTAACATGATTTCTAAAGTCTCTCACCGCATCGTATGGGAGTGGAGCGTTTCCATTTCCATTGAGAAAGGACCCCTTACCGTCCCTGGTTGAAGGTTGAGTTTCTAAGTTATCTGCTAACGTATCAGGCGGATGCACATCACTGTTTTCTCGACGAAAATTTGATTTTAAATCGACTACCTCTATTGCATCTTCTGACGACAATCCACGCGTAGGTCTTGTGTCAAAAACTGTCTCCTCTGGATTTTTTTTATTTTTCTTTTTAGTGGAGGGTTCACTGGAAACGAGGGATGTATGATCTTCATTCTGATGAGGCGACTTCACCGGCTCATTCTGAAAAGTACGTCTCTCCTGGGTGGCATAAACTTGAACTTCATTGATTTCCTGAATTTTTTCATTTGGCGTATCAGAAATTTTCAGATCATTGAATCCCTTAGGAGTTTGTACATATTCACCAGAAGACTGTGTTTTCGTTGCCCCTTCTTGATTTTCATAATGAGCTTCATTTGGATGGTTTGCAATACCATTGTGCTCCAATTCTACTAAGCGCTGTAAGGCTTGACGAAATCGAGTTTCTTTTTTTAATTTTTTTCCATTCACCTGAAGTTGTTCAGCTAGTATAGTGATTATCTTCAGTAAATAGATGTCCGGTTCCTCCGGCAACTTCTTGGATATTTCTTCAACAAAATCAAGAACTAAAGACTTTTTTTGGCCCATCAAAGAAATCAGCAATCTCTCAAAAATGGATAATACTCCATCACGTTCAACAGCTGACAGTGAGCTCGAATTATCGAGAAAAAATGTTACAATTTCCTTCCCACAAAGGATAAACAGCTGAAATTTTTTGAGGACTATTAACTCTTCAATCAAACTGATATTGAATTGTGTATTGTTTGCGACAAAACTTCTTTTGATTGCTTCTATTAGAGTTGGATTGAGTGACCCACATTTGTTAACCATGAGGGCTAACGCTTGTGGGGATAAATAAAGTAGGGGCATCAAATTATCTTTAGAAAAACTTGTGGTTAGATGGCCAATATTATTGTTCTCCAAGCACCACGTTACCAGAAGGCTCAGATAATTCGATTCCTTTCCTCGTACCATATAAGATAACAGATCCAGCAGTAATTTGTCTTTTTCTACTGTATCTTCAGGGCTGGTGTTCTTTTGAAAAAGACTTTTCTGGAGAGTTGAAGGGTTTTCAAATAAAATCTTGCTTTGCTTATGCTGTAAAGTCCATCGAATAATCTGCAGTTGTAAACGAGTTTCATAGTTGAGAAAATCTTTCAAAATAAATGGAAGACTTTCCAGTGGTAGTATTTGATTAAATGAGTCCTCATCCACCTCTAACGTGTGTCTTAAAAAATTTGGACAATGGATGAGCACATGTCTCAAGATCTCGTAGTGGCCAAATTGGCATAGAAGTGGCAATAGAGTAGAAAATAGTTTTTCATTATCACGTAGAATATTTTCCATGAATGAATAAAGCACTGGTCTATTTGGCTTCAGGTTTTTGATTATAGAGTTTTTGAGAAAAAGAGTAAGCTCTTTCTCATCCCAGTTCTTTAGACTCAGTGATTGGAAGAGATCTACTTTGAAAGGAACCTTGGAAGCGAGATCTAAGAAATTCTGTAAAACTTCAGTAGTAGGAACAGCATTCACAATCCTTACTAGGCTGCAAAAATGCTCATATGGAATTGAAGGGGACAAAAGCATTGATCCAATCCAGTTGGACACATACTTCCTTATAGACAAATTCTGAGGTTCTAAGAAACTCTCAATTAGAAAAAACTCCGGTAACTTACCCCTCAGTCCTATTATTAGTTCCTTCAAAAGCTTTACCTTTGTGTCTGGATTGATAGAAAAGATAAATTCAAACTTCCTTAGATACGCTTCGAAGTTATTTTGTTTTTCAAAAAGTAAAGGTGTGAACTGTGACACCAAAGAGCAAGTAATCTGGACAAAATAAATTTCAACGTTTTTATCATCTTTTCTTTGAATTAAAATGTCATGGATAATTTTCACAAATTCCCAAAGACAATCTTCGTTGATAAGTTTACCAGGCATGTGTTTCAACAGCGCAGTTATTAGTTCAACATTCTGGCTCAAATTTGAGGAGTCACTTTTAATAGCTTCAAATATCAAATCCTTAATAGTTGCAAAATTTGCTCCTATGACATTAGCAGACAATGGTTGGATATCTCGAGCGCTGACACCCGCAGATGCAATTACTCTTATGGGATGAACTCCATTTTTGGCAATATTTTTATGCAAATGAGTTTGTTGTTTTTCCTGTTGATGCTGCATATTTAGTTGTTGTTCCATAATTTTACCGCCCAACAATCGTAGCAACAATACGGTTGCTCTATTTCTCAGTTGAATGCTCGTTGAGGGGAAGATTCTCCTCGTATATATCGGTTTCACAGCATGGTCCCATAATAAAAGGAATTTTCCACTAGACATGGTATTATGGCCATTGAATGCTGTGTAGATGATGCCTGTTAGGTGGAAGATGAGTCCTTCCATCACATTAAAATCATATTGTTCTTGCTGGGCAAATTCAAAAGGCCTTTGTAGAAGGCTAACAATTTTTATGTTTTTTATCGTTTCATCTTCCAAATGAGTGCAGATGGAATAGGTAAGCACACGCCAGACTTTTAGCGATAACAGTTTCGCTTGAGCACTAGAAGCCTCAAAGCAGAGGAGATTGAGGTTAAGCCACTCGTCGTCGACATGTGTACCTAAATATTCCAACCGATCAGTATTGTTATAAAGTAAGCCAGTCAGTGCCAGCCATAAATCCATTGCTAGCTTATACTCCTGTTTTGCAATAATCAAATACCTGATTTGTTTTCTTAACAGCTGACCTAAAGATTGTTGTGCAATGCTATCGTGGTTATCGTCTTGTGACGGTGTAAATCTGGTGAGAAGCTTCTTGGGTACCACGTCATTCACAGAAAGAGATTCCACACATTTGAAAATTTCCTCATGGCCCTTTGAAAAGTCTATGCATTTCTTTAAAAGATCCAAAGCAATAGAAACAGCCGTAGCTACAATCTTGGTACTGTTAAGTTCATTTTCTATTAAAATTCTAGGTATAACTTCACCACAGAACCAAATTGAAACATGATCTATCATTAGCCTTGGATGTTTGGCGATGAAATTTTTAATTAAGATTAGTTTCTCATTAATTAAATTTGCACTTTGAATTTCCTTAATGGACGGTATGATACGAATAATAGAAGTAATTTCATCATTGTTGAGAAAGAAAGTCCCGAATTTACTATCGCCCAAAAATGCAACTTGAGCTGCTACGATCACCTTATTGGTATTATCGTGAGTTAGAGCTTCCAGTGAGAGTTCGTAAATTGATTTGAGATTCTTTTGAAGATGCGGTTTAGAAGTCAACCACTTCAAAAGCTTGAAATTAGAAAGAATAAAATTGAAAAACCTGACAATTTGTACATAAAGCCTTGAGGAAAATGGATCTTTTTTCTCACCAGTAGATAACAACTTCTGTTGTTCTTCCTTTAAATGCGGTAAACACACATTTACAATAAGTTCCATTTGATCGATCAAGACGTTCATTTTTCTGTCGGTTACGTCATTTAATCCCTTGGCGGATGATGAAGGCATGATATTGTTAAAGGTAGCATAAATTTCAAATCTTTTGACAGTGCATTCAGCTGTTTTTCGAGACAGAATTCTCAACCCACCATCTATGATATTGAAAAATTCATGAACATTATAAGAATCTAACATTGAATGAACCTCACCACCGACCCAAAAATCGAGCCTGTGGGGATCAATTCCGGCGGCTCGCTCGATTTTGTTTCCGTCAACGTTTTGGCTCAAAAATGGAGGTCTCTTGAAACTAATGTCACTAACGCATTTTCTTAAAGTGTCAGCATTTCTCAAAATCGATTTTACCGGTTTTTGAAGCGAACTGGGTCTTGGAGATGATCTTGGCGTCTGTTGCGTTGGTGATGATTCAATTCTATCCGAAAAGGCTACCGTCTTTTTAATTGGTGATGATTGGACACTAGTAGGTACCCTTGCTTCAATTGGAAAAGTATTTGAATGCCCATTAATGGTGGGTTCCACGTTCCTGGTTGGGCTCAAGCTTGCAATTTTTCTTCTCTTTGGACTGGGTGAGCCGATTTCATGGTTTTGGTTTCCATTTGAACCTGACTGTGAATTTGAGGGTAACTTATGAGATAACCATGGGAGGAAAGGACCTGAAGGAGAAGAGGATTTACTGTTCTTCATCGACCTCTTCATCATGTGTTGGTCCAATCTATCAATGGCACGTATCCTCTTCTCTGAAGGTTGGCTAGAGGAGCTTGACATTGGTTTGTTGGACCGGGGCAAGGCACTTTGATTTCCAAATGTGAAATTGTAATGGAGGAGGGAAAAAAAAATTAGTATTGGGACAAACTATGCGTCTACTAGGATCACCGTTCGATCTTGAATCAAACGCACGTCAAAAATTGGTGGGTGAATTTTACATGGTTTTTACGCGTATCAAACATTGTCATGTAACACGAGCAGTAAAACTGCCTAAATTCAACCATGTGATAAAAGGGCTGTAGTATTTATTTCAACAGGCGCTGAGGTACAGTAACATCAACTTTCCTTCTCTTATTATTGGGTTAATAAGTGTCTTTTGTATCGTTTTACAGCTGGTCCTTCACATAATGTTTCTCTTGACACATTTCGGACTTTAGCCGCTGAACCTCTTTCCCACACGAATCACTAACTTGAACCAACTTCTGAGTAAACAAGAGTCTCCTTTCTTTACCACACCTCTTCATACTCTAAAATTCCCACACATTCTCGGCAATTTCTTTTTTCCTCTGGCAATAGAGTGGTGTTTGAAGATGAAGGCGGTTATTTGCCGCCTCCGTTTATGTAGTCATCGATTGTGCGGGTAACGTCTCCTGAGAAGAAGGAAAAAAGAAGGTCGAGGATCGGCAATAGGTGATGGAGATGAGATGAGATGAGATGAGGTGAGAAGAGAAGAGATTAGAAGTATTGAATAATTGAAAGCGTTTTTGAGTTACAGGGTGATATCAAAACGCAAACTTGAAGGCGATGAGTTCAGAAGCTCAAGAAGTTTATGTGGCTAATTTGAAATTAGTACTCTTAGGGGAATCCTCTGTGGGAAAAACTTCCATTGTTACCAGATATACCACGGGTAATTATCAAAAGACAAATGCAACAATCGGTGCTGCTTTTTTCACTAGGACGATAAGTGTACCTTCAGAAGACGGCATTGTTCGTAAGGTTAACGTAGAGATATGGGACACTGCCGGTCAAGAGAGGTATAGGTCATTGACACCCGTATACTATAGAAATACAGATGCCGCACTTGTGGTATTTGATGTAACTAAACCGGAAAGTTTAGAGAAAGCACAGAGCTGGATTGAAGAATTGAATGAGTACTGCTCCAGTGATAGGCCTGAAAATGAGATAAATACCATTGTCGTGGGCAACAAGATTGATTTAGAGCATGGGCCATTGGAAACTGATCTACAACACGTTTTAGTAAGTGCAAAGACAGGTGAGGGGATCGTAGACTTATTTGAAAAGCTGGCTCAAAGTGTACCGAAGGAAAAATACATTAAGGAGGAAGCCCTCGAAGATTTACCGAAGGATCCCCTAAGGATAAGACAAAAGGAAATGTGCAGCTGTTAAAAAAAAAATCTATATAGGAATGACACTATTGTAATTCACCTGGAACTGGGTATTGGCCAACCCACTCGGAAATCTCCTGTGCTAGAGAGTCTACTTCAGGGGAGTCGCGGCACAACTGCTTGAAATTGGCCAATTTGGATCTGGAATCCTTGTTATCTGGGGATTCTTCACCCTTCAAAACGACTGCCAATTTAGCAGCAGTATCTATGTACTCAGCCACTTTTGAAAATTCAGCTACACCAAAGCCTCTAGTTGTCATAGCTGGTGTCCCCACTCTTAGACCAGAGGGGAACAATGCCGATTTATCACCAGGAATTGTGTTCTTGTTAGCTGCAATGTTGAGTCTCTCGAGAATGGCTTCTAGACGAGCACCGTCGATGTTTAATTGTGACAAGTCGATCAACACCAAGTGCGTATCGGTACCGCCCGAGACAAGTTTAAATCCACGTTTGGACAGCTCTTCGCCCAAGATACGAGCGTTTTCCACCACTTGGGTTTGGTACTGTTTAAATTCTGGCGTGGAGGCCTGCTTCAATGCAACGGCCAAGGCGGAAATGGTATGGTTGTGAGGCCCACCTTGATGACCTGGGAAAACTGAGAAATTGATTTTCTTCTCTAATTCATAAGGAATCTCCTTACCCTTCTTTGTAACTTTCCTAATACCTTTCCTGAAGAAGATGATAGCACCACGAGGTCCTCTTAGAGATTTATGAGTGGTTGTAGTGACTATATCCGAATATGTGAATGGCGATTCAGTGACGCCAGCGGCAACTAAACCTGAGATGTGAGCCATGTCACTCATCAAATATGCACCGCAACCATCTGCAATTTTACGGAAACGCTCATAGTCAAGAGCTCTAGCATATGCAGATGCACCTGCAACGATAACCTTGGGTCTAAATAGTTTAGACGTCATTTCCAGAGCGTCGTAATCGATTAATCCAGTTTCAGGATTTACTCGATAGGGCATGGTCTGGAAATACTTGGAAATGAACGAAATCTTGGTACCTGAGGCTGTTTGGTAACCGTGAGACAAATGACCACCGTCTGGTAAATCAAGACCCATTAGACGGTCGCCAGACTCTAGTATAGCCGAATAAGTGTATAAGTTGGCGGGTGCACCACTTAATGGCTGAACGTTCACACCCCATTCGTTGGGATCCAACCCAAATACTTCTAATGCTCTCTTTTGACAGAGAGACTCGGCCTTATCGATGAATTCGTTACCACCGTAATATCTTTCTCCCGGATAACCTTCGGAGTATTTATTCTGCATTTCAGAACCCAAAAGATCCATGACAGACTTAGAAGTAAAATTCTCGGAGGGAATTAGTGTAACTGAATGCTTTTGTCTATGGCGTTCATCTTTAAGGATTTGATGGATTTCTGGATCCACTTCTTGAACGTGTTTAGAGAGAAGTAATTGGTTTTTGGAGGTAGCTGCTGAAGCTAGAACGGACCTAGTCGACAAAAGACGTACAGAACCAGCGTTACGTGCCAATCTAGAGAGCATCCTTATTTTACAACCAATAGAAATCTATTCTCTTCTTTTAAGGTGCATCTGTTTTCATCTCATCTCATCACATTACGTCGTCTTTTATGTTTTTCAACGGTACGGGAAGCAGGAACTAGCCCGCATGACTTCCCTCAGAGTAGTCAAGCAATCGGTGACAGAGTCAACTGGAATTGATGGAAAAAAGTCGTAAGGATTTAAGGGTGAATTGATAAGCTGCTGCGAAGCGAGTTATACCTCATAGACTGGCGGCTAAAATACTCCCTTTGTTTTCGCTTTCTTTGCCTCTATTACTGATCTGGATAGTACTTGTTACATTATAGGTAGAAGCGCATGTAAAAGTATATTCGGGATCTGAGATTAATATGCTGACACCTGGATATGGCTACCACGCCACCGCTATACAGATACGCATACGAGCTGCAGAATTCAAGGTAAAATGAGCACTACAACCGCAGCGATTATCCAAGATTTTGTAGAATTTTGTGGAAAATCATTTGCACAATGCTTGAGTACTCTTAGGATCCTCTAAGCAAGACCTGATTAATATTGCTAATCCACCAATATCTGGAAGTTATAATCATCACGTTCCACGAACGATCTTAGCTGTCAGTAGCCTTAAACCTATGTTGGACTTCATCCGTACCATATAGACCGTTGATACAACCATAAAACCATAGAAACCCCCTGCGATATGAGCAAGTTGTTGAAATTGACCTCTATTACTGCAGTATCAAGCACATTGGCAGCATCGTACTATTTTTATTTTGTGGATAGAGACGGTTTCCATTACCAGAATTCACAATGGAAGAAAATCGGTGATAAAGTTCAGGGTATAATAGACGGTAGTGAGAACATCAACCCAAGCTCACCACCAAGTAGCAGTCAAGTAATCGTAGTGAGAAGACCAATGACTGAAACGATGAAAGACTTATGGAATGAACAAATAAGAAACACCGCCAACTGGATCTATTCCTGGGGGAAATGAATGATCGTATGGGCGGTTTTATCGTTTAGAACAGCTCATTTTATACTTGTTCGTGTGTAAATATTCAAGTCATTTTTAAAAGGTTTAAGTAGTTTTGTGCCGTTAACTACGTCAAGTTAACATCTCATCTCATCTCATCTCGAATAGTGAAAAATTCCAAATAATAGTCAAAATAGAGGTTACCGACAAATTCAAAGATGTCACAGGACAAGCCTGACTCTCACATCAACTACAATGATGCTATAGAATACTGGACTCAAACTCCGGCTACTATAAATGGTGTACTTGGTGGATACGGCGAACAAACCGTAGTCCCTACAATGGATGTGTTGGGATCTAACCACTTTCTAAGAAAATTGAAATCGAGAATGGTTGTCGAACCTGGCCATAGGAAAATAGGTGCTGACATCGGTGCAGGTATTGGGAGAGTTACCAAAAACTTTTTGTCCAAGCATTGCGAAGTCGTAGATCTAGTGGAGCCGGTCAAGCCATTTGTGGATCAGATGCAAACTGAATTGAAAGATTTGATGCAAGAAAATAAGATTGGTCGAATCTATGATGTCGGTATGCAAGAATGGAATCCTCAAGAGGGTAAATACTGGCTCATCTGGTGCCAATGGTGTGTAGGACACTTGCCAGACGAAGAGTTGATTGAGTTCTTCAAAAGATGTATTAAAAGTCTGCAACCGAATGGTACCATAATAGTCAAGGAGAATAATACACCAACTGACAACGACGACTTCGATCCTGAGGACTCTTCGGTGACGAGGTCCGACAGCAAGTTGAAGCATATTTTTGAACAGAGCGGATTGAAATTGATCGCTACTGATAGACAGAAGGGACTACCTCAAGAATTGTACCCTGTGAGGATGTATGCGCTAAAACCCAAGAACTAAGGCAGATTAATTGAAAAATAAAAGCCTACGTTGAGGAAGCCAGTCAGATAGGAGCGAAAGACTAAAATCGATGGTAAGTTTTATCTTCACAAATTGCATTCAGTGTGAACTATGCACTGGTTGATCATCAGGGCTTCTTAAGAAAAATGATTAAAATCATCATCCATCGATCAACCATAGTAAACCATTACGATGGGAAGATCGACGGTTGATTATTTAGATCGAGAGAAGTGTAATGGTGAGAGTATAGAATTGATAATTTTTCACCTTATATACTTAAAAGATGGAAAAAACTGTATCATTCAATACGGGTCATCGCAGAATAATGCCAGGCATTCTGGTCGACTTCTGTCCGTCCATGCTTAATTGACCTCTGTGAGCTTTTGAGATCTTCTTTATCCACCTTGACATTTGTATTTATCGCATGCGGCAAAATAGTTGATCATCTGGAGTGTCACCGGTGATTGGTGATCTCGTTCTCCATGCCATGTCATGTATATGTTGACAATGTCCACTTCGTCACTTCGTGTCCAATTGTAAGCTTGATTGTTCTTGGTACGGAGACATTATTCGAGCATTTGTATCTGTATTCCTTTCAAATTCTCGAATTCTTTGCTATTCTTATGCATACATAAGGTTAAGGGCAAGGTCTTGGCAATATGAGCGAAAGCTGCAGTAAACGTGTTGGGTATAGCAGAAGGATATTCGCATTCGATGTACATTTATCAGCTTGCCGTGCTGGAGATATCAATTGAGCGAGCCCCGAGTACACATGAAAGCCAGCTCTTCCATCAAAGAACTCAATAGATGCAAAGACAGGTGCTGGTACATTACACCTTGACCAGCTCCTGTAAAACTGGTCAAAGGGCGCCAGACGATTGAAGCCATTGTTTCACGTGCCTTCTTCTATTTCGGTGTTCACAATAATTGATCAACATCGCCTTACATGTATTCTTGAAATCGAGAAATTCTTAAACGGTAATACGACTTTTAGAAAAGAACGAAAGTAGTGACAGGGTTCCCTCAAGAGTAGTACTGCAGGACGCCTTCAAGGTCAATCATGGTTGCTTCCTCTTCTTCCGGTAGGGATAAGGCTTCAAATGGGGATAAACCCCAAGATATTCAACTATTAGACAAACCAGAGATCCAAACTGTTTTAAACTCTGATGTGGCCATTAATGCACTATTAGGACGTTTGAAACAGTCTTTGCTTACCTGCGAAGAGTTCATCAAGTTTTTGCGGAAGAAGGTTTTTTTCGAAGAAGAACATGTGGAAGAATTGGGCAAGCAGTTTAGACACTTCTTTATGGATACGACTAATGGTAGCTCATCGTTAAAACGAAGGATACATGAAATTTTAGAATACGATGGAAAACTAGCTAAAGTCAAGAAAAGCTATGTGACCGCTCTGCAAAAGATGTATGACGAAATGAGTGCCCTTTTATTTACAATGACAAAGATGAGGAAAAGCGTCAAAGAGAATAGCAGACGTCTAGAGAAGGAAGTTTCTGATTCAATTCACATTGCTGAAAAGAGTCAAAGTAGGTATAATTCTCTGTGTCAAGATTGGGATAAGTTGAGGTTATCTGATCCGACAAAGACAAAGTTAACGCTACGTGGATCAAAGACAACAAAGGAACAGGAAGAAGAATTGTTGAGAAAAATTGATACTGCAGATTTGGAATACAAGCAGAAAGTGGACCATTCAACTTCCCTTAGGGCTACTTTTATCGATAAAGAGAGACCCAAGATTGTGTCTGAATTAAAGGATTTAATCCTGGAAACAGATACTGCATTATCGATTCAACTACAGAAGTATACAATCTGGACTGAAAATTTAATCTTGAACAGTGGTGTCACTGTTGCACCCGTAGAGGCATCCAAATCCATGAGATCAGTTGCATCTTCCGTCACCAACGCCAGGGATCTCTACGTGTATCTCAACAAGTACAACAATTCTAACAAGACGGGTGGCATGGTTAATAGGAATTTAATTCCTGTTAATTATAAAAAACATCCTTCGATGATTAAGATATCGGGACCTAGTCCCTCCACTAATACTAATTCATCATTAAAGAGTTCTACACCGTCATTTTCGGTGGATACCGGTAAGAGTTCCAGAAGTAAGAAGACTGCGGAAAATTCCTATAGCCAGTCTAAGAGTTCTAACCTAGGTGCATCTGCGTCTTCCTCTAAGACAGCGGCAAGCGCGACAGGAGCCGCTCTGGGTGCTGCTACGGGTGTTGCCGCTAATGCTACTCCTCATATTGCAAGTAGTTCGTCTCCGAAGGGCAAGGAAACGGGAAGAGAGCGGGACAAGGCACTTCCCCCTGAAGGACCTACTGATGATTTTAAAACACTGGACCCCGGCAATTCTAATACAGTGAGAATACCCAGTATGGCTACAGATTTTACCACTGCTACTTCAGAATCCGACAGACCTCTGTCACAGGTTCAAACGAATACTTCCATGCCTCCAGGCACTCAGAAAAATTTCAAAACATTCGGAGTTCCCTTGGAAGATTTGGTGGAGTATGAGCAAGATATGGTTCCGGCTATCGTTCGCCAATGTATTTATGTGATTGACAAATATGGGTTAGATTTGGAAGGCATCTATCGTAGATCTGCAAATATTGCGGAAATGAGCAAATTAAAGGAAGAAATTGATAAGGAACCAGATAACATTGCTATGATCTTACCATCGAAAAATTATAAGGAGGACGATATATATCTGGTGGCTTCTTTGCTCAAGGCCTTTTTTGCGTCTCTACCGGACACTCTATTACCGGCGGAAATTACAGAAGATGTGAAAACTTGTCTATCTATCCCAGATGAAAAGACGAGAAAAAATTTTATGCATGGTTTGATTTATAAGTTACCGGATGCTCAGTATTGGACGTTGAGAGCGCTTTTATTCCACTTAAAACGGGTTGTTAGCCATGAATCAAAAAATCGTATGGGTACGAAGCAACTATATATTATATGGGGACCAACGGTCATTTCACCCAATGATGAAGAACCTAACGACGTTAATTTCCAAATTAAAACAATGGAAGTGCTCTACGATGTCGCTGATCAAGCATTTGAACAAGATTGAGGTAAAATGAAGGTAAGACTTAATTACTTTGTGAGTTGTGGGACTTGGGTCTGGAGAGGATAATGTTGAAACTTATATGAAAAATAAAAACTTATAGTGAGGATTAATGAAAGAAAATAAAAATAAAATTTTGAATAGTTAAATATATCATATTGAATAGCCGCTGTAATTTAAAATTTCAAAAATGTTATATAAGTCGCTTGATCGAACCCTTACTAGTACATATAGCGATCGTTTCTGCACCTGATAAATTTATCCTTTAATATTTTGTGAAGGGCATCCTTGAACTCACCAATACTGATTCCTCGTAATTGGGATTCCACTTTAGTGAATAATTCTGGAAGATTCAACCCACCACTTTCTCCCTTTAAAGACCTTACGATACATGCTTTTAATAGTTCTTGTTTCCATTGAGAGCTGTGACCTTCGTGGTGTTGAGAGCTTATTACCACATTCCCATTAGAACGATCACGATTGGAGGAAGAAACCGGTCTTAAAAGGGGTATTCGTAATTTACCATCTTTGACTTTCCTTTTGTCGGGACTGAAATTTTTGTTTAAAGTATATTTGGCGTTTTCCTGTAAAATGAAAAGACCTGCATCAATGAAAGACTTTAAGACAACATCCAGTGTGCTTTTAGTCACTCTTAGTTTGTTCATAATTTCATTGAATTCCAATTCTTCATAATCGTTGAATAAGGACAGTAGGCAAGTCTGGTATAATGTCAGTTCAAGAGACAAGCTCTTGCCACTCTTTAGTTTATAAGGAGTTGAAACCTCGCAGTGTTGTAGGTGATAAACCGGATGTACTTTTTTCAATTCCGGCTTTTTGTCTATCGAGTGGAAATGCTTCATAAATTCTTCCCATGAGTCAATTAGTTCATGAGGTAGGACGACATCCTCATTACCACCTCGTTGGTATATTTCCGGTACCATCTTTTTTTCGAACACTAATGGTTGGATAAACTTGTTTTTATCGGATGAACTCTTTTCAAAACTTGATTCTAAATAGAAAGCTTTGAGAATAACTTCAGTAGTAGCTTCTAAATTACGGAATTCGGAACTAGTTCCATAAATGTCACGGAAAAAGTTTATTAATTGGTGTTCCAAAGAGTCCGGATCTTTTAGAGATTTAAGAATAGAGTTAGCGCCTTGCATTATTGCCCTTCTGAAGAGAGATCTAGAGTAAAGATCTAATACAGTTGCATTTATCTCCAGTAAAAGCGGTGCTTGGAAAATAGAAGGAGATTTCGCATAGTGATCACCTAAGTTTCTATCGCGATTAACTTTACGAATGCTCGATTCACAAAACCGTACGTATAACTCCATGGTGTTTAAAGAGCCACCCAGGATTTTGATTATTTCTTCCCTAGAAATAGCTCCAAAATTTGGGTAACCAGAAACTAATAAAATTAACTTACAAGCCTCTGAGAACAGTCTTTCAAGATCTGGGTGAGCCTTTTTTAGTATTTTTCTTGATAATTTTTTGAAAACCCTTTCCAATTCAAAAGTTCTACCTCTGGACTCGAATGCAATTTTCAGTAAAGAGAAATTTTCCTTGGGGAAGGGGAAATAACGCTCGGGTGTCCTTACTGAATGAAATTTTATATTATCCTTTTCCACTTCCAACAATTGTGATGCAGTTTCAGGTTTTAAAATTGTGTGTTGCAGGAATATGTCATTAGCTTTTTCTATCATTGTAGGTGATATTGATAACGTTATCTTGGCATTGAGTTCCAATTGTTTTTTTAATTTCTTCATATAATCAATATCCATTGGAATTACCACTTCATTCTCCACGTAGTTTGAAAGATATTCAAAATAAAAATCTTGGAAACGCTGATTACGATCTCTATCTATGAGCACATCGTGACAGTAGAGTGCATGAAGGAAAGAATCAGATGTTGTTTTATCAGGATGACTCTCAAATCTATCGTTATTCAAAAATACTTCGACGAGTTTTTGGAATTTGGTTCCCATATGAGTTTGTAAAAAATTGATTAATGACACTGTTGTAATATCAGTAAAAGCACCAAATTTTCGCTTTACTTGAGGCAGATTCTGACGTATATATTCATAGAACTCCGTTAAAATTAAGGTACTTTCCCTGTAAGTTGAAGATATATTTTCCCAATATAGCATTAATCTTTGCAAGTTGTAGTTTGAATTCAAATCCCCTGTGAGATTCAAAATATGCTTGACGTAGTCATCAGTAAATGTATTTAGCCTCATGAAAAGCATTCCACACAGATTCAAAATGAATTTAGACTGATTTACTAACTGAAGTCGTTTTCTGCCACCGCCATTACCACCACTATTACTACCGCTATACTCATCGTTCTCCACAGGTTCGTAAATTTCCAATTGCGTTAGAGAATGCATGATGCTGTTACAGTTATTATAGTGAGCATAAAGATCTATTACTTGATCCACTGGTTGAACTTTTGCATCAAGACTAGTCAGTTGACGACAGACCCCATTTGCCATCTCAAAAATCTTATCTAACCGGTTGCTCAAGGTTCGGTGAGCAGCCTGATGACCTTCTAAAAAATGAGAAGATTCCATCATGATTCACTATAGCATTATTAGACCACCACTTGAGGAAGCAACTTTTAGTTATCGATGTATCTTTCCACAAGATTTGTTAAAGTTGTTGGTTAGTAGCCCTTCTCTTTCGCTTCCTTTAAGGCTATCGCGTACTATGACAATAAGAGCTACACTATACATAAAAAGCTATTGTAATAGTACAACGTCTCATTTGTACCTCTACTTTCCTATACTAGTTTTAAAAATTTTTCAGAGGAGCTCACCTTCTTCAGGTTGTAGTTGAACTCATAGAAATTATCCTTTGACAGGTATATTAGGCCAAAATTTAGAAGTTTTTTCAAATTTTCCTGTAAAATGGGTTCTTTTGACTTGTCAATTGCCAATTTCATTCGGATCCCGTCTATTTTAAGCCTTGTATAGTCGTTGTAAAGGGTTAGAATGCTTGCTATTGATAGATTTGTAATGAGTGTAATCCGAGTTGCATTGGAAGAAGGTATTGGTAATTTCATGCTTATTAAGTGACTACTGAAACAGCCATGTAATGTTTTTCTTTTTGATGAATAAAATGCCACCTGTTCATTCCAATAGTCTCTGAAATCTTGGTTGGGCCAAATTGGTTCCCTTTCAGATGATAGATTGAATTGCTCGGCAATTGGGCGGGACATAAACACGTTATCAATGATTGGGCCATTGGCGTTTACTCTATCTGAATCTATTGGCGAATTTACGATCCAGTCAATTGCTTCCTTGAATTCTAAAACTGATCTCGGTATAGTTTTGCACACATTGTCAAAAACATGTCTTTCCAAACAGGCGTTATGTTGGTAAAATGGTTTGAATTTTCCACATAATACAAGGACTTGGGGAAATATTAATTTGCGTAAAATCAGATGTAAAAAATCATCAAGGGATGTCAAGTAATGAATCAAAAAAGTGGACAAAGCGTTAATCCATATTCCTTCTAATCTGGAAAGCGTTTTGTGAGGATCTTTCCTTATGGCGTGATAGTTGCTTTGGAATTTCTCTTGCACGTAATTGAATAACTCGACGTGGAATTCACCTACGTCATCAAGGCTTTCCTCAAATTCCCGTTTTAGTGTATTCCGCTTGTGTAGCCTTGTACAATGGAAATCATCAACCAAAATCACCCCCCTGAGTAAAAGGTCAAAATTATGTTCCCAACGCAACCCTTTGTTTGAATAATAATACTTGGCATCATGATTATCGAAATCGTAAGTCACATTATAACCGCCACGACCATAGACAGAAAAAACAGTGTCTGGTGATAATATGTAATTCTCCAAAGTCTTAGGGACCAATTGATGTCGATCACCTGAAAACAGTTGAAATGCAGGTGAGTCTAGTGACCCATTTGAACTGCATAATTTCAAAATTTCTTCAGTCTTTTTCCATATCACATAAATTCTACCAAAATCCATCTCGTATTTGCTTACCCATTTTACAACACGGGATAACAGCTCTTTGTCAAAGCCTGTCAGCTTGCCAGGAGGATTTTCAGCCTTTAATTCTAGCGAAGATTCATAATATCTAATACACTCAAAGATGCAGGTAACATCGTGAAGACAATTTTCATCCTTGAATATATATTCATCACAACACCTATTCAAAAGTCGTGGAAGGGCGCTCATCGCAAGTGACAAGTATTTTACTTTGCATGACTTAAGCCATTTGTCACTGATATGGCCCTTCAGGTAATGTAACTTGCAAAATAACCCATTGTAAAGGGTGACAAAATCATTATAATGGTCTAGTGAGATGTAGGAGTCGAAATTATGGGGTCCTAACACTTCATACAGCTGACCTTCAAAAAATTCAACCGTAATCCTATCGCTGTTATCAATTGCGTATCTAGCTAAACATTCCAATTCTTGAGCCGTTCTTTTCCATTGTATTCTCTTGGTTGAGTTCAAATAGTGTTTCAGCAGCTGCTTATACCTTGATACTGCCTTGTCGACATCTAGTACCATCGATCTGTACTCATTCTTTTTAATGTGTAAGGTGTGTTGTTGAAGACTTCAACACTTTTAATCAGCTAACCAATCAATATCATATATCATAAAAACGGTAGAAACGAATGACAGAATATAGTGCAGATGATGCTAGAAGGCTAGCCGATGAATTTAAGCGTGAAGGTTACTTTGATCAGTTGAAAAGAGACGTCTTAACACAGAAGCATGAGAATGATGAGTTACCGTTGGAGCAATCAATTAGAAACAATGTAGCCGATGTTGTAAGGAAGATGGTCGCAGAAGATGAGAATCTTATATTTAAGAACAGAGGATCAACTAGCGCACTAATTGAAGCTCAGTTGTTTAAACAAGGTTATAAGAGACTGGGAGAAGGTGAAAACGGTATACAACTAGAAGAATACTTGCATAAAGTGTTGGACGATTCTGAGCTTACACAGGACATTAAAAATAAGTTAAACGGGTTGGGACCTACTGATGGTGGCGATGAGTCCACTCAAAACGATGGGTCTACATAGTACAGCATATCGTCAACCCTACGAGCTTTGAATTTCCTACCAGCACGGTCGCTACTTCTGTATTTAAATCTATCACCCAGAATGCTAAATTGTAGGGCATCTTCATCATTTAGTGGTATTTCAAGCGCAAAAATGGTACCTTTCTTAGGGATGCATTTGATTTCGTCTACTAGTGTTCCCTCAGTCATCATGATAAAATTCTTTTGACTATCCCAAATAACAATCCCCTCGATACCAATCATATTTTTATTGACACTCTTTACTACTTTCAAGAACGAACCATTGTAATCAGCCATAGAAAGCTTGAAAAGAGATTGTGAACGATTGATATTGAACTTGGACGCATCGCGAATTTCTACAGGTATGTTTAACATTTCTTTGATATAGCCAATCCACAATTGTTCATGCATGGGCCTGAATTTATCAAACTTCGGCAGGTTTTCCCATATTTGTAGATGATTCGTCTTCAAATAATCCACCAATGTGTTCTTGTCCGTGATACTCTGTTCACGAGCGATTCTCCTAGCAGTTCGTACACTAGATTTGCAACTATTAATGTAATCCTTCAATGCAACTCTTGCATTTTTGTTGATCTTTCTATAGTTTGGATGTTTAATAGACGATGCAACAGCTGCATCTGCTTCTTCTACAGTACCAACAGTAACTTTAAACTTACTTTTATTTCTCCTCAGCGATTGATGAACACCCCCATCGGTGGGTAAGATGAGTAAAGTATCGACTAATCTGTTATCGGAAATGGGCTTATTGGGATCCTCAAAGTTCTTGGTGAAAAGGCATTCCTTTAAAAACTGCTGTGTTCGATCCATGGCTAATTGGGACTAGTATGAAAGTTTTCTAGTTCCTTAAAGTAAGTGATCTTAAAATAAGTGATCTTAAAGTGATGTGATGTGATGAGACGAGATGAGCTTGAAATTTCGATTTAAAAATTCTTGACCTAATGGCTGATCAATAAAAGAGGCGTAAAGTAAGTGACAGTCTCTGGATCGATTCTGATCGCTTTACTCGGATATCTGAAATCTGTTTCTTATAGTTGTTCGTATAATTCTCTTTTAAGCCCTTTCAACAACTTTTCATAGATGGACGTAGAGTAAATATGTCAACTGATAAAGCGCCTTAGGTGTTCTTGGTAGTTATTTGAAGAGAATCTACCGTTTGAAACCTTCTAAAGTAGTTTCGAATGTCAATTATGTTCTCGTTAGGTTCACTGTGAAACTTTCCGGAATTTTATTCAACAAGCTTAGTTCAATTGTTTTCTTGATTCTCGAGTTATCTTGATCGATTCATGATTTAGAACATCAAACAAACTTTGATCATGTCCCGATTCGCTTCAAAAGGACTACGGTTGTGCTGGCCGTTAAGAATAGCCTTACCATGTCGTCGTACTCTAGCCCATCAGACGCCATTCGATCCAGATGAAGGCGATGATGAGAAGTATCAGTCCTTTAACAACATGTATGTTGATATGTTCACACCAGGGAATGATTTGAAGACACCTGCCAATGTCGGGGGAGCCAAGGAACCCATTAATGAGTTGGATGAGATCAACCAAGAGATTAATCAACTATATAACGTCGGTTACGATAAGGTTACAGCGCTTGAATTGGAAGATTTGGTTAAAAGTGAGGGTAGGTTCGTTTTACAAAGTCTATCTACAGATCCATACTACAACTTAGCCCTCGAAGACTACGTGTTCCGCCATACACCCATCAATGATCAATTTACCAGTCACAGGTTACTCTTTTACAAGAATGATAATTGTGTAGTTATCGGTAAGAATCAAACTGTTTGGAAAGAGGTATTTCTGAATAATTTGGTTCAAAGAGGTTACGAGTTCGTAAGAAGGCTATCTGGAGGTGGTGCAGTGGTTCATGACTTGGGTAACGTAAATTATTCTTTTGTTACTTCGAGAAAGGAATTTGATAGAGAGTTCTTCAACAAACTCATCGTTAAATGGTTGACTTATAAATACCCAGATATGGCGTTAAAATTGAACTCTAGGGGGGATATCACTTTGAATGATAATAAGGTAAGTGGGAGTGCGTTTAAGATCGCTAAAGGAAAGGCTTATCACCACGGAACCATGCTGGTCCATTCTAATTTACAAAATTTTAAAGGTTTATTGAAACCTGATAACGTTGAGGGCCTCACTTGGAATTGTAATAGCGTGGACAGCGTACGATCAAAAGTGAATAACGTACCGTTAGAGGCTGTTCAAGAATTTATTGATACCTGTGTTGCTGGATTTCAAAATCATTTCCCATCGCCAAATAGTAGGATTCCAGTATATTACTGTGACCAAGGCACGGCTATAAATGATGACATCCAGAACACAATTTCCAAGCTGAAGAGTGATGAATGGAAATATCTATCGGGTCCCAATTTTCGTGTACATATTGATCAAGTTAATCATGATATAGCTGTACAGAAGGGAATTATCGTCGATAGCACAATCCCAGAAACCGTTGGGATGAGCTTCAAAGATTTCGCCAATGGTTTTCCCCAATTGTTATGACTCCTGTAATTATTAATCTCTACTCTCTGCTTGTACATATATATATATATATATATATATATATATGCATTTAGGAAATTTAGTTGATCTGCTTACATTTCCTCACTTCGTGGCCCTGTGGCAAGCCATGAGAAAAATCCTCAACATATAGAATTCCCTTGCGATCCAAGATGAGGAGTTTGTGTCCATCAGGACTAAACCTTAGAGCTGCAGATTCCTTTGCTCTGTAGGCATTAGCTACCATATCCACAAGGACAATCCTTTTCTTTTCATTATCCATCATCGTCGGTGCAAACATGATGTATACAGACCCGTTTCTCTCTAAAAATGCAATGGAATCATTTCTGGGGGAGACTTCACATTTATAGATCTTGGATCCTAATTCATCTAACCTTATGAGCATCGTAGGTTGAGCTACGTTCTGTAAGCCTTCCGTATTTTGTATCTTTGTATTAATTACAATTGGAGGTGAATTGAAAGCCATTGAAGTGACACACATCAAATTCGGATTTCCAGGAAATAACTTCGTGTCAGTTATACCCTCAGATTCCATCGAAGTGTCAATGGATCTTAAACTTTTCATTACAAGTTTTGGTTCGTTCACCTTCCTTAGTGAAATGACCAAAAACCGAGATTCTAGTGCAGTTGAACATGAAAGATATAGTCCATCGTTTGAGAACTGCAGAGTATTGATGGGGTCTCTGTAAGGTAATGTGATAGTAAATGGGGAAAGAAATTCCGGTTCTGATGTTACTTTATTCCTTGTGATTCTATGGAACACAATTAATGCTTGTTCTGAACCTGTATTTCTATCCTTACCAGTAACACCACAGGCTAATAGGTTGGAATTGGGGTCGATATCAATACATCTTATTGGAAAGCCCGATAAATAGGTATATATGGGCTGACCACCTTGATTTAAATCGAATATTCTTAGTCTTCTTTTAGTACCTGAAATGACCAGCAAATCGTTGGACAGTTTACAGTAATAGTGTTCCCAAGAACCATTCGGAGATTTTTCATTCTTGGAGGTGAGTACTTCTTTATCGGTTGGAAACTGTAAATTATCAAAGGTGGGACCGTATTCACCTGTAGATTTCCCACAGAAGAGCAGAGTTGGATTTTGCTTTGAAATTTCATTAGGAATATTGTAAACCTCCCACCTATGTTCTGTAATTAATGCAAACTTCGTACAATCCGGTGAAATGGCCATATTCACAAAAAGTTTAGATTTGGTCTTTAAAAACTTTTGATGGGTATTGAATTGCGTTCGCCTTCTGTAGACTGGGAAACATTTAGCAAAATAATATTCCTTCTCTTCATTAGTACTTATGGATACTGTCAGATTTTGTGCATCATTTCTAATGGACCCAGTGACTGAATCCTGAGATATTGGGACGGTCCTCGTATTTGACGCATTGTCTAGGACCTTCAGATCTTCTGTACTGCTTAATTCGTTATCATTGCCTTCAGGAGATAGGCCGACTGGTGTATTATTCGCAGCACCCGCATAGGGCCCATTTTCTAAACTCTCGTTGTTAACCCTGGTAGCTACTGCATGAAAGAGCGATAACAATGAGTGTGGCTTATTTGGCGATCCACCAAAATGCTCACTTCTGCCGGATTCGTACTGCAGTGGTATGTCCCCCGTTTTCGTAGGCGTAAGGCTAACACCTTCCGGAATCAATAAAGACTTGTGAGCAGTGGTAGCAGAATCATCCGTAACAGATCTATCAGATCCAACAAGGGGTTCAAGCTCATTACCAGACTCGCTGCGGTTCCTCTGAAGAAGTTGCAATAGTGAAAAAATGTTCCGTAATGGCTTGACTGCACCAACCATGGAGGCATTAACAGATTGACAGCTTGGACACTGTACACATCCTTCGCCCATCAGAATTTGCAGCTTTATGTAAAGTTTCTCAGATATGCAACACCCACAGGATAGCATCGAACTATCATCGACTAAACCACTTCGTACTTTGATGCTGTAATCGTCTGTTATTTCATTCTTTTGGAAACTCAGTATCTCTTTCGGAAGAACTAGACTATCTCTTATATCATTGATAATGTCATCAGAGTTCATTTCAATGACTCTCAAGTTGAATTGAGATCCAGTCTGACCCGTTTTTAAAGGTGATTTCAGTCGACGATGAGCTTTGTCTTTAAACTTAATGATTGACGATGATTAAAGGGACAACGCGAGGTTCTTGAATGCAACCATGAATATGCTTCCAGGCCGTCTGAAAGAAGATATTTATCTATCTCGTTTACCGTAGTGATCGGAATGTGAATATCGGGCATCCTTTGCCTTTTCAAGACCAGCATGCTCGGTAGAAGCGCTATAGCTGGTTTACTAGTAAGCTTGTCATGTGTGTGTGGGAGATGGAGAAAATTCTCACGAGAGTCATAGCGTTTAGCGTGTTGGAACTGGATTATAAAGCAGTCTTCATTGTTTCAAGATGAACAGACTTAAAGTACTGTGATTAACCACTGTCTTGTTTAGCAGCCGATGAGCCATAAGCCAACAATAGTATGTTTTATTTAAAGAGGACAAAAAAAAGAAGATAAAAGGGAAAAAAAAAGTATATTGACAGTCTTGGTTCATTTGTATGGATACTCCACTTGTCTATCCTTACGCAACCAGATCTTCTTTCTCTTCTTGGTGGTTATATGTTCGACGAATTTCTCCACGCAGTATTCAGTTTTGAACTTCTTGATAAATACAGGATCCCAAAGTTCCGAGCCAATTCCCAAGTCTTTGCAACATCTCATCAAAGCATTACTCTTGCAACCTTCTGTTGCGGTTGGAATCCCTGTTTCAGCGAAATAATCCTGCTCACCCCTGGCGACACTTACCAATTGATTGTGGCAAACTAATCCATATTCTCTAGTAACTAACTTTGGTGTAACAATTGTCTGTGAACGTGGCACAAGACCCCAGCCTCCCGCACCGAATGCCTTGTTTAAAATGCGGCGGTACTTGATTTCGGGCAAGTAGATCATACCATCGGGCTTAATTTCAATGTCTAAGGGTCCCAACGATTCTGCCAGCTTCTTCTGAACTTCATCTCCAAACGGTTTAGCTCCAAATCCATGCCATGACGTTGACCAGTCTATTGTCCTCGATGAGCCAATAGGATTTTCACCTTCTAAAAGCTTACCCCCAAGGCCTTGTTCTAGAGGCTTATTGGGATTTCTGGATGCTGGGGAGTGTTCTGAGCGCAAGGCACTTGCCTGTAAATGTGGTGGAGGTGGTGGCGGAGGAGGAGGTCCCTCAAAGCCAATCCACCTAACCATTCTCAATCTCATCGCTCCCCTAGCATTAAATCTTTTTAGTGATAGCAGAGGCAAAGACATGTTAGAACCCCTTTGATATACTCCAGTTAACGGTAAACCAATGTATATACTCGAGAGAAAAAGCTCAGTATAGAGAGTCTTTGGATGTCTACTTCTTCTAGTAGTACTGACGTGTGTGGTATATTTGTATTGTCTGCCGCGAGCCCTTTATTTTTTTCATGTTAGGGCTTGAATATGTCAAATATGTCAAATATGTCAGATATCAGACAACCCTAGGGTAATAGATAACTGAATTGTAGGGGCTTGCTAGCATTCGGTAGGGATTTACTGCGTTTCTCAATTTTTTTAGCACATCTATATGTATATACATATATGTATGTATGTATGTCTGTGTGCCTTTCTTGGATGTACAAAACTGTTATATATTAGAGGTCAGTGGTAGCCAGAAGAAATAGCAGTGAGATTACATTCAAAAGGCCAGCTAATTGTACCATTGCAAGGGATAGAGAGACCATAGAATTGGTTTTTATATCCCAAGCGTACCTCGAATGTTTCAAATATCGTCACCAACTTCTCAAATCTTTTATGGCGATTCCGGTTTTTCGTTTTCAAGACTGAAAGTCTAAGTTTGGATACAAAACGTAAAATTAGATAGAATAAGAGAAACTGTAAAATTGTATGAAAATGGGTACAAAACTAGGTTTAATGTAGCCGCTGAGGCCTTCACCATAGTATCTAGCGTTTGTGAAATTTATTTTAAGAGAACTTCGCTAAGACTCACCATATCACGTGACTCTCATAGCGTTAATTTTTCCGTAATACGCGAGTGGAACTTTTCATTCGGAAAAATACAAGCAATATATAAGAGGATGGGCATAACGTGTCAAT
Source organism: Zygosaccharomyces pseudorouxii (nom. inval.) (assembly GCA_030572675.1). Lineage (NCBI taxonomy): Eukaryota > Fungi > Ascomycota > Saccharomycetes > Saccharomycetales > Saccharomycetaceae > Zygosaccharomyces > Zygosaccharomyces pseudorouxii (nom. inval.). Next base: position 261,280 of record JAJMAY010000006.1, read on the forward strand.
ATCATAAGATAAACAAAAACCTCCAAGTCCTGTGAGATTTCAAAAGAATATCAATTGGCTTAGGATATAGTTGATCCAATATAACTGGTGAAGCTTTCATGGCCTCGAAAAAGAAGGATCAAACCACTGTTAGTGGTGGTAATAATGCCAAAAACTCAAATACCGCTTTCGTATCGAAATCGAAAGGATCCACTCCCAGATCATCAGGATTTTCGTTTTCTACAGAAAAATGGCTTCTAAGAGATCCTCCTGATGCTGCTAAGTGTTACAGTCTCTGGCTTTGGGCGGTTACCGGTTTGGCATTTTTCGTTAGATTTTACAAGATATGGTACCCTAAGGAAGTTGTCTTTGATGAAGTGCATTTCGGTAAATTCGCCTCTTATTACCTGGAAAGAAGTTTTTTCTTCGATGTACATCCTCCACTTGCTAAGATGCTGATTGCGTTTATTGGGTTCTTGAGTGGTTACGATGGCTCCTTCAAATTCGATGAAATTGGACACAGTTATGTTCAAAACCCTGCTCCCTTTTTGCAATACCGTTGCTTCAATGCGTTTTTGGGGACCATGACAGTTCCATTGATGTTTAACACTTTGAAGGAATTTAATTTCAAGGCCGTGACTTGTGCATTCGGTGCTCTTTTGGTGGCTATCGATAACGCTCATGTTACCGAGACCAGATTGATTCTACTGGATGCCTTCTTAAACTTTACTGTTGCACTGTCAGTTTACAGCTATGTGAAATTTTACAAAGTGCAATTGAGCAACCCATTCTCCCTGAAGTGGAATTTGTGGTTATTCGCAACTGGTCTTTCATTATCACTTGTCATTTCCACTAAATACGTCGGTGTTTTGACATATGCTATGATCGGTTCAGCAGTTGCCGTTAACTTATGGCAATTGCTTGATGTACGTGCCGGTTTAACCATTCGCCAGTTCACTAGCCATGTTGTGAAAAGACTAAATGGTCTCATCTTTGCCCCATTCCTCGTGTATCTATTCTGGTTCTGGGTCCACTTTGCCATTCTGACTAAGTCTGGTTCTGGTGACAATTTTATGTCTGGGGAATTCCAAGAAACTTTGGGAGATTCACCTTTGGCAAGAGAATCTAGACAGGTCAACTACCACGATATTATCACTTTAAGACACAGGGACACCAATGGTTTATTACATTCCCATTTGTCTCGTTATCCTCAACGTTACGAAGATGGTCGTATCTCCTCTCAAGGTCAGCAAGTTACCTGTTACTTCTACGAAGACGCAAACAACCAATGGGAAATTGTGCCCGTTAAGGAATTACCATCACCATCAGGCCAACCACTTTTGCTCAACGAAGCCTTCAGATTGAGACACGTTATGACCAACAGTTACTTGTTGACTCACGACGTGGCATCCCCATACTATCCAACCAATGAAGAAGTCGTTACCGTCTCTGAAGAAGAGGCAAATGGCCCAGATTACCAGCAAACTCTGTTCATGTTCCAAGGCTTGAATAAGAGAGACGCAGGTTCTATTGTGAAATCAAAGGGCACCTTGTTCCGTATCTTCCATGTCGATACCGCTGTAGCTCTATGGACCCATAACGACGTTTTGTTACCAGATTGGGGGTTCAACCAACAGGAAGTAAATGGTAACAAGAAGGTAACTGAAACGGAGAACAATTGGTTTGTAGATACCATTGTGAACATCGACGAAGAAAGAAAAGCCTACGTTCCAAAAGAGGTCAAGAAATTACCTTTCTTCACCAAATGGGCTGAATTACAGAGATTGATGTTTGAACATAACAACAAACTGTCTGCTGATCATCCATTTGCATCTCAACCATACTCTTGGCCAGGTAGCATGAACGGTGTCTCATTCTGGACAAAGGATTCTGAAAGGAAACAAATCTTCTTCATCGGCAACATCATCGGCTGGTGGTTACAGGTGATTTCCTTGACCACATACATTGGTATCGTCATCGCAGATTTAATCACTAGACAACGTGCATACTATGCATTGGGTAAAATCACCAGAGAAAAAATTTATGGTCCCCTGATGTATTTCTTCATCGGCTGGGGATGGCACTATTTCCCATTCTATTTGATGGGTCGTCAAAGATTCTTACATCATTACTTACCAGCCCAATTGATTGCCTCTATGTTCACGGCTGCATTGTGGGAAGTCATCTTCAGTGACTGCAAATCCCTGGACACAGAAAAGGACGAGGAGCAACCCAATTCCAATTATAATGACGTCCCAGAGGTTCAAACTAAAGTCTTGTACATTTTCTTTGGTATTATGACAGTGGTTATCGTGTGGTGCTTCTGGTTCTTCTCTCCATTTGTATATGGTGATGTGAGCTTGGCACCAGAGCAAGTTGTTGCCAGAAAATGGTTAAACATGGAGTTGAACTTCGCCAAATAAAGCCTGATGAAGATCGAATCTCATTTTAAATAAATGAACGATAGAATAAATTCGAAAAAATCACACCTAAATATCTAAGAAACGAATTAAAATGATATTTTTAAACAGTTACGATTTATGACCATAAAAGTTGGGCTGAGGAAATGGTAGCTTCCTGTGCATTCTATTAACAAGTTCCAAAAAGTTGGGTTCATTCTCTGGTGTGATATAGCCATGTCTTATTAGAAAATCCGTCATTACCAGTGCACAATTAGGCTTGAATTCTTTTCTTTCAATAGCATCAATGGTCTCTTGTAATGTCAGTAAATTAAAACTGTCCACTTCATCATCATTGGGTCTGGGTACAACATTTTCAGAGAGTGCCAAATCAAAAATGTATTCCACCTCACCTACTATATAAGCAAACTCACTGTTGAAGCTAACTTGATCGAATTTCTGGGGAAAATAAATGTAAGATAAAACTCCAGCAGCCCTAATACTCCTCTCAATATCTGTTCTGCATAAATTAGCCTCTTCCATGCTTTCTTTAATAACAGTATCATTAATACCATGAGGATACCCTATGCCACCGGCCACGATATTATCCAACATAAGAGGCCAAGTGGGCTTCGTTGCCGATCTTCTTGGGATCCAAAATTTAATCTCATTCGATTTCGTATCTATCATGTAGCCATTGACATGAATACCATACGTAACGATACCTAGAATCCCTGCCATAGCTCTTTCCACAAGCACATAGGGATTTCCTTGCACATAGACTGCATATTTCTCCTCCCTCCAGCCTTTGATCTCTTTTAATTCAGATTTAGTATACAATGTTCTTGCAATTTGGTCAATCTTAATATTCCTAGTGTCTGCGTCATCATCATTGAATCTCAACTCAGTCAATGAACCCTCATTATGATTGATGGTAAAGGTACTATTAAACACCTCCTGACCGCAGCACCTGATTATTTCTTCGACAGCAAATGAAAGTGTGAACCCAATTCTAATGTTATCATGTGAGGTCAAATAGAGAACTTCTTTCTTGAACCGGTTATCGTCTTCATACTCATCTGGGAATTGATCAACTCGATCCATCACGTCTAAGAACGAAAAATTGTTCTTGTCATCTTCAGATGTCCTTAAAAGAGTTTCTTTACCCTGATACTGAACCACTCTTACCATTTTTTCAGTCCCTTGTCTCTATCCAGTTGCATTATATAAGATGATCGAGAGGGCGAACTTCGAGCTCATCTTAGTATTTTAAGGCTAAGACAATCACTATTTCTGTTGACCATTGATTTAGAGAAGCCAATCAGATAATGACTGCTACCATTAAATCCTTTTTACAGTTCCTCAAGAATGACCATTTGTCCAAGTTGACTCCTTCATCAGTATTGAGGGTTGTATTTGGAAATGAAGCTGCTGATTTCGATTCTGTGGTATGTACCCTGACATATGCATATTGTAGCTACCAGAAGGATCCTGAAAATCCTTTAGTTCCCGTTATCAACATCCCCAGAGCTGAATTGCCCTTAAGAAGAGATGTAATGAAGTCTTTGAACAGATTAAACGTCACAGAAGATTTATTATTCTTCAACGAAGAGTTTAGACGTTACAAGACTCACTGTGGATCTGTTAATGCAGTTTTAGTGGATCATAATGAGGTGGAAATGAGTTCCAAAGAGTTAGTTAATGCCGTAATTGGTATAATAGATCATCACAAGGATCAAAAATTGCACTTAGAGGCACATCCAAGAATAGTTCAAAATACAGGTAGTTGTTCGTCTCTAGTATTCAATTATTGGCGTGATACCATTCTTAAATCTGAACTTGCATCTTCCAAAGAAGTAGCTCTGTTGTCTATGGGAGCTGCACTATTAGATACATCCAACTTCAGGTATAAAGTAGAAGCACCAGACTTAGAAGCTCTTAAACACTATGAGAGCATATTATCAGATGTGGATAGAGAAGAATATTATAAACAACTGAAGAGTGATAAGGATGACTTAGAAGGAATGCACATTAAAGATATTTTCAAAAAAGACTATAAGGAATTCACATTTGAACAAGATCATCAGAAAATCAAAGTGGGAATTGCATCTGTGGGTAAGCCATTAAAATGGCTTAGTAAACGGTGTAACGCCGTCGATGAATTCAACTCAGAATGCATTGAAGCTCAAAAGGAGCGTAACGTAGATCTTTTTGTTGTAATGACCGCTTGGCAAGATGGTGACGAATTCAAACGTGAAATCTTAGTGATTTCACCTATTAAAGATCACTCTGAAAAGATCATGAATAAAATATCATCAGAATTGAGATTGAAAAGTGCTGATCAAATGAATGTGGCGAATTTGGACCATCATTCCTATTACTTTAATGCATTTAAACAATTAAATGTTTTGGCCAGTAGGAAACAAGTCGTTCCACTACTTGATGATGCATTTCATTCTACCGCTGCTGGAAAATAACTTATCTTCCACGTCCCAAAACGCTGCTTGCTAGAAGGTAAAATAGAGTTTGTAGTTTCTAATGCATCGATAAATTTGTCCAATGGAACTTTATCCACTTGTTCTTCATCCACATTAGCTTTGAACCCTATGTTTGAAGGAATTACATCGCTGTAAAAGATCTTGAAACAGTTGTGCAACGTCCGTCCATTGGCTAAAGTAACTTCAATGCCCATGGCAAATAACCAGATGTAAAGTTGTATATCATCGGATCTCAAAAGGATATATCTTGTAGAATTTGCCCTGTTGCAATTGAGCAAAATAGATATAACTTCAAACTCCGCTGGGAAAACATCTTCTTGACAATCGTCACTTTTCAAGCGTAGTTTCCACTTAGGAATCCTCAACATTCTATCACTAGTCCTTCTGCCCAGTATTTTCTTACAATTAGAACACATGGCAAGATTACCGTCTAAAACAGCAGTCCTACCATCAAAAGTCTCTTCGACGGCTTGAAAAAAGGAGTCCCCTATGAGAATTTCTTTAACGCATGGACTTAATGAATTCTTTTGTAACGAATAGAATTCAGATGTCTTATCCTGTGGTTTATGACAGTGCCAGTAATCCATTAGTTCCATCCAAAATTCAGAAGGCATTTCATTCAGCCTAGAACAGTTTCCACGGTCAATTATATCCCCATCACATTGTAGGCAACATAGCCTAAAATTCTTAAGACCATTTAGTTGGCGCTTGTTCCATTTCATCTGCGGCATTAATAATACATCATTATGAGATTTGTCCATTCGAACCTCTTCAGATTTTAGAATGAGCAGATATTCATCTTTATTACTATTACTAACTCTAACCAACCTCTTCGATTTAAGCTTCCCAGGATTATACGGCAATGTTATATCCAGACGTTCACCTCTCCCATCTTGTACCGTAATTTTACCTAAATCCGAGTATTTTAAGCTAGGTTCTTTAATACCGTCCAAAACCACAGAAGTTGTTCCAATACGTGGTAGATATTCGACTAGAAATCCTATTGAATCTGCCATTATTCCTGCCTCTTGTATGATTCTTGTAAAAACTCATCGCGAGTTGAAATTTCAATCATATAAAGTTACACCATAAATAACAGCCATAGCTGACAACATCAAAAAAGTACTGTCACCATAGATCAAACGGAAGGAGGTCGATGGATCTGTAATGTCGACTTTTAATGCACTGAATCTTACACCTCATGATGAGCAATTGGAAGCAGAAGAGCATTCTAGAGAGCTAGAGATTGAAGAATGCTTCAAAATATTTCAAAGTGTCCTGTTTGAGTTGAAGACAAAGAGATACAAAGAAGCTGATTCAAAATTTGAGGAACTACTGAGTAGGGATGTGATAAAGCCTGATAAATGGGGTGTCTATTACTATTCTTCGCCTACTTTGGATAGGCTTCGGTATTTGTCCTACCGTAATCGAGGAATGTATTATTACAGTTATGTGCTCGATAATAAATCCAGCTTATCTTCTCAAGACATTGTCGATTGTATTATTAAGGTAATTGAGAATCTTTTGGAGTCTATTCAACATAACGATGCCGATAGTACAGTTACGGAATTACTGATACAGATCTTCCAAAGCTATAAGAGCAAACGGTTAGAAAGGATGGTCCTGGAATACGAACTCACAAGGTCAGAAAACAACCTACTCCTGCTGGGTAGGAAGAAAAGAAGCATATTACCCAAATTACGGCAAATAATAGGCCAATACGGTGACCTTTTAGAAGAAATCCGAGACAATGAAGCAACAAAGACTAATATGCGATCATTACAAAAGTTAGCAATCCCCAAGCAACTACCAGAACTTAATTCTGTTCTTTTGCAAATTAGGGATATGAAGACTCAAGACGAACGTACGATGAAGGAACTTGACGTGCTCGAAGTGACACTAGAGAGCTTTACGTGGGAAGCTTTAGCAGAATCTTTGAAAGGACTTTTGCCGCAGACAAAATCCTCAAACCTCTTGAATAAATCTCTGGATCCTTATACAGATGTAGAAGACCCCATTGAAGGTATAAAATTTGTTTTGGCACAGGATGATGAAGTGGAACCTGAACCTGAGAATAAGAAACCGGAAGAAGAAACAACAAAAGAACAAACGACGCCATCTGTAGAAAATTCCAACGATGGTAAAGAACAAGAATCTGTAGCAGAAAAGGAAGCTCAAGAACTGGATATTTCTACAAACAAGCGTCCCCTAGACCAAGTTGAATCATTTAAGCCCGTACAAAGAAGCAGTAAACGTTTCAAGGATAAAGATCAAGAAGTGTCAGAAAATGAAGCTTCAATAACAAACCACGTGGCATTTCTGGAGGAATTAGCAAGCCTTTTGGAACTCTTAGGATACAGACCGGCATCTGATCAATGGAAGTCATTGTTGGAAGCACAATCCTCGAAGGACGAAGAGTGCCTACCTCATCGAGATCTTCTAGATTGTCTGAAGGGTTGGAGCAGCTGGCATACTGATATTTTTGCTCAAAATGATTCAAGCTCGACAAATACTGTTTCAAATGGCGGTGATACTCTACAGTTAAACGCCCTATTGAAATCTAATGTCTTTGCTGATAAGGACAACGATGTTAATCTTTTGGAAAATCTACCGGAAGAAAAACTGTCATCTTTCATCAATGCAATTAACGAAGCTCCGATCCATTTCCAAGAAGTGAGATACAAGTTTCTCCATATGTTGCTCACGAACAGTGGCCAAGGAGAACAACGCCCTGTTGTTGATTGTTCATGGTCTCGCCCATTATTTCAAGCTGTCGAATGGTTATTCCTTAGTATCGAACAAAATTTATTTGAATTTACATGCAACAATCATGACTCCTGTGCCTATTTGGCTTTATCGCTTTATGAACTGATAGTGAACATGATGGGCGGCATATGTGAAGAAATTTCTTCAAAAAAGCTCCAGGGCCACAGAACTACTGATCTCAAAACTCAGAGAAACAAATTAGTGCTAAAACACGATAAATGGTTGGATTTACTTCGATCTTATCACAAAGTTAGCAAAAAATGGAAACTTCACTTTCAATGGGCACATTATTGTTTTTTGCAATACACTTGTGAAGTGTTCGACGATCAGCTACCTTCGAATTTGTACATGATAGAGAAAATGCTGAGTGAATTGAATGAACCATTTGACGCAATATATCCCAACCACAGATATATTCCCCGGCTCAATTTTTCTTCATTACACTCTCAAATAAGAAAGATCAGCATAATAAGAAGAATTAGTGTTGTTGATATTGCAAATGAAGAAGCAAAAGCAGAAGATACAGACCAAAATATGGACATCTTGGAAAGAATTCTTTTACAGAGTGTCCAACCATCCAAAGAAATACTACCAGAAGATCAAGAAATGCTTTCCTTTATTCAGAATTCTCCATTCTTATTAAAGCTTAAATTATGGGAAGCTCTTTTTTCATATTACGTCAAAAATCAAAATTTGATCAGTGCCATGAACTGCTACTTTTATGTGCTAAGGTTATTGAATAACATTATGGTCTCAGATAGATACTCTCAACAGATAGAAAAACAGCGCCATCAAATTCTCTTAACTATACTCATCACTGTGGGAAATTTCACTTCCAAATTCCTTAAACTGTTGTCAGACAGCAATTGGAGTAACATAGGCATATCTGAAGTACCAGAAAGTGAGCAGCTTTTAGTGAAGTTTTTTATTTTATTCAATTCAGTGCTCTATTTCGAGAATAGGAAAGATCTTTTTGGCAGATCATTTTTCCTAAAAGCTGCCAAATCTTCTGCTAAAGTGAAGGACATTATAGCCAATTTGACCACTTTATTGATTTATTATTTTAACTCAGACTTATCTTCTAAAAGACCTGAACAACGTGGATATCTGATGTCGAATTTTATCTGGAGTTCCCATTCCTTATTAGGATGTTTTGGATTCTGTGATGCATCTAACGGTAATTTCTTGAAGCTATCGGAACATTTACTTTGTCAGTTTATTGATCAAGAGTCATTGGTTCAATTGAAACAAATTCTTTGGTGTAGATATCACTATATTATTGCTGGCGATAATTTCACACCTGAACAACATCGCACAAGAGCCATTGAAATGGATAAACGTAATTCTTTGCCGCTGGGAGTTTATCTCATTAAACTTCAATATCAAGGGAAAAACCCTCTTTTGGCTAGTGGGAACAAAGCATCGCTTAAACCAGTTTTGGATAACATTATTGAACTGATTGGAAATCCAGTGTCCTTGGGAAACCATGTTGTTGCAAGAAACAAATATTTGCTAGAAGAATATTTAGATTCGCCATTGACTACGAACATTTTAAGAAAGGCGTTCAAGGGTAAAGGACAATTGGGGCTTACGACACCTCATGACGAATTACAAGGATCCACAGATGCCGGCTTGTTTTACGTTTCCAGCATTCAGGCATTCAATTTGTACAGAATTCGTAAAAAATCCATGCAAGCGCGACCATCCGAGTTAGACTACATTGTCGCTATGCTCAAGAATGACATTCTGTACAACACACAACGTTTTGAAAGCTGGTTTTTATTGGGCCAATGTTATGCATTTATGGTAGAGGACGATTTGATATGGACGTCAGATAAATTGTCAGTCCCTGAAAAGAAATACTCTACTGCACAAACTCAAAGACAAGCCATTCTTTGCTATGTCATGTCCGTTGCCATTTACTACCATAAACCTACCAAGACTTCCGAAGATAACTTTATAGTTCAAAAAGTATTTGAGGCCCTTGGTTCAGAAATGATGAGTGGGTACTTAAGACCAATGGAAAAACTATGCTACTTCGGTGTCCCATCGGGACCCTTATTAAAGCTTGATGAAGAAGGAGAGATTATCAGGCAAGATCAATTTAACGTGAGAACCATTTCTGATTTTAACGTAGAGCAGGCCATTTTATTTAGTTTCCAACAGGCAATCAATTTCGAGGATGGTGAGGACCCAAACGAAGGTGCTAACAGCTCCAAGTGGATCTATTACTACAACATTGGGCGGTTTTTGTTTAAAACAGGACGCTTAGAACATGGTGTGACGGCTTCTAAAAACCTTTTGAAGTCATGCCAGTTGGCTTCTAGTGTTTCCTCTAATAAGGATCCTATCATAGAACCCCATTATTCATTCATCAATATGTGTTATAAATTAGTTAAAAATGGCACACTATCACCACACAAGGCTCTATCCTTAGTTTCCAAGGATAAAAATTTCTTTGAGGAGGAAGAACCATTCTGGAAAATGGACTATTCACTAGCAGAAGATTACCAGAGGAAATTTTTCTACCAAAAAATAGTTAAATTGTTAAACTTCTTACTATCCGTTGACAGGAAAAAATGGCACCATAGGCCTCGTTATAGAATAGCCAAGATTTATTTCGAGGACTTCGAAGACGTCGACACTGCCATTACTGAAATAGAGATTGTTATGTCAGTTAAAAGCGCACATAAAAATTTGGTCAACATTTGGAAACCAGATTTCGAAAGGCCGGGAAAACACTTCGTTTATACATACCAATACGTGATGTTCTATTTGGATCTTTTATTCTGCAAAAATGACTTTAACTCCATTGGTCGTGTCTGTAAAAAGATCAGAAGATTTGGATCAGGTATGGCATATGTCAATAAGGCCATTGAACATGCACTCATGCTATACACGCAGTGCACGAGGTCTAAATTGCAACTCAACGAAAAGGAATCCGTGGAACATTTAATGCCCTCACTAAACTATCAAGTCTTTCTCAAAGTCAGCGAAGATTTACAAAATGGGTTTAGCGAGCAGAACTATTCGGAAGAACTACTATCGGGTCTCAAGATCGCTTATCAACTTAAAAAGGGAAATAACGGTATCGCATTCGATGGGATATGCATCTCCATCTATTTCAAATACTTTTACTTACCAGTTGCGCCCCTTGATGCGGAACCAGATGCTAACATAAGTGGTCAAGAACAAGATCGGGAAGATTTCACTACCCATGGGCAATCTCAGACACCAGAATCACAACCCAATCAGGCGCCCAAGCCAGTTACACAGTCAACTAATGGCCAACCAATACCAAATAAATTCTCCATTCCAAGGAAACGGGTAAGCAAGAAGGATGTATTCGATAGAATCAGGCTTATTGTTGAGAAGATCACGTGTAATTAGAAGCACTGTGTTAAAATTTCTTCATGGAAGACATGGAATAAGAAGAATAGAAGGATGAAAAAAAAAAGGTTCACTATGGAATATGAATAATCTAGTGTTGAATCGGTAAGGAAATATTACATTCTCAACAAACAATGACGGGTAAAGAAGTTAATGTTGTAGTTATCGGCTGTGGTTTGGTCGGTTCTGCAGTTTTGAAGCAATTACAAGCAGCTAAGTCTTCCGCTACTTACAACTTAATTCTACTTTCTTCCTCTAAGAAGAGTTTGATCTCTGATGACTACAAACCATTGGACATTGGAAACAATTGGAAAGAAACTTTGAATGCATCTGGAAAGGAACCTTTGTCTTTGGAATCCCTATTGTCATATATGATCAAATCTCCAAAGCCAGTGATTTTGGTGGACAACACTTCCAATGAATCCATCTCTGAATTTTATCCTAAGTTTGTAGAAAATGGTATTTCCATTGCTACACCAAACAAAAAGGGATTCTCCTCTCAATTGAGTCTTTGGAAGGGAATTTTTTCCGGCAAACCTACTAACGGTTTGGTTTACCACGAAGCCACAGTGGGTGCAGGTTTGCCTATCATTGGTACTCTAAATGATATGGTTAACACTGGTGACCAAGTGAAAAAGATTGAAGGTATCTTTTCTGGTACTTTGTCTTACATCTTTAACGAATTTTCCACTATTGAGCCTAACAATGTGCAGTTTTCTGATATTGTCAAGAAGGCAAAGGATTTGGGTTACACTGAACCTGATCCTAGGGATGACTTGAATGGGTTGGATGTGGCTAGAAAAGTTACAATTTTGGCTAGACTAAGTGGATTGGAAGTGGAATCTCCAACTTCTTTCCCTGTCCAATCTTTGATTCCAAAACCCTTGGAATCTGTGGCCTCTGCTGATGAATTTTTGGCTAAGTTGCCAGAATACGACGCTGATTTGGCCAAATTGAAAGATGAGGCTGCTAAGGAAAACAAGGTTTTGAGATTCATCGGTAAAGTCGATGTGGCCAGTAAGCAAGTCTCTGTGGGTATTGAAAAGTATGACGCTTCTCACCCATTTGCCTCTTTGAAGGGCTCTGACAACGTCGTATCTATCAACACTGAACGTTATCCAAACCCATTGGTGGTCCAAGGTGCCGGTGCCGGTGCAGAAGTTACCGCTGCAGGTGTGGTTGCTGATATCATCAAGATCGCCGAAAGAATCCAGGCATGAAGTCATATATGTTTTGTCGTAATAAATATATGTGTACGTATATTGGAAACATCAAATACATTAAAATTTAACGCTTGCACTATATTTGATTAGTTCATCCAACGTATTCGTCAGCATGTTGGTCCTTCAACCACTCGTCCTTTGCATCAAGGAATATTACTCTTAACTCATCATAATTAGTGCAAACTTTCTTGAAGTTTAACATCACTTTTTGGGCATCCACTGCGAACTGTGTGGAAGATTGTGATTTACCTACAATTTTACCAGGATTGGCCCTAGAGATATAAATATTGTTAGGAGCCAAAAATAATTCACCGCTTTCTCTCACTTCTGCAATATATGCGCCCGTATTATGAATATACTGGGCATACTTAAACTCAGGCTTCCCCCAAGAATACATTATTTCAAAATCACAATTGCTGTCTTGAATAACCTTAGAGGCTCTATTGTCGAGTAAAAACCCTGAAACTTGGAGTAAATGCATGTGATAGTAGTATTTACTCTTGGAGAGCAACTCTTCATCTTTAAACTCAGGATCTTCCCAGGGATTAATTGCCAGTCGAATTTCCACGAATGAATGGAAGGGGTCTACCGCAGGTATAGTACAAAGCTCTTTCCAAGGAATCTCCACTAACCTTAACCCATATCTTTCACAAAGTCTTGACCAATTCCCAACTAAGTCATCAAGAAATTTTGGTGTGGTTGTTAACCATTCAAGTCTGATGTGGAAACAATGATCTGGGTTATGCACGCGATCGTAGTGGACAGTACAAGTTTCCAACTTATAAGATTTTCCAGCCGGATCAACGTCTATCACCAAGGAATTACTCAACATCACAGATGATTTTCCTGTTTGTTCATTAGCATTTTTTCTGGCATCTGATTGATTATCAGTAGAAATATTGGAAGTGCTACTGCTGTTTACCATCGTCAAAGGTAGCACATTCGTTTCGGATATACCAGATGATGAATTCTCCCCTCCCGGACGTCTCTGGTCGTTAAAAGATTTGGAGTCTGAATTTACCTGCTCGAGAGCATGAACATCGACGAGGTACGATGGCGTTATCTGATAAAAATAGTGACCGTCAAGAAAACCATGTTTATTCAAAACATGCTTAAAGAGTCCTCTGTCCATCAAACTCTGGCCGTATTCAACAGCCTCTTCTCTTGTATCAATATCACTTAAATTTCTTAATAACCAATTAACCATTTCTGATCCAATAAAACTGTTTTGATGTCTTTTCCAATGCCACTTCCTATTGACAAGGGTGAGAGGGTTATTACCATGTTGTATTTCATGCGCCAGTGTTCTTATATCTACATCTTTTTTCAGCTGTTTCCTGTCTGCAAAGATAGAATCTTTATAACTTAGAACTGATCTATCCAGAGATGACTTCTGTTCACGAATGAAATCGAACAGCGATCCTGTGTAAAATAAAATCTCTGGTTGAATTTCTTCTTTTTTGTTTTTCTTCATCTGCTTCTCCTTTGTAGTTAATAAACGGGATTTGGCAATCGAAGATATTAATCGATTTAAACCCTCCAATCTTATTTCCTCAGGTGTCAAAGTTTCATTCCTTCCGTTTATAACAGAAGAATATGTATTGGATGGGATTTCTGCCGGAAGTACTACCAATTTGGATCTAAATCCACATTCATTCTTATCAAGCCCATACTCCCCATATCCTGCCAACACCTGATCAACTTGATTCCAATTCAAAGGCGGGCGAGCAGCATGCAATGGGTCAATCTTTGCCTTTCTGTACGAGTTTTCATAGCGAGTTTTAACCAAAGGAGCATAGCTGGAAACCTGTTCAAATGGGTTTTCCTCATTCTTCCTCATATATCTTTGAACGTCAATAACACCATCCATACCGCAGCTGATTCTATGTATCTCAGAATCAATTGTCATATAAATTCTGATATTAATCCAACTACCATCAATAAACTTAGCAACTGGTGATTCACTCTTTTCGATTCCTTTAGAATGTTCCACATCTTTGACATTTTCTCCCACACACAGTTGAAAACCCGCCAAGAGACGCACATAAATCATATTACGTAACAAATCTTTCGAAGTCTGCTTATAGGCCTCTTGGTCAATATTCAGATTAACTGAATGATTTCTAAAAAAGAAATTATTCTCAAAGTCCAGCTTCGAAGGAAAATCTGAAATCGTAATGGGTAGTTCTGCAGGAGTAGTAAAGGACCTCCATTTACTGTACCTCTTAGGCACATACCGTGGTAAAACATCTTTCCATCTTGTGGGATACATCATTCCGGCGAGATCTTCACTAACTGGAACAGACGGATTTTTTATTTCAATCCACGTCCTCACTTCAGTTGGCGACGATCTAGTCCGATGAACTGCTGGCTCTTGAGACGGTGTTTTCCTGTCATCCACAGTAAATAATGGATTCGCCTCTAGAGCACCATAGTCTGTAGGAGACTCCGAATTACGCACAGAACCATAAGGCGAAAAGCCTTCCTTTCCGAAGGATAAACCATTTTGATTGTCCAAATAATTCAATGTGGATAAATTCTTCTTGATAATTGGAACATGTTCTGAAGAATTGCGAGGAGATAATATTGGTTTTTGAATCGTGAATTCTCTAACACCATCTGCTTGATCGTTGTCCGATTTATAGATACTCAAATCTCTTTTAACTTCACGCTCTGGCATGATTCTACCCACAATTCTATGGGTTAAGTCTTTAACAAGATTTTTCTTTGTAATCCCTTTTAAGGTATCAACCGCCAATGAAGATTGTTGCGTTCGAAAAACGCTATCATTCAACTGAACATTACCAGAAGTTTCATCGTCCCGAGAACTATTACTCCCCTGCGTAGACAAATCAGCAAAGACTTTTGGTTTTTGAATATCATCTAAGACAGGGGAAGAGAATTTTGGGGCATTCCAAGCAAATGTCGATGGATCCTGTAAAGATTGCTTTTGATTCAATCGAAGTACACCGTCAGACTTATTACCATCGGAATCACTCTTTTGCGAATTATCATTAAATTTCTTAAAATTGAAAACATCCGTGTCATATTGATCCATAAATTGCTGGATACTTTTCACATCGCTACTCGGCTTTAAATAATCAATATCAACTTTCCCTAAAACGTCGTTTTCTGTGAGTCCCATCATCTGTAGATCGTAAATCTTACACCTTGGACGCCAATCATCGGTATCATTAATGGAATCGTTCCAAAAGAAGATACTAAGCCAAGTTGGACTACAGTGATGCAACTTGCCTTCATAATCCAAATACCTGAACAGGGGCACCACATGAAGTGGAGCCCGTGAAAGACAGATAAGATCCATCGTCATTTCCAATGACAAAAGTTTCTTACCAGTTAATTTGAGTAAATCATAATCCACATCGTATAGACCTGATCCAGGACTAATGATCATTACGTGTGTAGTCGTATGTCGCAGATCAGATTGTCTGAACGGATCAGTAATTAATGTAGAAGCAAAATTAACCAGTTCCAAAAAATTAGATTTGATCACCGGCGAAAATCTTCCCTTGATAATACTATAACCATCTTCGGTTTGAACGTTCAACAAATTTCTTCTTAGCGCTTGAAACTCTTTTCGTAAAGTTTCCATAATTTGTACCCAATGAATAACCAGAACTTGATCTACTACGATTCTGAAATAATCAGTCGTGTTTTTCAAAATGGTACCAGGTTCCAATTCTCTAAAGGGTACATGTGAAGTGTCCATAGATACAGCAAATGCAATGGTGATACTATGATGAGTACCAATATCCTTCCATTTTTTGAAAATTTTGGGGAAAAAAGAATTAACCATCTTTTGAAATAGTTGCTCACCAGTTTCTTCAAAATTCCACATTTCTTCAGTGATTTGGATTAAAAAGATTAATCTTGCAGATTCTGAACGAAATACTACCCTAGTATTTTCTCCAATATAACCCGAAAGCGTCTTTTTACCCTCACGATAAATCCCATTTACTGTAGCTCTGATAGTATCTAGGAATGTCAGTCTTTGACTTGAAAACACACACTGGCTCACCAATTGGGAGTTCAAACACCACATATCTCCTCTATTAATCAGACAATCTTTAATGTTTAATTCCACCAAATCTGCTTCGGTCAATTTCTTCGACTTCAATCTTATCCAAACCTTAGAACGTGAAGGCAGATCAAGCAAAGATTGCAATTGACCTGATTGAATGGAGAGTTGAGCATTCTTCGTCCTTCTCCGGATATCTGGACTAAAATCTTTGGCCACAAAGTATATTTTTTTATCCTTACTGTTGGGGGTTTTCCTATATGTTTTCATTTCAAACAAATCACCTTGCCTTGCTCCTGGTATTGCAGTGAGGTCCATTTCCACCAGTTCATTTGAATACCTCGACTCATGGTAACACAATTCCACTTGCCTTGATCTATTCTTATCGGTAAAGCCTGCGGACTCGGGCTCTACTACAGCAGGTGCGTGTAGACTAGTTTTGTTGCTATCGTTCAAAAATGTAGTACTTGGTGTCCTTCCGACGTTACCACGTAGATTGGTATCGTCTTTGGCTCCTACTATAAGATTACCTGCACTCAGAGATATTGAATTCACATGTGTTGTGTTATTAACTTTCGGACCTGAAAATGCCGTTGATGATACCGGACGTTGGTTCTTCCCCCTAAGACCAGCGAAAAGAGGACCATCACGGGCCATGTTAACTACTACGTCTACTTTGATGCGTATCTATCGTATTGTATAGATTGTTTGATAAAACTTCCCTTTATTACTTATTTTTTCAGTCATAGCGGTTACGAACCGGGTAATGTGAATTACAACATGTACAATTTATAAAATAATACTTTAGATGGTTAGAAGAAATATTACTTAATTAGCCGCTACAAGTAGTCCTCTTCCTACTCAGTTTTTTCTCTGTCTAAGATTTATTCTCCTGCTCTTGTTCTTGTCCCTGTCCCTGACTTTCTTGTTGCTGCTGCTGTTGTTGTTCCTGTTGTTGTTGCTGTTGTCTCAACCTTTCCTGTCTCTGTTGTTCTTCTTCCATAGATAGACGCAATGCCATTGCCAATTCTGGATCCACTGAAGGATCAACACCGAAATCCATGAATCCATTGTCACCTCCTGCACCTTCACCATCGAATCCACTACCACCGCCAGCACCTTCTTCTAGAATTATACGAGATCCTGCAATGTGTTCATATAGTAGTCTTGGACCTGGTTGTATGGTCAATAAATGACTACTGTCTTCTTGAGAGTTGTTAACAGTCTCGATGAATTCCTCTACTATCGCCGTATTATGTTCTATTTCACCAAAGTTGACAATATCTACTGCAATGTTATTCTTTTTCAGTTTTTTGGCCAATTTCATCAATTCTTGTCTGTCATCTTGGATGGGAGAACACACAAACACAACAATTCGCTGATGCTGAACTTTATTTTGGCGATGTTTTAATGTTAATGCGGCAATTTGGATGGCTGTCCCTAGATGAATGGATCCTTCAATATGAGTATCGTGCAAACCTGATAAGATCTTACCAAATTCTGAGGTAAATGTGGATAAAACTCTTGGATTAGAACCTGCTGATAAAATTAGGCCTACGGTATTTTCAGGGTTGCTGTTACGTTTTGCCTGAAAGATAAATTCGACAGCGTCGATTTGTGCTTCGAACCTCGTTCTGGGGAAATCTCCGTTCCTTGAGAATTCAGAATTATCGATGGTTATAACAGTTGCCTCTAATACCATGGTTCACGCACTATATGGGGATGGTATGCTAGTGATAAGTCCTATTATGCTTATGCAATGGTGGCAAATATCATCAAGTTCAGTGAACTCTACCTTTTTTTTCTCCCTTCCTGAATCTCTATAAGAAAGTGCGGGTAATCAGGTATGGGTTCGAAACCCAGGAGACGTAAATATGGAAATTCGAGATAGTAGAGATCAAAGAAGACCATTGTACGGTATAACGTCAATCACAGACCTTGTAGGACACTAATGATGTACCATCTATTGTTAACGATTACAGTACTTCCAAGTGATGTTTACTTTACTGCGATTGTATAACTGTTCTGTCATTCATGTTTTAAGCAAGTTCAATCAAAATGTACGAGGTCTACTGGTAGAGTCTAGTGATATGTTGAAATTGATACTTGATGAAATAAAGTTCATAGAATTCCTCCTTCTATTTGCCGCCGAGGCTTTTATATCATTACACTCCCTCCGGGTAACCATTTGAACTTGAAAAAGAGTCAAGCGATGAAGGCTAAGCGCTAAGATCTACTTGCCACTTACTCTGCCTTCTCTTAGTGAAATAAAGGATAGAGCTGCCTCAATGACACTCACGGATCAACAGAAACAAGATATCAAGAATAAAATTATCGACAAACTGAATCAAAGGTGTATGTTCATATGAAACACGTGGTGTTTTCCTCATTCCTTTCCGTTCATTAACTAACTATGATAAAAGATGAAATGACTGCCCAGCAGGTAATAAAGCTAGAGCACGATAAATTAGATGAATTGGACCGCGCAGCTCAAGTACAGATAGACTACAACAACAGTGTTTCTAATGACTCATTGACAATGAGAGAAATTTTGGAATTGGAAAGAAATGGTACTACGACAGTCGATTAAGAAAGCCGAACGTTTACACATCAGCATTGATCGCAGTATGAGCTGTCCAACGGTCATGTTGCAGCGGATAAAATTCCGCATTACTTAGCTGAGTACCATCTTTATTGATCCGTTACTCTATGTTCATACTCTAATCACGTGAAATTTTCTAATCTTCGGTGAGTGACACTGGCCAACATGTGGCATCGTCCTATGCCAAGAACCAATCAGGATGTGAGTGAGGCGGGAAAATGCTATTCTGAAAGCCATAGCTGTGGCTCGGAGTTAAACAGCGAAGTTCGATAGAGGTCGGGTACTCACTCATTCAGAAGCTCATCTCCCCAACTTATAAGAAGAGTCAAAAGGGAGCGTTGTTTAGTGGAAGGATACTTACCAAGAATTGGAAGAGAAAAGGTGTCAGTAAGTCGGTCGAACTTAACGCTTCCTTTTTCTTATTCTATTTATTTTTGCCAACATGACGACTTCCAATGCCTGTACATTATCAGAGGCCCTTCTGAAATATGCCCAGGCAGTGGATTCCTTCAAGATTTTTTTCACTACTGCTACTAAGGATACAAAATCTGAATTTACAAAATTTCCTCATGCAATACAACTGTTGAACAATGCAGATCCCTTAGGAGAAGTGATTGAACAAGTCTCGAGGGATCGTTTGACGACGTTAGTAATCGATGAGGTCACTTTGGTGAAATCATTACCTCAAGTACAGGCTTTGCAAGGTCATCCAATCGTAATCAACATTGATTTGTCGTTACAAGATTACTCTGTGATTCCATTTTTCAAGGATTTTTCTATCCCCATTTTAATCTCCTCCAACGAAAAAATCTTCAGTATAAATGCCCAGAGATCTCTGGATATTGCCTCTAAATGCTTAAGACCAGTACTACATTTCATCAATTTCAAGAATTTGAAGCGCCAAGTGGAAGCTAATGTGCAACAAACACAGCTTGCCGAAGAACCAGCTGACCTCGACGCCCTGGACTTGGGTAACAAATTTGACATCAGTTCTTCAAGTAAAACTCCTACTACTGCTGTAATTAATTTCTCAGCGTACGATTTTACACCGGTGTTACCTAATGACACTAGTTTAGTTCAAATCAACATTTACAGACCTTGGAACATACACGATCTGCTAACTGTTTTACCCAATTCCATTAAAAAAATTGCTGTTGCTCAAAGTGCAAATCAAAAATCTGGACAAAATGGATTTGAACCATTGCTGTTAGATTTCTTCCAAGATTTTGACTCTTTGATGGAAAAGGGTATAGATCAAGTGATAATATCCAATATCGGTTTGGTAACCGACTTAGGTGGTGCCCTAGGCGAAATTGTCACTAATGTCAATTACAAGGAACCATCTCTCTCACTTTTCCTTGGTGAGCCAGTAAAAGAAAAGGAGACAATTGAAGAATTGAGCTCTTTGAAAAACGTTCTGGATCTTGAAAATGCCTATATGAAAGTGATAAGACAGCTGTTTACTTCAAATCTGAACGTTTTAAACGAATACACTAGCAAAACAGTCCAACAAAATAATCCAGAGTACGGCTATGGTTTATTCCTAGACCAACACAAAAGACGTGAAGAATTGGTTGCCTTAGCAAGACGTTCTCTGGACCCATCTCTTTACGGTACTACGGACGCTGCCTCATTCGTGCAACTACTAGGTAAGTGGGTTTCGTACCACGACCAATCGCTGGACGAGTCGGCTTTGAAGGAGGCTAACACCGTCAGTCAACAGGTGTTTGAATTTTTACAAAAAAACAGAGATTCAAAGAAAGTTTCTGAGTTCCTACAACTGGGTTCGACTGAAGAGTCATACGTTTTCAAATCCACTTGGTTAGTGGGTTCTGATTCTTGGTCCTATGATTTAGGTAACTCCGGTGTCCACCAAGTGCTTTCTGGAAGGAAAAACATCAACGTTTTATTGATTGACTCCGAACCATTTGAACACAGAAAGGCGACTCAACAAAGGAAGAAGGATGTTGGCCTTTATGCCATGAACTTTGGCCACGTGTACGTCGCTTCGGTCGCAGTTTACTCTTCGTATTCACAGCTTCTGACGGCTTTCATTGAAGCTTCTAGATACAGCGGTCCATCCATTGTTCTTGCTTATTTACCATATCACTCCGAAAAGGACACTCCTTTGGAAATTCTTAAGGAGACTAAGAAGGCAGTTGGGTCTGGCTATTGGCCACTATACAGATATGACCCAAGCAAAGAAGAAAGTGAGGCTTTTGTCCTTGATTCCTCCGTGATTAGAAGAGAGTTACAAAATTTCTTAGACCGGGAGAACAGATTGACTTTATTGTCGAAAAAATACCCTGACTTTTCAAGAAACCTGGTACAATCGGCTAGCGACAAGGTTACCAAGAAACAAGAGCGTAGAGCCAAGCAAGCTTACGAACAATTACTTGAAGGCTTGAGTGGACCACCATTTCACGTTTACTTTGCATCAGATGGTGGTAACGCGGCCTCTTTAGCTAAGAGATTAAGCAATAGGGCTGCTGCTAGAGGTCTAAAGGCAACTTGCCAATCCATGGATGAGATTGATCTAGAGGATTTACCAGGTGAAGAAAATGTGGTTTTTGTTACTTCTACCGCGGGTCAAGGTGAATTTCCTCAAGACGGTAAGGGTTTCTGGGATGCTTTGAAAGGTTCCACAGATTTGGACTTAGGTTCTTTGAAGTTCTCTGTTTTTGGTTTGGGTGATTCCCTTTACTGGCCACGTAAGGAAGACAAACACTATTATAACCGCCCATCTAGAGAATTGTTCAAAAAACTAGAGCTTTTAGCTGCCAAGGCCATCGTTCCTTTGGGTCAAGGTGATGACCAAGATGCTGATGGATATCAAACTGCTTATGCTCCATGGGAAGAGGAATTATGGGAAGCCCTTGGTGTTTCTGGTGCAAATGTTGCTGATGAACCAAAACCATGGACTAATGAAGACATGAAAATCAACTCTGACTTCTTGAGAGGTACTATTGTCCAAGGTTTGGAAGACGAGTCAACGGGTACCATCCACGCATATGACCAACAATTGACCAAGTTCCATGGTTGCTACATGCAGGACGACCGTGATGTTAGAGATGTTCGTAAGGCACAAGGTATGGAACCATATTACGCCTTCATGGCTAGAATTAGACTGCCAGGTGGCAAAGCTACTCCTGAGCAATGGTTGATCTTGGACAGACTCGCCAATGAGAGTGGTAATGGTACTATGAAATTGACCACCAGAGCCACTTTTCAATTACATGGTGTGGTGAAGAGAAACTTAAAGCACACCATTAGAGGTATGAACTCTACATTGATGGATACTTTGGCTGCCTGTGGTGATGTTAACAGAAACGTTATGCTTTCTGCTATTCCTCACAACGCTAAAGTTCACCAACAGATCTCCGACTTCGGCTACAAGATCTCTGAGCATTTCTTGCCCAACACCACTGCTTATCACGAAATCTGGTTAAATGGAGTAGATGATCGTGATTATGATCCTAACTGGCCTTCAATCTTTGAAAACAGGAAAGATGGTCCTACGAAGAAGAAGACTAAAGTAAGTGGTGATGCTTTAATGGATGTCGAGCCCATTTACGGCCCAACTTACTTGCCTAGAAAATTCAAAGTCAACATTACAGTTCCACCCTACAATGATGTTGATGTGTGGTCCAGTGATGTTGGTTTGGTCACTATTATCGACCCAGACACACAAGAGGTGACTGGTTATAATATGTATGTCGGTGGTGGTATGGGTACCACTCACAATAACAAGAAGACTTATCCAAGAACAGGTTCTTTGTTTGGTTATTTACCAGTGGCCGATATCATCAAGGCAATTGAAGGTGTTATGGTTATTCAGAGGGATAACGGTGATCGTAATGACCGTAAACACGCTCGTTTAAAGTACACCATCGATGATATGGGAGTTGATATCTACAAGTCCAAGGTGGAAGAGTACACGGGTAAAAAATTCGAACCAGCAAGACCATTCGAGATTAAGGATAACCATGACTACTTTGGCTGGGTCAAAGATGAGACCGGCCTGAACCACTTTACCGCCTTCATCGAAAACGGTAGAGTGGAAGATACTGTGGAGTTACCTCAGAAGACTGGTATGAAGAAGATTGCACAGCTAATGCAAAAGCACGGTTCTGGCCATTTTAGACTAACTGGTAACCAACACGTTGTTATTTGTGATATAAAGGACGAGAATCTGGATGAAGTAAAGAAAGTTCTTCACAAATATAAGTTGGACAATACTGAATTCAGTCCTTTAAGGTTGCATTCTGCTTCCTGTGTTGGTCTTCCAACTTGTGGTTTGGCTATGGCAGAATCTGAGCGTTATCTACCAGTGTTGATCAGTAAAATAGAGGGAATTCTGGAAGAACTGGGGTTACGTCATGACTCCATTGTGATGAGAATGACTGGTTGTCCTAACGGTTGCTCTCGTCCATGGTTAGGTGAAGTTGCTTTAATTGGTAAGGCTCCGGATACCTATAATTTGATGCTTGGTGGTGGTTACTACGGTCAAAGAATCAACAAACTCTACAGAGCATCTGTTAAGGAAGAGGAAATCTTAGAAATCTTAACAGACTTATTCAGAAGATGGTCTCAAGAAAGGGAAGAAGGCGAACATTTTGGTGACTACTTGATCAGAGCTGGCGTAATTGCACCAACGTTAGAAGGTAAATACTTTCACGATGACGTCCCGGAGGAATCTGCATGAAATGGCTTACGAAAAACTCTAGAAAAACATTTGTTTAAATAATTGTATCTATTTATTTATTTATTTTTATCAGTTCTTTTTTGTCAGATTTCAGATTTCAGATTGCGTAGTAGTTGTTCAGTAGAACGAATTCCTTAATAACAACTCAAGACCAAAGGAACTTCAAGTGTAAGGAAGATGCTGTTGAATTTACTGTCGAGATCCCGCATATCATCTAAATCTGCATTTAGAACTTTACCACTCGTTTCTACACGTAGAGCTTACCATCTCAAAAATGTACAGATCCCAAGGCATTTTGCCAGGGGCAGACAGACTTACTATGGGCTGTCATTGGCTGGATTGACAGCTGTATGGGCTATTAATAGTCAATTGAAAGCTGCTGATAATGATGCCAATGTTAATGATGATGCTGAAAACACTGTATCAGTGGATAAAAGTGTTACAGCATTCCCGGTGGAAGTTGGACCCCCTAAATACCCACTTTCAACAGTTTACTCACTACTTGGTTATGGTTTCAGATATGTGACTTTTATCTCCTTCAAGGTTTATGTTATGGGAATTTATATTGCCAATGAGGATAAACATTTGGTACCTGAAGTATTGAGCTCCAAGTTCCTTTCCACTGTATTTGTCGATACAGATCACAACAAGTCCCATAAGGAGAACGTTAGTGATGCTATGAATGATCCCGAGAAATCTGCTGTTCTCGTTGGTAACCTTTTGGATACTGGATGTAGAATGCTGGCAAAGCTTACACCAGTGAGAAATACTGATTTCAACCATTTGAGGGATGGTCTCATAAGAACGATCTTGGCCCATCCTGAAGCAAAGAATAACCAAGAAGCTTTGAATACAGGTTTAAATGAATTAAAAGAAG
Organism: Zygosaccharomyces pseudorouxii (nom. inval.); assembly: GCA_030572675.1. Lineage (NCBI taxonomy): Eukaryota > Fungi > Ascomycota > Saccharomycetes > Saccharomycetales > Saccharomycetaceae > Zygosaccharomyces > Zygosaccharomyces pseudorouxii (nom. inval.). Next base: position 285,758 of record JAJMAY010000006.1, read on the forward strand.
CATTTACGAAAAAGGGCAAAGTACCCAAGGATGACGATTTACTATTGGAATTGCAAGCCAATGGATCTCTACAGCTTGCCTATTACAATAGAAAGAAGGACGACATGATCAGGTTAGGTCTAATCAATGAACCACTTGTGGGTAAGTTCTTGTTCAGTCAATACATGGGCGGCCCTAAACCATTATCACCAAGTACTCAAAAATCTGTCGCTGAGCACATAGTCACTATGGTATAACCCCAGTCATCAATACCAATTACATCCGCGAAATGAACGAAATTTAAATAAAATATCTAAAGAAATTAGTGAAATTCTCTTCTGTTTTCGATTCACTTTTCACCTTTTCAATATTTAATGCTGGATGGGCTTGTGATGCGGGAACAATGTAATGTCCATCTTACCAGTCAGTAATATAGGGTGCATTCTGAAGAAAAAATACAACATCTATGGAAGAACTAAAAACATTTGTTAGTAAATTCGAAGGTTTCCATCTGCCTGTAATCGATGATGCTGAATTACAACAAATCTGTACCCATTTTCAAGATCATGCTACCGATGATGTCAATACAAGCTTGGAAGTGATACAGTGCCTTTCATATTTTACTATGGATAAGGAACCTAGAGGCTCCAAATGCCTAGAGACTATTAAGACCGTAGTTGGTATATTGACTAATGATACCAATTGGAGTTATGACGAGTTGTTATCGTACTTAATTGACAGATTAAGACCTCTTCTCTTGAGAACCAACGAAACTGCTAGACAATCAAGTAAAAATGAGGACAGTGCACTTAAACCTAAAATAGGACTATCGTATAAGGAAGATGAGCAACGGCAGACTTGGAGAAAGCAGGGCGGATTGAAAAGCATTCCATTTTTTTACGTGGTCTTAATCAATTTAAAGAACAGACATGTATCATCCAATCTGTGGTGGATTACACCGGGAATTTTGAATATACTAGATGATACAACAGATATTGTAAGTGTGAAACTAAAAGGTGTAATTTTATTAAGAGTTTTCCTTGAAAATTGTTTTGAAGATCAAAAGAATTGGGTTTCATTTAGTGATTTAGGTCTTTATGAGTTATATTCGCCTATTCTTTGGAACCTGTGTTACTACTTACCACCGTCTTATGATTCCAGCACCTCTTTGAAAATATTACAAACCGTTTTCCCCACATTGAACTCTCTCTACCGGTTGCAATTCATTAGCAGTGATTTGAAGTACAAGTACCATGTAGGTAAGTTCTTATCAGAAATTTTACTACAGAATTTAATTCCGAGAATCAATTTTATCAGTGAACCATTAACTGCTTACGTCCTCGAAACATGTTGTCAAAGTGTCAGAATTTTGGGAGTATCATCAGCGGTTCATCTACAACGTATGATCTATGTTCTGGGAGAATATCTAGTGAGAAATCCATTCTTCACAGCATTCGATTCGTTAGTGGATTATACCCTAAATCTAATCCATACCATGATTGTGGAATGTCCAGCAGAAAGAGTAATTGCACATAAGTACGATTTCTATGGGCTTCTGCTGATATCATTTGGTAAGTGTAAGCAAGAAGGTAAACTTACACAAGGTATTCTGCGTAAGTTCAAACGCATTCGCGAATCAATGAAGGCCACTGGATGCGATCCCAACGAAGATAAGGATGAAATATTGGAAAATCACAAGTACATGGAAGAATTCTTCAGCTAGTATGGAAATATTTACAGTTATATCATGAACATTTGCCTCCGTGTTTTACTCTATTTGACCTCTTATGCTCTTTATTGAAGACTTTGCAAACCTTTCACGATTCTGATGTTCGTATCCAGAAATCTGTTTACGCAGTTACCCAAGCATTGCTCTTCTTGAGACGAAAGATCACTGTTGTTTGTGGATTGGATACATTCTTTGAAACAGGTGTTGGTGAATTGATGTATAGACATCTGAACCTTTTGCTTGGAATTTTCTGCCTCCAAGAAAGTGGCAATTTCCTTCTTAGAGGAATCGTTTAAGTTGGCTAGGTCAGCAGTAGTGATTGAAGACATTTTAATAACTCTGCAGGTATTTTGATGAATAGTCGTTAACTTTTAATGGGTTTGTTCCTAGTATGTTGTTAAAATGACTTGGAGGTCGAAATTTTTCATTTCGGGTCTCATAAGCAACAGCTCATCGCAAGTGACGAACTAAGAGATGTGCATTAAAAGGACAGACCCTATGAGCTTCGGGTAGCCGAAAGAACCTTTTAAATCATCTTTCCGGTATTATGAGTAGCGTGTACATGAATCAGGATTTGTTAGAGGTCTATATTGACACGATTGAGCAACAAATAGACAATAAAACACTCTTTATTAAGCAAGCAAGAGATGCTATAGAATCCCTGCAAACTGGTGGGATGGATGTCCATTCTATCAATCCTGAACAGTGGCAAAGTTTTATGAAACGCCCCATGTTTTTTCCTGAAAGATCAGACCCAATTGGTTTGAGTTTAGCATCCACGGGTCTCGTAAGTCGGCAACGAAGTTCAGAAGAGTGGTTGGAACATATGGAGGTTCAATTGAAGGACATGGAGGCCATGATTGGGAGCCAACAGAAAGTGAATCAAGAAATGACGGTTTTATTAGAACTTTTAACCCAGAAATTGGAAACTCCTCCGAATGATAATCGAATGCAAGAAACTCCAGTACAACGTAACCGTAGACTCCGAACGGGGTTAACGAAGTTTATCGAGGATTTTTTATCATTAGACCTAGCAGACTCTCGAAATACTGCAGAAGAGGTATGTAATGATCTTATGGTAGTCATTGAACGGCTAATTAACTATGATACAAACCTGAAAACTACAGATTTCCCTCCCAGCACAAAAGGTTTATTTCGACTACTGCTGAGAGGCAATTTAATTACTTTAAACGAAGTTGGAGATAAGCATTACGTGAAGTTGATAGATTTCGCAGATCCAGAGGTAGTTTAGCTTATTCTTCATCGTCATCACTTAGGTGAATTTGAGGAATGACCATTTCTGATTCACTTTCGGATGGTTCTTCTTGAGCAGGAGCAGCTTGTGTTTCCTGGACAACTGCCATCCCATTTTTCTTCTCCAACGAACGTGAAGGCTCCATTTTACCCTTTAGAATTTCAGTATTTTGAGGTTGGAAAACTGGAACATTTTCATCCAATTTTTGTCTTTTTGGCGGTTCTGGTTCTGAATCAGTCTCAGGGATTTGTCTTTTTGTATTGGAATCATTTTTTGCACCATCCTCCCCTTCCGGTTTTTCCTCTTCAACGTGTTCGTCCTCAGCCTCTTCTAAATCCTCATTTGATGGTAGTTCCTCTTGGCTTTGCTCCTCAATAGAACTGGACAATCCTTTGAAGTTATGAACCATGTTCACAGGTAATCTGGGGTGACACAATAGATCGAAAACTTCATCACTAGAACCTTTCAGTAGCGAGGCCGCAATTGGTAATATAGATACACGCTCATTTCCTGGGTTGATCACTATAGCTCTCAATAGTTTAACAAAACTTTCGGGTATACGGCCAACTTGTTGTTCCCAGTTTAAAGATGTTTGCACACCATATCTGATAATTTTCACCTGTTGACTTGAGGGCAGCTTGAAATTGCTTAGCAATCCACACAAGAAAAGATTAACCTCATCATACCACTCTAGTGATGTTTTTAGGGTGAACTGATCAGCATGAGTGTACATATCTGATAGTGCTCCCACAGAGTTATCCTTCTTTTGCTTCTTACCTACCTTGTTTGCTTGATTTTTGGCGGGTGCCTCGTTGGTCAAAAGGTTAGCTAAACTCTCATCTTCTGATAAAGCTAGAGCAACTTCAACCAATTTTTGAAAGAAATCTAATTCTTGTAGTTGATAACCAATGTTTGAGAAGATTGAATTTAGCAGTTGAAAATAGTGCAAAAATTCACTCTTCATTAACTTGCATCTTCTGATATCAATGCTTTTAGATTTCAATTGTAGTGGGATAAAAAACTCTAATGAACCTAAAATCGACGGTAACATAGAAAGGCAACATTTGCCAAAATTTTGAACTAAAATGTTCAAAAGTCTTACACCCGAAAATTGGACATGAGATAGAACGTCATAAATAACAGATACCAATTCCGCATCACGACGAATTTCACGTCTTAACGGTATGTAATTTCTAGTCATACCTAACAACCCTTCAAAAACTGAAATACACGCACCTAATGGAATTCTCACAGGGTATGGAGTTGGTAAACTCAAAAATGGTGATAAAAGATCTATCAAGAGATTTAATCTCTGAGGAATTTGCCATAAAGTCATTGGTTCGTTTAAATCAATTTTGAGACCTGGTAGCAACTTATCAGAAGTAGGTAAGTCTGCAGGATAAAGATTATCATATTGCAAACCTTTAATCAATTTTTTCAAATCTTGATCATGATCCAAATCCAAAATTTCATCGCATAACTCCAATATAGGTTTGAACTGTGCTAGAATGCTCAAAATTCCAATTCTCCAGGTTTCATCGTGGAATGATTTATGATGGGCCTGATGTTCGTCTTGTAAATTTTGAGCTTGTAATTTAATCAAATGCAAATATGCATAGTTTTCACAGACTAAAGATTGAACGTTGGCATCCAAATTTCCATATTCTTGGGAGATCAATGTAGATAATACCTGGCGGTACTTGTTAGCATAGGGCCTAAAGGTTGTAGAGTTTTTCTGAAGAAGTTCTTTCAAAATTGGTAAACATAACTCAGGTTCCACTGCTGTCAAATCTATCAAACACGGTATAATGGCTTTCAATTTAGGCACCAAACTTTCTCTTGAAAGTGTTGGCTTACCTCTCATTAAATCCATAAGAATCGAGAGGGCAAAAGTTAGAGATTTCAAAACAATCTTTTCAGAAAAAGTCTCAGAAGATACAGAGTGATACTCTTTTTTTTGTTCCAATCTTGAATAGATAACGGTTAATAACTGACCGCCATGAACACATAGTGCTAACGGGTTATAAGAACAAATCACCACAGAAGCATGGCACCCTTTCCATATATCATAATCTTGATTCGAACGTAAAAGCTTTTGAATTTTTGTAGCTACCAATGGTAAGTCTGACTTCAAAAATTGTTCATCAATGTATGCAGGTGACGTTAATTTCTTTAAGATTAGCTGAAATTGGGATCCTTGGCAATATTCCAATTGCTTGGCCAAAGTCGTTAAGGGTAATACTTCGGAACTCATGAAAGCTCAGCAATAGGATGGATTGGTGTTCCTTTTTCTCTCTACTCGAGGATATGCGTGTGATTGATAATGGAATTAAATGAGATGAGATGAGATGAGCTTGAAATTTTCAATAGATCGAACAAATTTTTCAGAATCAATAGTTATATAACAATAACTTTTCTTTCGAATTTCTTTTTTCGGAGTCTGTTGGACCAGTAGTTAAAGATACAAATTTTAGCGTAAGTTCGAATCATAATGAAGAACTTTTCTACATTCCTTTGATTTTCGCTGGAAACATAGATCTATCCAAGTATGATCCATTCAAGCTATGAAGGGTAGAAGAGTTTATTACCCAAAATCTTTAAATAAAGATCTATTAAACTGGTTTTGCATTTCGTATGGATCGATGCTGTTGGTGATCAATTGACAAATCGCTTGTATCAATATCACATCACATTAGTAGTCCTTTTACAATCATGACAGATACATCGAAAAAGCTAAGTTTAGAAGAAAGGCTTTCCTTAGCAGCAAAAAAAAGTAAGAAGAAGAGTAAGAAGTCCCCATCTCCTGTTGCAACTACACCAATTGTAGCAGAGCAGCCAACTGAGAAGACTGAGAAACCTGACAGGACTGAAATAGATGAAAAGAATAATGAAAACAATGATAAAAGAGATAACAAGAAAGATAATGAAGCTGCCAATACTGCTGCAACCTTGCATCCTCAGTCATTGGATTCTTCAGAAAATCACGTAATGCCAGAAGTAAAGGACTCAGAAGACAATGCTTTAGAAGAAGGGACCGAATGGAAGAGACAAATTCTGCTTTTGAATTCTCTCAAGGATAGGGAGCCTTGGTCACAGTGGTTAAATGAAGCTACACAGTTCTCCAAAGTTGATGATTTTTTAAAAATTTTTGAACCTGTCCTACGGTCCACGTATGAAGAGTTGCAATATTACAAGAACCAGAAGAATTTCGCCAAAGAAGGCACTACTGAGAAGGAAAAGGATGAATTAATTTCGCAACTACGTTATGAAGGTGAAAAATTGGCTGGAATTGAGCTTAGGCAAAATACTACAATTAAATCCTTGAGAAAGACGCTGGCTGAGATGGATAATGATATCAAAGTTACACAGGAGGAACTTTCCAAGAAGATTCGCAATTACGAACAGTTATTCAATTCACATGAAGATCTGAAGTCACAATTGCAGAATTATGAAAATACCATTAAAGATCTACGCCAAGACAATACTCGATTAAAAGACTCGCAGATGCAATTGGAAGGAAAAAAGAAAGAGCTAGAGAGTCTGCGTAGTGCCTTGGAAACCGACCATCAAAAGTTTGGTCAAAGGGAAAAGAATTTAATTAATGAGATTGATACTCTAAAGTCTTCCTCTCAGGAGCAAGTGACTCAACTGGAGACCAGCATGGAACAATTGAGGATAGAACTTGATAGCAGATTAAAGAATCAGGAAGAACCTATACGCGGTTCTGAGAAAAACGAGAAGACCCTTAAAAAGGAATTGGATTCTCTCAAATTGAGCTCCTCTCGAATGGAAAACTCACTCACAGGTAGAATTTCTGATTTGGAGATTCGTTTGAATAAATTACTACAATTTAACTCAAAATTGGAGGGGGAATTGCAATCTTTTAGACACTTAAGTGAATCCCTTGAAAATAGGCTCTCCGAAGAAAGTAAAGAGAGACAAGAAAACGCCATTAAATTACAAGAGTTTCAGCAGAAAAATGAGAAGCTACAAAACTCGTTACAAGACACCATTGAAGATTACAATTTATTACAGAGGAAATATGAGATACGACACACTCAATTGGAATTAAATGTGGATTCACCTGTAGTACCGGCAGAAAAACACTCAAAATCATCGCAACTACCTGATGTCGACTATAAACACAGAGATGGTAAGGTACCACCTTCTCCAACAGAGGACGATTGGATGTACCCACCTAATGTTTCTCAGATCTCTTCCATGGGAACCCCTATGGACTTTGAAAATAGTTCCATACAGAAAGAAGTTGATGAAATAAGCGATCGTCCTCCAATTGAAGATGATAAACTTTCGATAAATGGTATGGATATACCCGATGAAGCAGCTGCAATGGGATCCGCTGTTCAAGAACTACACTCAACTTCTAGACAAACAAATTCTATGAACTACCGCAGACGTAGTACACAAGTGGATTCTACGGGACAAATGAATGCCCATATGATAAGCAAACTTGGTGCAGAGATTAGAAGATATGAGGCAGAACTAGTTTCTCTACAGAATAGTTGTGAAAGACTACAGAAGGAAAAAATGGAAGCAAGTAATGAGATATTAAAGCTTTTGGAGGAAAATGAAAAAGTACAAGCGCTTACCAAAGAAAAGGACGAATTAGTTAAAAAGTTTGAGGAAACTCAAAGCAAATTGGAGACTTCCTTACAAGTCTTGGGAGAAAAAACTGAAAAAGTAGAGGAACTTGAAAATGATGTGGCAGATCTTAAGGAGATGATGCAACAACAAATTCAACAGATGGCAGATATGCAGGAGAAATTAGGATGATTTAACTTTTTGTTCATATCTATTACATAGCATAATTAATATTTGATAACGAGTTTTAACATGTGTTATTTTATTTTACAGTCTATTTTATCACCATATGATAACGGCGGATATATTTAGTTTACTTTTCCTGTGCATCTACATACGTATCACTTTCACCATTGACAAATTGAACCGAGTCATCTTGGGCCTCGCCATCATCCACTACAGTAGCATTCTCATGATTTACTGTTTCCACCTTATCATCATCTTCAGCAACGTTTAAGTTAGCCAAATCTTCCCTTAATTGAGCCTGCTTCCTTAATAATTCTAATCTACCCTGGATACCAATTAAAGTAGGCAATGATTCACCCGAGTTCTTCAAAGTAGACCTTAATTGTTTTGTGTTTTTCTTCATGTGTTTGCTGTCGAGGGAATCACCTCTCAAAGTTAATAACCATCTCAACCATTCTGCCAGTGAACTCTCCTTATTCCAAACTTCTTTTTGAAAATTGGAACTGATAATTTCAAATATTAGTCTAGCAGTTTCGTAGGTATTCACATGGAATACAACAAACGACTTAATTCTTTGTTCGGTCCAGTTTTGTGAAGAAAGCATTGTCAAAACGCCATCTGGATCATTCTTATCCAAGAAATTAATCAAAGACTGACTAAGCTCATCCTGCTCTGCTCTAGATACCTTTTTCTTTTCATATTTAGGTTCTTCATTAGCATCATCTCGTGGATGATTTACTTTACCGTCCAATTCTTGAGTTTCCGTATCCATTTGTAAATCATCAACCACAATCCTTTGGCTACTATTTATTTTCTCCAAAGGTATTACTTTGAAGTTCGGCTCATTCACGTTCAACCATGCAATTAATAAAATATCCTTCAATGGGATAAAATCTATCACTTGGGATTGCGGTATCTCAATTTCGCTTAAGTTTTGTTCATTACCAACTTTCAAAGCTGTTATGGTACCTTGTGTATCGAGTACCAATACAACGTCTTTGAAAATCCTCAATCTTTCCACTTGTAACTTCCATTCTTGAATTAGTTCACCGTTGGGTACATTAAAGATCGATACTTTATCATCAGTGGACACTACCAATTTTTCGCCATTCTGATACAATAGCTCGCAAGCCTTAAAGTTAGTTAGCTCTAACTTCAAAACTGTTCTGGGTTTACTATTTGTAGGGTCGATGATAAATAATGCATCTTTAGTTGATAGTGCTAGATAAACATTCTTCTTCTGTTTTGGTAAAACCTTAAAAGATGTAATTTCTTCATCCCTACCATCTATCAATTGGAAATTTTTCAAAGGTTTAGTCTGAGTATATGATAGTTTTTTTACAGTGAATTCAGAATCTAACATCCATATGAATTCATTTTCAGTATCGATATGCAAGATCTGTTTCTTATTCTGGATGATGTTGACAATCTGCTTACCAGTAGAGGAGAACACAACAATCTTGCCATCTGGAAATCCATTTACAAAAAAATCCTCATTTTTAGTTACTCTGTTTTCATCGCTTTGAGTTCTTTTAGTCTTGGTTGTAGAATTCTCCTCAGAGCTAGTGCACCATCCTACAAAAAACACTTCGGAGGCCTTTAAATCGTTTCCTTCGTAATCAACTTGATTAACTAGTGAGCTGTTAATACTGTAGTCGTTTGATGAATCTAGTGAATAAATATCAATGGCATTTTTTTGCGAAAGGTTTGCCTGGAATGCAAATTGCGTAACGTTCTGAGAGAAACTAGCGACTATATCCTTGGATGGAATCATTTGAGGAACTGAGTGATCAATTGGAAGCAGATTCCAAAGCTTTTTCAACGGTTGATAATAATCGCTGAGTGGCATGTGTGTATATGTTTTACTTACTATTCTCTTCATGCGATGAGATGAGCACTGAAAAAAAAAATCGGCATGATAAAAATTTCGTAGTAATAAGCTACTCACTCAGCACGGCGGCATATAGATATTATAAAATAAAGATGTTAGAAAGCCATCGGCGGCTATTTTCTAAACACGCAAAGTGTCTAAATGCTACTCAGTGTTACATTAGAATCTTCTTGAAGGTCTCTTGCTCATCAGGTGTCATTTCCGAGATGATTGCTCTAGATTTAAGCTCATCTGTGTTTCTCAGATTAACGGCGAATAATTTTATGGAGGCATAAATATCAATGGTATCCAGCAAGGATCCCGATAATGAATCCTCTTCCAAGTCTTCGAAATCTTCTTCGGTGTCTAGAGATTCTCCGTTTACAAATTTCAAAGTGTTGGAATCGTTTTTCCAGTCTTCTAGATCATCCAAACTGAAAGAGCCCGTTGAGAATCCCATACGTTTCTCCTGTAATAGCCTTTGGGCTTGTGGGAATCTTGAGACTAGACCCATCAGGATTTTACCCAGTTTGGGAAGAATGGGTCCGCCAAACAAAGTATCTAGTGTAGGCTGTGGAATTTCAGTTATTAGACTCAATAGAGCCAGTATCGATAGCTTAATGTCAAATACACGCTTTACGTTAGGCACGTAAAACTCTAACCAGGTTTTAAAGAAAACTTCCATGCATTGATGGTTTTGTAAAATTTCCAAAGTCAATTGTGGGAAATACACCAGTCCACTAATGATAACATTGAATGTGGTAACACCGAATACAACGTTACCCTTCAATTCATCTTGATTGGTAACGATAGCTTGTGCCGCATCACTAATAATCCTATGGCCGTACTGCTCGGGCAATTGATGGGTCAATGAAAGGACAATCTTCTGAGATAGGTCAAAGACCGTCGTGAAGTCGCCTAATGCTTTATCCTCGTCGCGAGATGCTTTATCATAAATTTCGTATAAGATCTTAGAGTAAAATTCGTTCTTCTTCAGCTCTTCAGTACCGTAAAGCAAATAGTTGTTGAGAGCATAGATGCAGTCTTCCAAATAAAATGACACCATACTGTTTTCACTTCTATTGCTCTCGCCGATTAGTTCCAAGATTTTCCAAGAAATTGGGCTGATGCTTCTTAGTAAAAATGTAGAATTCTCCACGAACTCACAGCATTCATGGTAAAAATCTTCAACTTCATATTTCAAGATGAATTCAGCAGCTGGATAAAATGACTGTTCCAAATTTTTAACCATTTCAGGAGAGTTTTCGAACGACAACAAAATGGAAATCGTTGTGGAAAGTATACCTAAGGCGGCCATCTGTTTGTCGCTTTCGTCGGGGATATCGTTTTCATCTAACAATGAATCTGGGTTCACGTTAGATGCTTCATGTAATTCGATAACAAGTCTCAAAAACTGTTGGACTAAAGTGTTCATTAAATCGACACCAAATGGTTGTAGTTGATCTGCGAATTGTTCCACGAAATCTTGCATCACACCTGATATAGTGTCTGATTCAAATTCGTTTGAGATGTCTAGTAATCTTTGCATTGTGGGCAAGACAGAAGATGATAGTGCAGTTTGGAATTCAGGAATGTGTATGAACGCTTGTAATGCAAGTGCAGCCATCAGTTGTGCCGGTAAGCAGCCTGTAGTGTCATTCATACAAACCATGATACCTTTATAAATGGTATCAACAAGTGTAGTCCTTTGGAAATCTATAGTACCTAATTTAGAACAAATCTCACAAACTCTTGTCCTCAGGAATCCGAACGGTGACTCGAAGAAGGGAAATATAAATGAATTGAGGAAAGTCTCCAGTTCATTCAAATATGGTGAGTCCTTTGTCATTAAGCGATCAATGATGCTGGAAAAGATTCTGAATGAAGATTCTATCTTTGCTGCACTACTCAACTCTGTAGCAGTACCCATGTTGGCTTGTAAAGTGGCGATTACAAACTGAATGGTGGGCTGCAGAGTGGTTTTACCATGTTTGGTGACTGCCGTGGTCAATACAGATACCGCAGCCAAGTCAGGAGAGTAGTTCTCATCCCATAATTCCAAATTTCTGTGGATATATTCTTGAGGATCAGTTTCAAAAATTTCCAATTTGTCCTCGTTAGGACATAGTAACGGGAATATGACATGCTCTAAAAGAGTTTCGTAATGAGGTTGGACCAATTTCCAAGTGGCCTTCTGGACCATCGTCTGTTCGATAAAGCACAGGATATAGTAAAAGGACTCGTCGCTCAACCAAAGACCACCTGCCCCCCATTGTTCAATCTGTTGGAAAAGTAACTGTAGCAACTGTGGTAAGAATTGATCTCTGTACAAGAATTTGAATTCCTCGTATTCAAATTTTCTTGTCAATGAATCGGAAGCATATCTTTGATACAGTCTGTAAAGGATTGCATATGACCACTTTTTGCATTTGACCCATGGGTTTTTGGCTCTAGATTCGTTATCGTATAAGGTCATGAACTCTGCGGGCAGTGGAAGTTGAATGACAGTAACAAAGAAGTTTGCCCACGGAATAAAAGATTCTTGTCGTTGTAAAGTAAATGGTAAATCCAAATAAGTGACAAATTTGTAAATTTTAATCAAAAGCAGAAGCATTTCACCCAGCTTGGCATCATTTAAGTTGGATCCTTGGGCCAAAAGTTGAGTTTCACCATATTTTAAAAGATCTGGGAAATACTGTAGGATTAACATTTCCAGACCTTGTCTTGAATCGTTCTCCTTCCAACGGTAGGTCCTAAAGATCCCACTTAGACAGAGTAGCCCCACATAAGCTTCATCTACATCCGAACCAGATAGGAGTTTGATCGACTGATTCAGAAGGTCATCCCATCTTCCTTGAGAGTACTCCTCATAAATGATTATGCTTAAGGCATTTTTTAAGACCCTGGTAGAGCCGGGACTTAGTTTCACACAAACCACGAGAGTTCGTACTAACAAGTCCTTAATCACTGGCTTCTCATCCTGGTCTACCACGTAATCTAGCAATTCGTTCTTACCGTGGTACTTACCAGTCCACCCATTGACACATTTATTTTTGAAATACAACGATGCTGACAGCCTGACATTTTCAGGAGTCTGCTCAGCTGAAATGATATCCAACGTAGCCCCCAAGAATCCAGGAGTAAAACTAATCTGTTTTAGCTGGCTTTCGGCCTGGCTCCTTACCTGAGCATTCTGATCTAAGGTTCCGGCAAAACATTGCAGCAGTCCATTAACATCCATAACTCAAAAAAAAATGATAACAAGAAAGATAAAACGAAATAAAGAATAACGAATAAACGTCCCTCCTATGTCCTTGGTTCTTTATACACTTTCTTTGTTAGCTTGCGTAGTAAAACTTTGAGATGAGATGAGATTGGAATTTTTCAGTCACAATTTACGTCATCTCATAACGATAGATCATAACGTTAATAGGTGAAAGGTTGAGAATATACCTGCTCCGAAGTTAACTGAGCGTCCAAATTACTCGTCTTGATCGGTGACAGCTGAATGCAGACATTTGAATGCGACACACAAGAATCCCTGTGGTCTAGAGGCGATGTTTGAGCACTAGGTAGAGTGTACTCCGATCTTGTTGAAGAACGCGGTTTACCACCTGCGGAAGTGACGCTCTCCTCTTCCGCATGAGGTGAACGTGAACCTGTTTCCTCCTCTACTTGTTCCTCTTCAGCTTCTTGTTCTTCCTCCTTTTCCAATTCTCTCGACTCCTGTCTCTGCACGAGCTGTTCTGCGATCTTTACTTCATCTTGGAAATCCTTCCCAACTTGCTGCTTCTCCAATCTTAATTGTCTTCGCAGATGAGGGACTTGCTCAGAGGTACCATGTTCTCTGAATTCATCTAGCTCCATGGATACGTATCCAAGCAACAGAGGCTCTGACTTAGATTTACCGAATTGTAAAAGGGCCCTCTGAGCGGGATCCAAATGTGAAGCTATGATCTCCGATTCAACGCTGGCAGCCTTGACTTTGCCATAGCCAAAGACATACGGCAGCACTGGACCCATCACGGCCAGCACGACGATGGCCACTGCTAAACGTACGTCCATATTGGCAATTTGGTCTACCATAAAGGATAGCACTCGAGACCAGTCCAATTCTTTACCCTTGTCGGACAGCCCCTGTGAAGAAGATTCCAGCACGCTTGGGATAACACTTGTTGGGCTCACCTCACTCTTATCGTTTTCAAATAGCCACTCATTGCTTAGGTATCGCTGTAGTAACTTCTGGAAACCTTTAACGGCACCAATGGTCCCACTAATGCTCAAGGCTCCATGAACGACTGGGTGACGTGCCATAGCTGTACGAAAAAACTGTGAAACCTATCCTGAACAGTTCAATCCAGCTCCATGCGTTGGACTTGGTGTGGTCGCAGTCGATGAGGTGTTGTAGTAGACATGAAAAGGCACTCTTGGTGGAATTAAAGGGATAAAGGTCCTGTTTTAGCAAGGCCCCAGGTAACCCGGGTAATGTCCGAAATCCCGGACAGTCCGAGCATGATATACCAAGACCTCGGCGGCTAGTTTAGCTCATTGCCACGACGATGTCTCAGTCTATTATGCCCATTACTCATTTTGTATGATACGTTATGTACAAACTATGCAATTGCTCCCAGACTCATTAGAATCAGCTGTAACACGATCTGCAAGGACCAAAAAGTGACTCTTTTGAGTCTGGTTGATTTCTCTCTGTCGTCGGCGACATATTCTGCAAACGAATCGTAGACCTGAGCACTCAGATCACTCATCAGCAAGGAGTCGTAGATGGTCCAGGATCCCTCGAAGTCTTCAAGGTTCTTGACCACACGGCACCTTATGGGGATATACGTACGCTTGGAGTTGATGTATGCAACGATCGGTCTGATTAGAGCGTTGTTGATATACCCAAATTCAGGTGTGAACAGCGGAACTTCGGCACGCACATTATGCAGTTTCAACGAGAAATCCATGATGAAGTAGTTGTCAGGGTCCATGCCTTTCACATCGGGTGAGGGTCCTGGGACCGCCATGGTCTTCCTCTTGGCTTCCTTGAACAGCCTTTCACCAATTTCTGTGAGCATCTCGGTCAGCATTCTATCGTCTGCTTCTCTGTCTGGCAGTAAGACGTCACCGATCATATCTACTTTACCCTCAGTAATCCACCCAAAGGGGCCCTCCATACCTGCATTCAAATGGTCGACATCCAAGTTGTCCACCCTAAGCCTGGTGACCCTTTTCCAGGGCGAGCTATCAGAAGAAGAATACGGAGTCTTTTCCACATTGAACTTGCGGTGAATGGTAAACATCGAGTTGTCGTAAGTCCCACTGACACTATTGGCGTTCAGGAAGTCGTAGAATAACCAGTGTTGTCTCAGCTGCGGCAGCTGACAGTTGAAAATGCTCACCAACAGAGGCCTAAACCCAGCCGGTTGGTACAGCGTAAATAGCACGTCGCTCATCGTGAACTTGGAAATCTCGAAATTCCCAGGTCTGTGCCTGTTCTTGTAATTTCTTGGGTCGTCGTTCGGTGACCAGACCACATGGGTCCTGTCCACCACACCTCTCAACCCATGCAGGGAGACTTCGTCGAGGAAGCCCTTACCGTTGAACCACTTGCTGAAGCTCAGTGAAATTTCCACCTGATCGATCGTCAAGTCGTACTGTGTATAGTTACCGTCGTCAAAATCCTCTCTGGAGATCAGCAGCCTCTCGCTGAGCGCCAGTTCGGTCCTCTGCAGAGCTTCCCTAACAGAGCCCTTGGTGAAACTGTGGGACAGTTTGGGCCTCCTGGATACAAACACCTTGTTGAACGTTATCTTCCCGGAGGACCAATCTGGGACGATGGCACTCTCGAAGACCACGGATAATGCACTGTTCTTGGTGAGGAAATTCCCCACTTTCGTAGCCACGTACTCTTGGGCAAACACCGTATTCATCAAGTAGATAACCAGAGACGCAAACGTCGTCGTCCAAATCGCAATTATCAGGGCGTTACTCAGTAGCAGCCACGAGATAAACGCACCGATGTCATCGGAATTGAACGGTCGGCTTGATTTCGTCAGTATCCACTTGACGTTGATCTTGAGCTTCTCATACAAGCTTGTGGTTTGTGCCAGCTTTCTGTCCCTTTCAGTGATAAATTTGAACTTCGTACCGCTATCGTCTCTTTTGGGCGGCATACGGGCACCTCCTGATGAAGTAGAGTTGAATCTTAGATTCAAAAGTGGCGAATAACTTGCCAGTCTGATATGTCTATTACCAACATTGAACCCGGGTCGGATCAAACGACCCAATGCAATACGGAATCCGGAACTCAGCATCAAATCCAACAGAACTACCGGGAAACCAATGGGGTGAGCATTACCAGCAATCTTCAATTGTACGATACGCTTGCAGAAGATTGATTGAATCCAACTTTCGAATAACAATTGGTATTATGCTGTTCAGCTCATCGACCTTTTTTTTTTCACTTCTTCCTCTACCAAGCGTACATGGAAGAGCAACTGAAAAATTTTAATACTGTACCTTCTACTAACCACTACAAAGAACAACAACTACACCAATAAAAACGCCAATTGATTATGTCTACCATCCCTGAAGAAGCTAACGTCTCTATCTTGAACAGAAATGAAAAGAAGGCCAGAGACCTCATCATCAAATTGGGCTTGAAGCAACTGCCTGGTATCTCAAGAGTCACTTTCAGAAAGAAGGACAACCAAATCATCGCCATTGACCGTCCTGAAGTTTACAGATCTGCTGGTGGTAACTACGTCGTCTTCGGTGAACCAAAGGTTGACAACTTCACCCAAAAATTGGCTGCTGCTCAACAACAAGCTCAAGCCAGCGGTGCCGTCCCAGCTGCGGGCGAAGCTAGCAAGAACCCAGAAGACATCCAGAAGGACATGCATGTCGCTGCTGCCAACCCAGAACAACCTGCAAAGGAATTGGGTGACGACGAGGAAGTTGACGCTACCGGCGTGAACCCAGACGACATCGAATTGGTCGCCGAACAGGCTAACGTTCCTAAGAACAAGGCAACCAAGGCATTGAAAGACCACAACAACGACATCGTTAACGCCATCATGTCGCTGTCAAAATAGATACTTAGTATAGTATAACGTAGTACATTTTGTTGTGTTTTTTGTACATCGTACTCGAACCTTATTTACTCGATATTTCGTCTTCCTCATTCTTCTCCTTTAGTGGTGGTTCACGCCAGCCGCACAGGGGACATATGTATGCCAGCGGTGCGTCACCAACGCAGTAAGCTCCAGAGTGCTTATGGCACTGGGTGCACACTATTGGCCTTGGTATATCGCCGCCTGCCAGCACGTTTAGCACTTTGTCAAACCACTTGTCACGCTCCTGCTTGTCCTTTGAGCTGCCGGTCTTGCGGAACTGGTTCAATTCATCCTGCAGTTTTTTCAGTTCCTGGTATTTTTTGCCAATTTCCTCGTCCATTAGTAACATGGCATCGTCGGTTTGGTCTTCACCCTGTGAGAACCTCTGGATTACAGAATTGGTCGCATGGAAATTCGTCTCTTCTTTTAACTTATTAAGTTTCTGCTGGTGTGAGGCTCTAAGACGGCTCAACTTCCTTGATTGTCGTTCCCTTTGCCACTGGCTTGCCCTTGATGCTAGACTCTTGATTAGACCTGTTAATGCCAGTGTCGTTATGGCTGACAGAATGGAATATGGTAGAAAGCACCGGTAAATCCAGTGCATGTAGCTGAGTACCAACACGGACGTTGCCAGGCCGTAGTAAGTCAATTGCGACTGTAAGTTATCGCTAGCCTCCTGTGAGCTCTTCAATTTTCGATCCAACTGATGGATTTGGGAAGTAATGTTGGTTAGCTCCTCCGTATACCTCTCAACTAGGGTCTTTTGCTTTCCTCTTAGCCACATCATTCAAACAGCAGTTGAGGTTTTGTCAGTCTTGTCTCTAAGTTCTTTGGTTCTGGTTTATCCGTACCTTACTTGTTAGCTGTCCAATTCGATTCGCGATGCCTTTGTATAATGCTAGAAAGTACTGATACTAAGATTCCAGTGGAAACTTTAGCTCTATGCCCTCTGTCAATGTCTCTAAACGACAGTTACAGACACTGCTCCAGTCTGATCAACATCAGACGTCTGTGAGTACACCCTTGGGCAATATGATGCTGGAGATACAGGGCGACTTAGAGGTTCCTCGTCAATGGCATGAAGATCAGAGGTTCACCACGGATGGTGAGCATCAAATGGTAAGATGGGGGCTTTTACATATAGACACCGCCCGTAACAATGCTACTCTGTTCGTTGGTCGGAAGCAAAGGTTATTGGGTTCATTGGTTAAATTGGATACACCGTTGGGCTTGATCAAGTTTAACCAGCAAGATGGAACCGTTGAGATGCAAGACGTTTTCCACTACAAAGTACTGTTCAAATCGAGGCCACTCCCCATTATGTAAGGCTAGAATGCTCTTTCTTTCAATGTATTTTCGTTTCTTTCAATTATATTCAAGGCGACCATCCAGTCTTGAGTCCCATGTCACGTAGAGATCTAGTGTCTAGCACTGGGAAAGCATGGGCCTCAGTGTTGAAGACAATTTTAGTAAGGTCTACATCGTCCTGGAACAGCAAGTGCAAATATTTAAGTGTCTCTGCTAACCAGAATGATTCCAAATTGTCCAATGGTTCTGTAGGGTTCCGGATGCAATCCTTTAGCGATGTGTAGACCTTACCAGCGCCCCTGATACGAGGTTTCAAGGAATGTTGCTGGAAGCCTTGGAAAATTTCCCACCCCCATTGGCGGTATTTTTTATCGCCTGTCAAATGGTACAGGAACATCAAAGATTCCACGGTCTCTGGTCTTTGTAGATTGTGTCTATCTGCAGGTTTAACGTAGAAATCACCACTTTCAGAGATCCAGTTTGAACGATCCACTTTTTCCTCCCCATTAAATACTACAATCTCTGGTGACAGATTTGTTGGAATCTGTGCATACATCTGGTAGCATGTGTAGGTAAAGTCCTGTGCCAATTGCCAATCAGACTCCCTTGTGGTGTCCCAAAACGGTTGCTTACGGGCCTTTTGAATGGGTAGGCCTTCTGTGGCGCCCATTGCCAGTAGGCCGCCCATAAAGCATACCAGGTGATCCATTTTGGGGTCTAGTTGGGAACGCAACCCAAACGGTTTTTCACCGATGTAAACCAATCCATTGGGCTTCGATACTCCGAGTAGATGTTTCTTCATACCTTCAATAGAGGTCCTGTACAAGTCGTAGTATAATTTTTCATGGGTCAACAGGTACTGCTTCAGCAAGTACTCGTAAAATGAATCACCACGAGACCCCAGTCTTATGTTCCCACCTCTAAATTCACCACTATCTGGATACGTATAAATGGGGACCAATCCATCCCATTGCGGTCCCACGAGTCCATTTAACGAGTACAATGGCTTGTAGACCTTTTCTGACAATTGCCAATAAGTCTTATTGCCAGTGAGAAACGATAAATATTTGAATTCCAACTGCAACGTGGTAAATTCAGCGGTCGAAGAGGCACCGCCATCAACATGGTTCTTAATAGCTTCACCGGTGTGCAAGTTGACACTGGAGTACGGTATACCACTTTCGGTCTGCAAGAAGGCCATGGACAACCGATCCGCTAAATCTATGGCTTTATCTAGATACAGCTGTGCGTTACCCACTTTCATCTGGGATGACCAATGATGGGCAGATAGAAGCCCACCAAGCATACGGATGGTAGTCTCGAAAAGATTCACCTCGCTATCCAAGTCGTAATCCAACTCGTTATCGATCCATGTCTGTGCCTGTAAAATGCCTTTCAACAGTTTAGATGACCCACTGCTATCGTACATCATCATCATGGTGTCCAAAGAATCCACGATAATCCATCCCAACGGGGCACCTTTGGCCCCCATGTTTTGATGGATCCTTGTCAACGGCCTATACTCATCAGATCCCCAACCGTAGGTCTCGTAGTCCTCCCAAGAAGTCAGAAATGCTTCCTCTATGAGGGACCTAACTTGAGATGCATCTCCATACGTAATTCGCGTACCCATAGACCAATACCAAACGACGGCCACTAGGGCAGCCGTCAATGAACCGGCTAAGCTCTTAACCATCATCTTCCCAAGGATGCGAATATGGCTAAGATCTGATGACAATTGCAACTGTGGTTCCTTGTCAAACAGGGTCGTTTGACGTCAAAAGTTCGCCGAACTTTGAAAGAAGATAAAGAGCATACTTCCCAATCTCACTAGATACTACTTTGGATTTACAGTAGTAGAATGGGAGATTTGGCCGTGAAAAGACAGTCACAAAGCAAATATAATGATATCTACAAGAGTTGGTGAATCCATACCACCAAATACAAAGCACGCAGTTTCCGTCTGCCTTCCCACATGGGAGAGTACAGTTGGATATGAGGAGGGCAAACCAGAAGTGATAGAGTCCCTAACCACTGGATATCCAAGGTTCTTCATCCATAAAGCCATTCAGAGGTTGTGTCAAGTGCTGCAGGATAAATACGCCAAAGAGAATGAGACATGCCTCTGTTTCCCGTCCTATGAGGTAGCTAAGAGGTGCAGGGAATACATTGCAGTCAAGAGTGTTAGTATGAACAACGGTATGCCAGCCCCCAAGGTGAGAATCCTACAATTGGCCACATCCAAACCTATGACTGCTGAAGAGGCCAAATGGAAACGGGAAAGTAAAGTTGCAGTGGTATTCGTTGACAAGCAATATTGGCCCCTGGTGAAACAATACTGGCAACATTCTGGTGAGATTCTATCGAGTCGTCTGGCAGAGTACGTGCTCCATGAACTGTTTATCGTTGAGAAATCGAGCAAGACTCGTCAGGACAGGGAGTCTCGAGTGGAAGTTAGGGATGAAGAGGAGTTTATTGAGCAGAGATTTGGTAGAAACCTCGATTTTTCATATGCTGATACTGCAAAATCGCTAATCAGGAGACGTATTGCTACTAAAGTCGTCGATGGTGAAGCAGATTCTCAAGAGGAACCGCCAAGAACCACTGAACAATTCGTCGAGCATGTTGTCGATGCAGAGGATGTAACACCAGGCGTGGCATCCACAGTTCCGGCAGAACCATTCCACGAACCATGCTCGTCTGCCACCCGCATAGGTCTGCACGTCAGTCCAGACAAGGACGTGTATTTGTTTCCTAGTGGTATGGCATCGATATTCACAGCGCACAGATTGTTGTTACATTTAGACGCTCAAAGGGTCCAGAGGTCGAGATTGGGCCAGCATGCTACGCCATCGACGTCAAGGCAGAGCAGTGGTATTCAATCGCCATTGCCAAGAGAATTGATCGGCTATGGTGAACCTTACAAAAAGACTGTCATGTTTGGATTCCCCTACACTGATACACTCTCTATTTTGGAAAAATTCAACCACACTTATTTCCTAGGGTCTGGTGACTCACAAGCCATGGAAGAGCTGAGGAGGATCCTGCATTCTGGTGAACAAATTTTGGCACTATTTATGGAAGCGCCCTCGAATCCGTTGTTGAAGATGGGTGATTTGATCGAATTGAGAGAATTGGCCAATTCCTTTGGATTTTACATTGTAGTGGATGATACAGCCGGTGGGTTTGTCAACATCGACGTGCTACCATATGCCGATGTCGTTTGCAGTTCGTTGACCAAGATCTTTAGCGGTGATTCCAACGTGATTGCAGGCTCCATCGTATTGAACCCGCAATCCAAATTGCACAAGTTTGCCCAGACGTTTATGGAACAGCAGTACGAGGACTGCCTATGGTGCGAAGATGCGCTGTATTTGGAAAGAAATTCCAGGGACTTCGTCGCCAGAACCTTAAAAGTCAACCAGAACGCTGAGCGCTTGTTGAATAAAGTGCTGATACCACAAGAGGGAAAGCTGTTTAAGAAGATCTACTATCCAAGTCTAACTTCACAGGAGACCAAGAAGAATTATGACGCTGTAAGGGGTCATCAGGGCGGTTACGGGGGGCTGTTCTCATTAACCTTCTATAGCATGGATTCCGCCAAGGCATTTTTCAACGCTTTACAGCTATGCAAAGGTCCGTCCTTGGGTACAAATTTCACGCTAGCGTGCCCCTATGCTATAATTGCCCATTATCAAGAGTTAGATCGTGTGGCCAAATACGGTGTGGAATCGAACCTGGTAAGGGTGAGCGTTGGGTTGGAACGTGAAGATGAACTCTGTAAAGTTTTTCAAATTGCCGTTGATGAAGCGTCAAAGAATATTTGAATATATGTGTATCGTATATATTTTCCTACTTAATATTAATAGTCATTAAAATTTCTTAAAATTCTTAGTCCTTTAACTCCACAGGTTTTTCACCTCTAGCGAAACGTGGGTTTCTTGGGTCATTGATGAAAGCAGGAGTGTTTGCACTTGCATCAGCTGCCTTACCAATGGTGTAAAACATAACTGCACCGGCAAGGTAAAATGGCCAGTATGGTTTAACCAATGGGGTTGGGAACTTCTTGTACATGGCTAATGGACTTTGTATCTCGAGGGTCACAAGGGAGACTTCTTCCTTAGGCTTGTACGTTATCTTGTTAAGCGTGTTGAAGTAAGTACCTGCTTATGGGTTACTCTGTGTCCCCTCGCCTCGCCTCGGTTTGGTTGGTCAAAAAATTTGGCTATTTGTTTGTTTTCATTGGTCGTTCGAAAAATAGAATACTCGTCAAGAGTGATATATGGCGTATAGTGTGGTGTCAAGGCTTATAATTCGAATAAAATAGCACGTGAATTAGGCGTGATATTCACATGACGTGATTATGACTACAAAAAAAATTACGTAAAATGTCATATACACATTACATTACATTATCGAGGAAAATAGGATTGTGGTAGCCTCTTCTTCGGGGACCTTGTCGTAGCTATCGGACAAGTTTTGCCATAGGGACCTCTTTGGTGGCCTTGTGTCCGTTTGCTGGCCTGCAGCT
Organism: Zygosaccharomyces pseudorouxii (nom. inval.); assembly: GCA_030572675.1. Classification (NCBI taxonomy): domain Eukaryota; kingdom Fungi; phylum Ascomycota; class Saccharomycetes; order Saccharomycetales; family Saccharomycetaceae; genus Zygosaccharomyces; species Zygosaccharomyces pseudorouxii (nom. inval.). The sequence goes on from JAJMAY010000006.1 coordinate 308,333, forward strand.
GTGGTTCTGCCGAGCATATAGCGTCTTAGATAGATCGCCGGTACTACAGCTCCAAATAGGCCGACCATCCAGTACCTCATCGTGGGCATCCGGGATGCCTGCCGTAATTCTGAACTAATACTAGGACTTGGTTTCATGATAGATTGAAATATGTCTTGTTTGTGTTCCTCCAGTTGGTTATAAGATTCACTATGCCTGTCACTAAGGCACTGGTTTTTATAGTATAGTAGAAGGTACCCTTTAGAGAAAAAAGTCCCCTGATTTTACCCCGGATCACCACTTTGACACTTTAAGGCTACCCAAACATCTTTTTAAAGAAGGAACCCAGGGTGCCCTTTTGTTTCTTGTCACTTTGACGGCTGCTATTTTGGGATGTGGGGCTACTCGGAGTACTCATGGTCTTATTCTTGTAGGAACTCTTATTCTTTGCCGTTGTTGGGGCCGTATGAACCGCTATTGACGGCGACTTAGTAGCTGCCGTTGTAGTCTTACTTCTCTCGAGATAAGGTCTGATTAATTTTTTGGAATGACGGTGGTGACTGCGATGCGGTTGTTCTGACGATGAGTTCCCATTTCGGTCGCTATAATCGTCGTCGCTACTACCGTAATCGCCGTCCACCAATGACTTTACTTTGTAAGCAGGAACACCACTTTCGTAGAGTCTTGAACTTCTAGAGACGCTTGAAGGACTTCTGGAGCCTTTACTACTGTTTTTGGACATGCCAGGAGAGACCGCCCAATCCAAACATGCATCTGGTCTACTAGGTCTCGGTCTCACATAACCCAGCTGTTCAAACCTTTCCATCTTGCGTTCTTGTTCATTCGAAGGAGGAAAATACTCTTCTACAGAGACATCGCTACGGTCGTGTTCATACTCCTTGGGGACAAACGGGTTGCTCAGAGTCCTGCTAATAATTCGATCCAACTGCTGTAGACGGTCTTGCAAGCTCGCAGGCGGTAAAGACCGTTCCTTTTCGGGCGAATTTATTTTAGGGTCAGCAAAAGGTGTACCAGCGTCTTCTCTAAGTAGTTTGGGATCGACGAACTCATAGGGGACAATGCACACGGGCATGCAGTAGTGCCTCATAATGAAGTTCGGAAGTTTCATTTTCCCGTTTCTAAACTTGATCTGAACGTTGGTACTCACGGTGCTGATGATTTGTAAATCCGGCCTGTAAAGGGCAGCTGTCTTTGTAATTGTATCCTTGCAAGAGTCCTCTTTGACCATCTCCACAGTAATTCTGACGGCTCTGTGGTTTAGTCTAAATGCATAATAATTCAAAATGTTTCGACATGTAGCCTTTGCGTCCTCGTGGATAACTCTGGGTTGCAACCCCAAGGAGCTTGAGCAATGTGAAGCGTAGGATGGGGACGACCCATTTGACCGGCTGTCGGATGCCGATAACGATCTTGTCAACACAGGATTGCGTCTATATGCATTGTTATCCATGATCTGCTTTTCAAAATTGGAAATCGTGGTCACAATTACCAGGTGATCGCCATCTCTTGATTCGTTTTCCACGTACCAGTCAGCTGCTGACCACGTATGACGCCTACCGGATATATAACAGGATACCGTACGCCTTGGCTCGTTGAAGTTCGTATTCTGTGTCGTCAATGAAATGGCTCTATGCGTGACCACGGGTCTTGTTGGATAAACGGGCATTATGGGGTCTACAATAGCGCTCTGAACGCCTCTATTCTTGTAGGGAGGATTGTCTAGAACTAGAGATCTCTGCTCATGGAAATCATATTTATCCATAGTTGGCTTCTTGGTAGATCTACTCTTCGAATTGTAAAAATCCTCTAACTTGGCTAAATCCTCATCACTCATCCCGGCAAAACTCTTCTTCCTGGGTGAAACTATATTATCCTCAGGTTCGTGTAAGTTGGAGAAGGCAGCCTGCGTGTACCCATGTCTTGAACCGGAGTTTCTTTCAGTATTGAGATCTGTATCCCTTTCCATCTGCCGCTCATCGTGCCAATCCATAGCCACCAGATCGTAGTCCTTGGCAGAATTCCATCGTTCTAATTTGTCCGTTGTTGCAAGTTTCGTTAGCTTCAGTGAAGATGTCTCAGGTGGTGGTGGTAGTCGTGTCTTTGTGTTGGACTTCCACGGACCAAATCCTTGGAATGAGCTGGGCGGCGACGACCATTCACCACTTGCACTACTACCGTGTTGTGATGAATATAGTGAATTAGACTGACGTGGTGAATGTACGAACTGATTTGGTCTCCCGCTCCCGAATAAGTACCCGTCGTTCTTGGCATCCTGCAGTTCATCGTCTACTATCGAGGGCGCCAGATCATCAAAGGAAACATGAGGGGCCCATTCTGTCTCCGTCATATTTACTGCTATAACTCTTTGTTACTGTTGGCGAAGAATCAGGATGTTTTTTAACGATATATAGAAGAGATATAATAACGCTAATAGCTTAAACTAATATCCTGTACTGTTTATCAATAACAAACAGTGTAAAACCCTTTCTTGTACTTTTAAGCCCCAATGGTGAAAAGAAGAAATGAAGGCTAAGGTGGCTTCGGTAAGTTAACTTACGAACGAAAAGTGTTAGCAAGTTTTCAAACCGAAGGGGAAATCCAGATTTTAAACACCTTGGCCACTTGACGAAGGTTCGATTAAGAACTCCGTACCCCGGTGTTTATAGTATAAGTAATAGATTAAGGGTCCATTCTTTCTCGCCCCCTAGCGATAACCGTGGGAGGAAATGTATGATGAGCAAGATCAACATCCGGACCGTCGAGAGGTTCACAGGTATGTAGTCGTGTGTATAAATGATTTCTGCCGCAGGTACGGTATTCGCAAGAGTGTCAGAAGCAAATTTGGTCTGTGCAACCAGGTTGAGTCTATAGACGAAGGCAGCTTTGAGCGGTTCAAGAATGAACTTGGATGTGGGAAAAGGATGGGTGAAGCTGAAGATAAAGAGGATGATGAGTACAAAAGGCACTGTCATGGAGTAGAAAATTCCATAATGGAAGGTTCTACTCTTGAGGTGTTTTCGCAAGATTTACTATGGAGCCAACAAGAGATTCCGTCGGAGCTTATTGTATCTGAGGATACGGGCCTGGTCGCGATGGAAAACAACGATACTAATGTAATATGGGATCCTTCTATGACCATACTGGAGTCGGAGGGACGGCAACCGTGGGAAGAACCCGAACCCGAAATTCTACGGTCAGATGAATTCCATGAGGTTAGTAGTCCACCATCAGCTGTGAACTTCTGACCTAGTTGTTACGTGTTCCTTCAACTTGGGTTAAGTTGACACATACATACATACATACATACATACTACAACGCATTTGCACAATATTGCGAATTTTATTGCTCACCCATACTTAATAATTTTTTCTTTAATTGCAACACTTCGTCCTTGAGATTGTCCCTTTCCTGTTTGAAAATATACAGTTCGGCTTTGAGGTCGTTAATCTTCATGCTGTAGTGGTTGCTACCAGCGATTCCAACGTTAGTCATAGAATCGTTACCGGTGGATGGTTCGCGAACAAATTTCAATTCATCTAGTTCGTTTTGCAGTTTTTTGTTGATTTGTTTATATTTGTCCAATTCACTTTGTGACATTTCTAGGGCTTTACTGGAGTTATTGGCAGAGTTTAGGACCTCTTGGTAGTTGTTTTGGATCTCTTCCAGCTCCCTTTGACGGGCCTCCAAATTTTCGTTTAGTTCACCATGTTTGGCGGTCAAGTCACGGTGGTCACCCGTCAACTTGTTACGTGATTGTGTTAGTTCTTCATTCGTTTGCAGTAGATCATCGAGTCTCTGTTGTAATTTTTGCATAGCTGCTTGATGATAACTACCTCCTGGCACTAATTCACGTTTGGGTTGTCCGTCAGCATCCAATTCGCCAGTTTCCCTTAGTGAGTTATGTTCTCTCCATTGGTCCATAAAGCTGTTCAACTGTAATGAATATTGTTTGACCGATTGTCTGAATTCAGATTCTGATCCTGCTAGTTTAGATTTCAAGGATTCATTTTCAGCCACTAGAGCATCGTATTTGGTCCGCAATTCCTGCAACTGTTCCTGGAATGGGATCTCCTGTTCGAGGCTCTCCAATTTACTCGATTGCGTCCTGATAATCTTGTTCAAGACTTCAGTGTCAGCAAATCTGGCAGTCAACATGTTTTCCAATTCGCGAATTCTCTCTTCCATTAAATTGTGGTTTGCCTCCATAACATCGCAGTGAGATTGTAATTTGATGAAATCGGCAGTCTTGATATCTCTTGAAGGTTCATTCCTTAGTCTCTGGACTTCAACCTCCAATTCCTTGATGTGTTCACTAGCTTGAAGAGCTTTGTCCTCCGTAATAATTCTAAGTTCTTCCAATTGGGAACGTAGACTGTGAATTACATCTTTGTTAACGGTTTCCTTCGATGACATTCTACTCATATCGACGTCAGAACCATTGGCGGGTGCAACATTAGAGGCATTAGGGCCCATGGGATGGGTTTGTGGGATCGATGGTGGTGGACCCACGCCGAGCGCTTTGGTTTGAGCAGATCCATTAGAAGCAGTGACATCACCCCGGTTAAGTGTTGCACTGGATGTGCTATCTTGTTTGGTAATCTCCACAGGTTCACTTAGTCCATTTTCCATACTCTTATCCGATGATTTTTCCTTATCCTCGTAATTTTTTCCACGAGGTGAATATGTAGAAGTTTGATCTTTATTTCCCAATCTAACATCACCTTTTAAGGGGGAGCTTGCAACAGTGGCAATACCAACTTCTCCTGCCATGCTATCAGGCCTGCCTTTGTTCCCTTGGAGATCCTCAGTGCTACTAGGTCTCTCATAGCCACTATGTTCATCAGTGTCAGAAGGACCGTTAGTACTAGCAGGTTTCTCAGGGCCGTCAGGGTTTCCAGCTCCAATAGGAGCTTCGGTGCCAATAGCAGGTCCCTCGGCGCCATCAGGACCACTGGGCCCGCTACCCATGGAGGCGACTCTAGGACCATCTTCACTGTTGTTCGATTTTGTACGTTCCAATTCTGGAATTGGTGAAACCGGTTTCTTGAGATCGGATGGTTGGCGCGCATGGCCTTTTTGGTAATATGGGTGTTGTGGTTGACCGTGTGGTTGATGCTGAGGTGTGTACTGAGGAGAATTACGTTGGGGTGTAAATTGACCTAGACCTGCAAATTGTTGTTGATGCGGTTGTTGATGTGGTTGTGGGGTCTGTTGTGGTGTTGGATGTTGAAATGGTGACTGTTGTTGTGAATATTGTTGTTGTTGATTGGGGAATTGACTGAATCTTTCACGAGGTTCATTATCAAAAGCTGTATTGGGTCCTTTACTTGGAGTCGAGGATCTTGGTTGTAATGGGGCTCTGTTATCATTTGGAGTTTGTTGTCCTTCTTGCGAGTAAGGAGTTAAAATGTTTGGTTGTGCAGGTTGTGATAACTTACCTTGCTGTTGAGGAGTAATTGGCGGAGTTGCAGGTACAAAGCCAGCACCTTGCCTTTCGGTTGTTTTCAGTACACCGGGACACAGCTCTTCAATACGAGACAAATCCAAAGTGTACAATAAAGTACCCCTGCCCATATCAGTATTCGAAGTGTTTAAATCATATTCTCCAGGACGTGCAAAATCAAATTTATCACCACCCATGATTAGCAATTTATCGTTGTTTAAGAGAGTTATAGAATGGCCAGAGCGACCCTGAGGAATACCAGCCTTAAAAGTGGGGAGCTTAAACCATTCGTGAGTCTTTAAATTGAGGAAATAGACGCTATTCAAATAGATGTCGTGTTCGTCTTTACCGCCCATGACAACCATTAGATGTTTGTAAACAACAGCAGCATGTTCTTGCATAGGGGGTGGTTTAGTACCAGTGGTTTCTGCAATGGACCAATCGTTGTTAGCAACGTCATATTTGAAAACTTGGTTGATTAAACCTTGTAATGTGTCACCACCGAAAACCCAAAGATGATTGTCATATGAAATCATCGTATGATTGGTCAAAGGTGGTGGCGAGAAAGTCGTTGGTTTTAGAAATTCCCAATGAGAATCCGGTCTTCTAAATGAAGATAGATCGAAAACGGCCAAATCGTTGAAATATGTGTCATCGAATTGACCACCGAACAGATAAAGTTTCGTCTTCATTTGATTAGCTGCCATGATGGAAATCTTGTGGCCGTAACGACCCAAGGGGCGTGGACCAATTGGATGTGGGATGGTCCATTTGTAGGAGTTTATATTGAAAAGGTATAGGTCGTCATCCATAAGACCTTCACTATTGACTTTATGAGTGTCACCACCAAATAACACAAAGGCGTTCCCACACAGGGTCGCCGCATGTCCCACACGAGGTGGTGGTGTAGTTTCGCTAATTTCCACAGTCTTGGATTGGAATTGAGTTCCGTTGTCATTTGTAGATATTATCCAAGTGTCACCATAGACGCTTTGATCATGTAGACCTCCAATCACATAAAGTCTGTTATCCTCTGAGCAGTTAGAAGATGCAACGTGCCTGTAGCGCGGGAAAGGTGAATTCTGTAATTTAATTCTGTTCCAAGGTGTATATTCCTTCTGCTGTTGTGATAGTGAGGTAGATGCTCCTGATACGTTACGCTGTTGAGCAGGAGAAGGAAATACACGCGATTGCGGATTGGACATGTGATGTAGCGGCTGTTGCTGCTGATTGTGAGGAGGTGGTGGCAATGGATTGTTCAGTTGGCTGTTCAGATTTGGCGAATTCTGCATGTGAAACTGATTTTGATTTTGACTATGAAATCCGCCGGAACCATTCTGAGCATTATGTGAGCCATTATTGCCGTCATTTTGACCTGTCTGTGATGCTCTGGGAGGCGAATCAGTAGGGGGGTTGGAATGATTAAGTTTCTTATCCTTTGTCAATTTTTTGGCAAATTTGAAAGGAGCCATCTTCAAACCGTGCAATTAAGACGTTGAGAACGGAGCAGAGAAATTGCTAGAGCGAATCACTTCCAAACCTTCGAATCTTCCGTGTGAATCACCTCTGAAAACGCTTCGATTGAGCCTCTTTGGTAGTTGGAAACGTTGCTCAAGATTACGTTTGTTGATATTTGACGAGATCTATTTTAATTTCAAAAGAGACGGTTGACTATTTTCGTTTGTGGTGATCATGAAATATCAATCAACATGGTAAACTAAGAGACTGATAGATAACTAACGATCATCACTATAATTGTGGATACAGCACAGCTTCATTTTATAGCTTTGCAGACGTGAATTGGACTGTTTTCGCTGTATAATAGATTCTTTCCTCTGCTCTCTTCTATGAATAAGTTTGACGAATTTGTTGAAGCAACTGACAAGGAGTTGCATGTAGATACTAGTACTAGGAACACCACAATAAATGTATCATCACCGGGCTCAAGCAACGGCAGTACTAGTCCACAAAAATCACCTTCGGGGGAAGTTTTGTCGAGAAAAGAGGTAAGGTTGAGACAGTTTACTCCCAAGAAGCTAAACTATCAAGATCATCCCCTGAAGGATCACAATAGTGGTGGTCTATTGCCGACAAGCACAAGGAATTCAAAATCAAGTACGATAAACAGAAGGAAATCGCTTTTACAACCGATCGTGGCACCTCAGACACCTGACAAGAGTGGCCCCAGTTGGCGTTCCAGTGCTGCTGGATCACCGAATGGCTCGTTCAACAGACAGAGGTCTACTAGTGGTGCATCTATGCACTCTCGTAGCAGCTCGCAGTCTTTTAGTTTGGACAGCACGTTCGACGTATCTTTACAGAATTTGGCGAACAAGGAATTAGAACTACTAGAGACAAAGCGTCACATTGAAGAGCTGAAAAAGCAGCTGCAGTCAGAAGAACAATCATACCAGAAGAGAGTAGAGGAGTTGAAAGAGTTGAAATCAGAAGTTTCGAATAATTTACAGATAAATACACAGCAGCAGCAACATCAGCAGCAGCAGCAGCAACTACAAGCACATGACAAGAAGCGAGACGAGCACATAAGGGAAAATTCACGAAATACAAGCTCCAGGGCGGGGGCGAGTTCAGTTTGGTCCAAACCCTTGGCGTTTTTCAACCAATTTGACCAGATTATACAGCACGAATTGGAGAGGAGTTTACGTTGGGACGATACACCAGATGACAAAATTATGCAGCCTGAACCATATGAAGGAGCGGCAGGCGTCCAACATAGTCAGCTGCGACAGCCACAGCTAGAGACTTCAACTTCCGATAGTCAGTCTAATGATGATAAAAACGACAACAACAACAACAACAATAGTAATAATAATACTAATAATAATAATAATAATAATAATAATAATAATGACGGAACCAATAAAAATATCTGGAGTTTTTTTAACGATGTTAAAACTGGACTTTTAGGTATCGAAGAAGAGGAAGAACCACAGCAGAGGACAATTGCAGGATCAGCGAAAACTGATAACGGCATCAAAGAGTTTAAAACCGCAAAGAAGACAAAGGATCCAGTTGAAATGACAGACTTTCAAAAATAAGATCAAATTAGTAATTAAAAAGTTTTATTACATACGAAATATAATGATAATCCATAATAAACATAAATTGTAAGCATTTTACCTGAGAAAAAAAAAGAAAAAGAAAAAGAAAACTCCTTCGAGTATAAGTCCATCCATCGTTATTCGTAATGCAAAGTGTCATTCTTTACTGGAAAATATTCGTTTCCCACTCTTTGTCCTGTTTGAGGAGAATGCAATTCGGTAGCCTGCTGGGATTCCTGTTTGTTTAATGTCACAGATCCTTCGCCGACACCTTTCATCAGTCCCATGAATTTAGAATTCCTCAGTTTTGTTGAAGGGCTAGGCGAACACGAGTCTACAATTTCGTTGGCAATTTTTTGAAATTCCTTTTGTTCCTGATCAAGGATTGGCCTTTTATTTTCAACATCTTCTAGTTCTTTTTCTAACGCTTCGAATTCTGCTGCAAATAGATCCTGATTCTCTGTAGACACTTCTTGTTTGGTAAAGTTTTTTGAAAGCGTGCTATAATTAGGTCGGTAAGAAGCCATGGGTAATCTTACCATCGGCGTTGTTGATCTCTCATACGAGCTGTACATTTTTTTATAGTCTTGTGAGAACTCTAGTGGATCTTCTATCTTCATAGAATTAAACTGGGAAAGCCAGCTAGCGTTGCCACTACTCTGATGCAGCACTTGCTGTCCTTTTGGTTCTTGTTGATAATGACGTTGCTGCTGTTGTTGCACCGCCGGCACTATTGGTACAGCGGCAGTCATGGGAACCGGGCCTTGATGCATTCCGCCCATAAATTGGTTACCTGCAGTAACATCCTGGCCATATAGGAACACATCTTCAGGTGCGCTTACATGTAACTGATGTTGGTCACTACTTTGCTGAGGTAATCTATGCATAAATCCATGGTGCTGCTCACCTTTGGTGACAAACTGCGTTAGAGGATTGACCTGACAAGTAGACATCTTCTATCTCTATTGTTATTACTAGCGATTAACGGTAGGATGTTATTGTCAGCAGCAGTAGTGAGTCAAGAGGTTGTGAATGATCCATCAGTCAATAGACTCATTCGCCAGTTCTTTTTTTCACCTCCATATTTATAATAACTGGGGTACTCATCGCGTGGCTCCGGTAGAGGAATTATTGTACCTCCGGTCGTGCGAGAACTTTAAAGCCCGACGGGCCGAAAGAAGCGAAACCCGAAAAAATCGTGGGGGAAGCCGCCGAGCTTTCTGGAAAAAAAAAGGGCGGAGAGCGATTCCCGGGATGAGTCATTTCAACTAATCTTGCTAAGAAAGCGACGGAGGGAAAGGAGGTCGGAGAAATACATGCAGTAGGAGAAATCGAATAGGTGTATTCCGTTACTCCAGTAACACTTCAAGGGAGAGTAGCAGAGAAAAACTGTTCTGGGATAGAGAAATGCTGAGATGTATTGAGGTTATGGCATTAATATCGGCAGCCCGATAAGGGTGAGAGGAACAAAGGGAGGCACAAAGGGAGGCACAAAGGGGGAACAAAGGAGGGAACAAAGGAGGGAAAATCTGAGAGCTCATCCGAGTTTCTCAGCCGTTTATATATGTATGACCTGGCGGCTTTTGAGGGGATGGAAACTCTGGGTGGTGGGGTAGTTCTTCGGTTATAACGGCGGTTAGGAAAATTCTCGGCGGCTATGCGATCTACGCGTTATGTAGTCAAGGTGGCTGAAACAAGAAGTACTATGCAGACGTACGGCGCAGATGAGTGCGAGAGATATCCTAAAATGAACAAAGTGACCTCAAACGGACAGTGTGCTCAGCGGCAATCTGGGCGTCATTATACTGTGTATATTGAAATATTTCACCAGCGTATCTAATGGAAGATATAATGCTTTCGTGTATTTGATTTTTAAAATGCTAGCTTCAGCATTGAACAAGTGCGATTATAAGATGTTCATTTACAAGTTGTAGGGTAGTCACGTGAAACATGAGATATATCGGCGGTAACTAGTTTAAAAGAAGTACAATATGTATAAGCGTATAAAAAGTGTCACTTTGAAGTCCTGGATAGGTGGTAAAAATTTGGTTTTATTTTCATGCATCATAAGCCTGTGGGAAACTTTTTCTTTAGGAGCCGCCACTTCACATTTTCTGAAAGATATTCTCAGGGAACAAAACTTTATTTTCAGAGATCCCCACGTAAAATTTCTAATGTCATTTTCCCTAAACAAAAAATGTCATTTATTCGTATTTAATATAATTTTATATTTTTAGTCTTAAGTACAATGGTCATCATCATAAATTCCCTAAGCAGTTGCGCTCCTTGATGCCACTTCTGCTCTTAGTCTTAATCTACCCGATAGAATATCACCAATATGAGTGAACTCCTTCCAGTGGATATCCTCACCCTTACGTAGTTCTACATTGGTTTCATTCTCCCAAAGCTTGGCAATTGGCTTGAAAGAAACCTTTGATCCATTCACGCAGATGACTGCAGCGGAATCATCTTCATGTTGAACGGTTGGTCTCTTTTCACCGTGAACATCGTATTGGAATCTTAAAACCTTAGTGTCGGCATCAACACCCTTATTTCTTTCATTCCATTCTTCCAAGAAGTTGACACACTTGACGGCATAACGAGAAGCAATGACACGGTCCTTAGAAGATGGCATACCACCCTGTTGAGCATGACCTGGAATAGCGGTTCTTACACCGAAGTTACCCTTACTGGATTCAGCGATGATGTCAGCTAACAACTGGGTACTGTAGATGTTAGAAGCTTGCTCGTTTCTGATTAATAGCTTACCGTTGTTGTTTTCACCTTTATCATGACGGAAGTTTTCACACAACAATTCCAAATCTTCCTTAATAGCGGCAAGGTTGATCTGGTCTTCAGGAGCGTACACGGAGACTGCACCAGTGACCAAACCAGTGAAAGATGCAATGAAACCAGAGTGACCACCTTGGACTTCCACAACAAACACTCTTCTTCTAGTGGCAGATGCACTCTGTTTGATTTCATCTGTGTACTTCACAAGAGCATTCAAACAAGTGTCAACACCTAGAGAGTATTCGGTACCAGGAACGTTGTTAGAGATGGTAGCGGGAATCAAGACCATTGGGATGTTGAAGACTGGATATCTTTCTCTGTTGTCACGAAGTTCCTTTAGAGATTTGAAACCTTCGAAACCACCTAGGATGATCAAACCGTCCAGCTTGTTCTTCTGGAAGTAGTATGCCACGGTACCCATATCGGTATCGGCAAGAGATCTGTTGGTACCAATGACAGAACCACCCAAGTTGTGCCAGTTTTCCACGTCGTTCCATGATAGCTCACGCATTTGACCAGTTTGAATCAAACCTGAGAAACCGTTCATGATGGCAAAAGGCTTATGACCTCTAGACAAACAGTACAAAGTAGCGGCACGAGTGGCAGGGTTCAAAGCTGCGGAAGGTGCACCCACGTGAACAATACCGATGTTCAGTCTTTGGGTAACTGGCAACATCTCTGAACCGTCATCCTTTATGGTGGTAGAGACGAAAATATCGTACAACTCCATGAATTCGGTATCCCTTAGCATAATGGCCTTATCGAAGTTCTTGTTCTCAATATCAGTGGCAACAGATTTGGTCAACTCCACAGATTCCATCAATGGTTTTCTGATGATCTTATTTTCCAAAATACCAATCAAAGGAGATGGCGTTTCAGGGGTCATCTCAAGAACAGCCTTCACTGCATCCACACCTTGCAAAGTGGCCAACAATCTATCATGGGCAACAGCGGTACCACCTCTTTGAACGTGACCCAAAATAGTCACCTTGGCATCCAAACCCAACTCGACCAAAACATTCTTGACGTCGTCAGCACTGATGTGGTTCAACTCGTCATCCAATGCACCTTCAGCGACAATCACAGTGTTGTTTCTACGGCCCTTTTGTCTGTGTCTTTGACAAACTTCCTTCAATTCGGATTGCCATTTGCCCCTAGGAGCTGCTCTTTCTGGAATGAAGATGTAGTCAGCACCAGTAGCAATACCAGCCAACAAAGCTAACCAACCACAGTGTCTACCCATGACTTCGACGACGAAAGCACGGGAGTGGGACTTGGCGGTCGCATCGATGTAGTCAACCAATTCACAGATACGACCCAAAGCAGAGAAGGCGCCAATGGTAGAATCACTACCTGCCATATCGTTATCGATAGAACCAATCAAACCGACCATAGTCAAGTTCTTGTATGGTTCCACTTGCTCTTGGGTGAAAGTACCTTCCTTAACCAATTCCTCAACCAGCGATGGCCATTCACCTCTGAACAAGTCTGCACCGGTCAGGGAACCGTCACCACCACATACAATCAATGCATCAATACCTTCAGTAATCAAATTGAATGCAGCTTGTTTACGACCCCAACGTTCTCTAAATTCCTTACAACGTGCGGTACCAATCAATGTACCACCTTCGCTTAGCCAACCTCTGACGTCTTCCCATTGCATTTGACGCAAATATTTACCACCATGCAACAGACCTGCGTAACCTTCGTAAACAGCGTACACGTCACAACCGAAATGAATACCGGTACGTACCACAGCACGGACAGCTGCATTCATACCTGGAGAATCACCACCACTCGTCATAACTGCAATCTTCTTCTTCTTGTAGCTACGAGCCAAAGAATTTTTCAATTCCCTGACGGAGTCCTCACCTGGCTTCGCACCGGCGACTTTGAGTTCTTCCTTGTGACTATTAGGTCTCAAGAACTGCTCCTTTGAAGTTGGTTCACTATCTAGCACATTGGCTAAAGAAGTGAAACCCACACGATTGCCCAATGGGTCTGTCAAGATAATCAACTTGTCAGAAACCTTCTCAGCCTTAGGAAACCTTTTTACGATCTCTTCCAATTCAGTAGAGAAGTAAGTAGTGGAAAAGTTGTCAGTACCTCTTGGTGCTTCACCAATGACAAATCTCACCTTTAAAAGAGCACCTTGACTTTGGTTCTTGTTTTCTGCCTCTTGTTGAGGAACACGGAATCCATTCTCGTCGATTTCACTCAATTTGAAAGCTTCCAACCACATCTCCCTAATGGAATCCTGTGAGCAACCGCTACTGAGTAACATATTCTCACCATGTTTGAATTTGTCGAAATCCTTGACTGTAGAAAACCCTAGTTTGTGGTAAAAACGAATTGTCTCTTTAAACAACTCCACGCTGTTAGTGACTACGGATCTGAACGCTACACCGTAGCAAGCTTCGTGAGCTAAACCCATCTTGTTGGTATTATCTATTGGGGTGTAATTCAAAACCTTATTCCGAGAGGTATCGACAAGTAAAGTGAAGTTTCAAAGAAACTGGAATTATCCTTCCTCTCTTTATGCTAATGGGTTTTAACCAAAGGGAAGGTTGAAATAAATCTACTCTAGCGTCTTCCGACGTTTAACGGAAGCATTGCTTAAAGTACCTTGTCCGAAGTAAAGGGAAAAAAAAAAGTCGATCACAGGGTATAAATTAGTGGAAGCTAGGGGCTCGGAGTGGAATCGCGGTATAGTGGAAGCTGAAGGTGAGGGGGGAAAAGTGGAATCCAAAGTCCCTTGATACGAACCCCTTCGATTCTTACGTATCAGATCGTGTTGAACGAAAGCTTTTTTCGTCATCGTCTGCGGGTAATCGGAACAAGTCCTCTTGGAAACAGATACGCAACAAGATAGAACAAAAAAAGAAAAGGTTACTATTATTATAGTTTCTGAATCATATGTATATTATATTGTAGAGCTTGGTTTGTTCAAATAAACACGGCCTACGTACAACAATCGTTATATCGTCTCTATGCATTAATGTACAAAAGGGTCAATTCAATTGACAGGGGTTATTTCTTTAATTTATTCTTTTTTTTTTTTTTTTTTTTTTTTTTTTTTAAAATTGTAGTTTAGTGCTCGTCATGACTTAACTTATTGGTTTTCTGGTCTTAGTCTTCTGACTTCCTTACCGACCTTCCAGATCTCCATGTTTCTGATGGTTTCCAACTCGGATTCCAACTTAGCTCTGTAGTCTGGTTGGGAGTTGAATTCTAGAGAACGCTTCGTTTCGGAACCGTTCTTGACAGATTCGTACAAGTCTTGGAAAACTGGCTTCAAGGCGTCCTTGAAGATTGGGTACCAGTCAAGAGCACCTCTTCTAGCGGTGGTAGAGCATGCATCGTACATGTAGTCCATACCTAGAGAACCAATCAATGGGTACAAGGATTGAGTAGCTTCTTCCACGGTTTCGTTGAAGGCTTCAGATGGAGAGTGACCGTTTTCTCTCAAGACTTCGTATTGGGCCAAGAACATACCGTGGATACCACCCATCAAACAACCTCTTTCACCGTACAAATCGGAGTTGACTTCTTTCTCGAAAGTGGTTTGGTAAACGTAACCGGAGCCGATGGCGACGGACATAGCAAGAGCCTTTTCGTCAGCCTTACCAGTGACGTCCTTCCAGACGGCGTAAGAGGAGTTGATACCTCTACCTTCCTTGAACAAGGATCTGACGGTTCTACCAGAACCCTTTGGAGCCACCAAGATGGTATCGATGTTGGAAGGTGGTTCCACGTGGGTCAAGTCGTAGAAAACTGGGGAGAAACCATGAGAGAAGTAAAGAGTCTTACCTTCAGTCAACAATGGTTGGATAGTTGGCCAAGTTTCGGATTGGGCGGCATCGGACAACAAGTTCATGATGATGTTACCCTTTTGAACGGCTTCAGTAACGTCAAACAAGTTTTCACCAGGGACCCAACCGTCTTCAATAGCGGCCTTCCAAGAAGAACCATTCTTACGGACACCAACAATAACGTTCAAACCGTTGTCTCTCAAGTTCAAACCTTGACCATAACCTTGAGAACCGTAACCGATAAGGGCGAAAGTGTCGTTCTTGAAGTAGTCCAACAACTTTTCACGAGGCCAGTCGGCTCTTTCGTAGACAGTTTCGACGGTACCACCGAAATTGATCTGCTTCAAACCACGAGTTGCAACCAATGGCTTAATGAATTGCTTAGCAGCTGGTCTGACAGCGTTGACGGCAGCAGCACGGGAGGCAAGAGCGAAAGTTCTCTTGGCGGTGACAACACGAGAATTACAGACGAATCTGGAAGCAGTTCTAGTGGCAGCGGTTCTAAACATTGTTAGTATAAATCAGTGTAAGGATTCCTTGGGTTTATGGCGATATTTGATGAGGGAACGTACCTATGTTGAAAAATTTTCCACCTCTTTTTATACTGACCTCTGCCCCCCCGTGAAATAACCCTTCTCCCTTCAACTGAGTCATCGCGAAAGTTAGATCACGTATGACGAAGCCGGTACCGCTGCTTCTTTATCCGGTAATTGTTGTGAAAGATGTTTCCTTATAAGGTAATGTGGCGAATGAAGAAAGAAAACCGTCTGAAAATTTGCTTTTTAGCCGCCGAAACCGTCTTGATAAAGATAGTGGGTCCCCATTTCCGAAGACGATACCAGGTCATCTGAATATCACGTGCGTTGGTTTACAGGACCAAGTCACATGATTTTCTGCATTTTTTTTCTTGGAAGAAAAAAATTCTCCGGTAGCATCAGATGGCGGCGCACAATGTTAAGTACCCTTCCTTCGAGAATCGATTGCATTTTAGAGACTAACCCATAGGAAAGGAACAAGGGCAAATCTATCTCTTTCCTACCACACATAGAGATTAAACTAAAAGTCTTTTTATAAAACTAAAAAAAAAAAATCACCAATAGGAACACAAACTGTCACTCATGTCTGTTTGTTTGGGTGTTACAAAAGGGATCGCTGTCTCTTCGTTAGGTATTTATGCAGGTATTCTTACCACCGGTACGATATGCACTTACATGGTTCCATTAGACGTTATAACTAAACATTTACGTTCTGTTGTTTGCAGAGTCGGTGAAGCTGCATCTGCTCTAGGTATCCTATCTACAGGGTTCTTCTCATTGAGCTACTTTGGAGCTCCATCTCATCTAAGACACCCATATCTTATCTACAGTGCCCTAGTGGCACCCGCATCCGCACTTTACTTGTGGGCAATCTCCAGGTGTAATCACAAATGTCATGCAAAATCAAAGCTTGCTGAAGAGGGTAAAACCAGTGAGGATAAACAGGGTCAAAGCCCACCATTGGGCGATTCAGTTGTCGACTTGGGTGCCGATCCAAAGGTTCCATCTGGTCATCCGCCTGTTAAGGAAGGTGCCAAGTGCCCCATGGGTAGTGCTGTCGTGACCGATGAACCTGCAGATAAGGACCTTGCTAGACCTCCTGCTTGCCAGAGTAAATTTGCCAAGCATTTGGCCGTTGTTACCTGCTTTGCCATTGTTGGATTTTTACAATCTGTGATCGGTGTATATGGTGAACCAGCTTGAAAAACAAGTACTTCCATAGTTGTTATACGTTGTTTTATCTCTTTTGGGATAATATATTTATTCGAATATGATTCTTCCTGGCTTTCTTTCTTTCTTTCTTTCTTTCCCTTGTCAGTATTGCCTCTACTTCTATACAGATGCTAGAGCACCCGTCTGTATCTTCCTGTCGAAATCCACCATTTCGACGTTGTCGATCGTATGTACAAGAATGCTAGAGTTATCTTGGTTAAATTCAAAAATGAATATTCCACGTACGAGTCGTGGCACTTGCCGCGTGTAGTCAATTTCACTTGTCAATTCATTCTTCGTTGGGTTTAAAATGTGGTTGATAACGGGTGACGATGTGTCTACTTCACCCACGTTACGAATTCGTCCTAATTTAACGTCTTTTTCACAGCTACCTAAATTTCCGTCGCCTTCGTTACAGCTTTGCCATTTGATGACCAGTTTATCATTCGAGGTAATGCAGTTGTAATTGGTTTTCTCTTCCCGAAGTATAGTAATGACTTTATCAATCTTTAGTTTTGCCTTGTCCTGTAGTACAAATTTGGTTGCCAGCAATCTAATGGCATTCATCGATGCCCTGTACTTGCCCTTGCCCTGTAAGACTGGGATATATGGATGCGTCGTTGGGAGTAATCTCAATGTAATGTGTGCATCCAGGTATTCGTTCAACAATGGTCTTTGTAAAAGGTTTGGTACTCCGTCTTCAGTTAAATAAGTCGTAATATGTCCCAGATTCGAATGCCGTTCTGAATAAAACCGTCGTCCTATTCCTCGTATAGCTTGTGATAATATTCCATGTATCGTTAACCCTATACGTCGTGATGGTATGGTATTCATTTGTGGGATGAAAATGAGAAGTGATGGTCGAAGGGGGGGGACACACCTGGAAATACGGTACTTTCCAATCTGCTGTATAGAACTGTAATATTCTTGATCTCAGTAAATCTGATCTATCTGCTCTTACTACATGAGGTGCTTCTAAAGTCCATCATGTCGATCTTCTGACCTTAAAGGCCCATTATTAGACCAACCCACACACCACAGTTATTCCTCAATTTCTTTCTTTTCCATCAAAAAATATGCAAAACTTTCAAGAACATCTGGTCAATTGAAGTGAAGAGATTCAGTAGTTGTGTACTTCTAAACACTTTGGAGGAAGTATAGAGTTCATCAAGAGTAATTTCACTGGGGTTGCCAGCATTATTTTTGCATCTTATTTGCATTATTTGATAGATTGTTCGATACACTTTTGACCCTACGTCAGATCTCTAAAATGGCCTCGCAATTTTTCCTAAAGACTTCTCAGGATATAGAGTTATTCCAAGGATATCCAAGTTTTAATCAGAGTGTTGCAAATTCTACTGGAGGTGGTGTAACTTCATCAATTCTTTCACCATGTTCTCGTTTCTTGGCTTTATCCACAAAGGAAGCGGTTAAAGTTTATGCTGGAAATTTATTCGACCAAGAATTGCTATCTCTACCATTGACTAATGTATATGATCTGAATTTTTCACCATCTGGCAATTATTTGAGTACTTGGGAAAGACCTTCCGCACAGGATGACAGCCATCTAAATTGTAAAGTTTGGTACTTGAACAAAGAAATAGACGCACAGAATGTGGAGCCTGCTTATCAATATAGGGCCAAGACACAAAACAGTTGGAACTTACAATTTTCTAAGCTGGATAACTATGCTATCAAACAATTTGGTAAAGAATTAAGAGTTGTCAAACTGGAACAGATCAACCCAGTCTTCGATTTTGAGCATCCATTTGCCACACTTTCTCACAAGCAAGAATCTGAGTCACAAGTTTTTAGCACTTTCCTAATTTCTCCTGCTGAACATCCAACGATATGTACTTTCACGCCTGAGAAATCTGGAAAGCCTGCTCACTTAACTATTTGGCCTATCGTCGAGGGCCAAATCACGAAGAAAATCGTCACCAAATCTTTCTTCAAAGCAGACTCCTGTCAACTACAATGGAACGCAATGGGTAATGCAGTGCTTTGTGTGGCTATTACGGATTTCGATTCTTCAAACCAGTCCTACTATGGTGAAAACACTCTTTACCTACTGTCATTCCAAGGTGTCAATGGTTCCCTAGGTGGTAATTCGGTGCGTGTGCCTCTATCGAAGGAGGGACCAATTCACGACTTTACTTGGTCACCAACCTCGAGACAATTCGGTGTCATTTATGGGTACATGCCTGCTACTATAACTTTTTTCGATCTAAGAGGTAATATTGTTCATACCCTTGAAGCTCAGGCAAAGAACACCATGCTATTTTCACCATCGGGCCGTTATATTTTAATTGCAGGATTTGGTAATTTGCAAGGTGCTGTAGACATCTTGGATCGTCATGATAAGTTCAAGAGAATTTCACATTTCATTGCCGCGAACACTTCAGTTTGTAAATGGAGTCCTGGTGGTGAATTTATTATGACTGCAACGACATCCCCACGTCTAAGAGTCGATAATTGTATCAAGATATGGCACGTTACTGGTAAGCTAGTCTTTGTGAAGGAGTTCAAAGAACTGCTAAAAGTGGATTGGAGAACTTTCTGCCCCTACAAGATGTTGGCAAACTCCCACATAATTAAGGATTGGCAAGAACCTAAAAATGACATTTCACAATCATTAGACCCTAAACTAGCATCAGCAACCCAATTACAAATCCATGAAAGCGCGGAACAGTACGCTGCAAAGCACCCAAAGAGTAACGGCAATCAAGGTTCGGGTTCTCAAAGCAAGGGCGCGTATAAACCTCCACACGCAAGAAGAGCAGGTGCAAATGGTGGTAGAAACGTACCAGGAATGAATGTTGTGAATGCTAAGCCACAGCCAAAAACCCAAGTCCCTGGTCTTGTACCTGGAGCTCCTCAGCAACAGGGTGGTAGTAAATCAGCCGCTAAGAATAAGAAGAGGGCTAACAAGAAGAAAGAGGATTCACAACCAAACCAAAAGAACCAGCAGCAGCGGGGACCGCAACAAGAATCCTCAAGTACGCAAGAACCTACTCTCAAGGAAACCTCTTCGCCTGAAGAGAAGAAAATTAGATCTTTACTGAAGAAACTGAGAGCCATCGAAGCCCTAAAACAGAGGCAAAGCAACGGAGAGAAATTAGAAGATACTCAGGTGCTGAAGATTCAATCGGAGGAAAAAGTTTTGTCGGAGCTCAAATTCATGGGCTGGCAAGAAGAGTCATCGTCGTCTAATTGAGGATAACGAAGAAAATAATACACACTATGCACAAATATCTTACATAACTAAAAAGAAAAATATTACCATATATTCTTATGAGTGGAACATTTAGTCTTTTAGAGGACAGACGCCTGTTCAGGACCCTACACGGCTTTTTTGACGTAGCCATAATTCACTACGCCTGTTTTTCGTTAGTGCCGTGTGTTCCCCCAGAAGGGCACAACTTACGGGGACACACGGCACTATTTCACCAACTACTGAAAAGAAAAATTCGACCACAGTTTTCGGAGTTCTCACAGTATTAAAAGCTTAAAGGATGATTTATTCACGAGGATTGAAGCCACAACTCATAGATTAGCCAAACTATGGCGCCTGCTAATTGAGTGCTCTGCCAGTAGAGTTAGTAATAGATCTCAGGACAACCTATGCTGGGGGAAATGTGATTGACGAGTACATCAAATTATTTAAACAGATGAAATATCTTCGTGAAACTTTGATGATGTGGGAAAAGAGCAGTCGAGAACAACATTCAGTTTTTATATCAAGCGCAGAGGATTAAAGTATTGTGTACTATGATAGACTTCAGACAAAGGGTTGCATCAGCCCTGGATATCAGAAGTCTTTGGAAGAGTAACGAGGAAGGGTATGAAGAAGAAACCCAAGTGCTTGGCGAAGAAGGCCAATTTGTGAACCAACTAGATAAGAATAAGAAACAGCTGGGCCTAATATCGAGTATATTTCTGATCAGTAACCGTATACTGGGTACGGGTGTGTTCGCTACATCTTCAGAGATTTACACATTATGTGGATCTGTAGGTCTGGCGTTGATCATGTGGGTCGTCGGTGCAATCATTTCATTAGCGGGTCTTTTTGTCTATATGGAATATGGTACTGCGATTCCCAAAAATGGTGGTGAAAAGAACTATTTGGAATTTCTTTTCAAGAAACCAAAATTTTTAATTAGTTGCATGTATGCAGCATACGTTTTCTTTCTAGGTTGGGCTGCTGGTAATTCTATCAATACCGCGGTCATGTTTCTCACTGCTGGTGATGCAAAGATTACAGAGTGGAACCAAAGAGGGATCGGTGTCGCTGTTATTTTCTTTGCCTTTGCAGTTAATTCGATAAACGTTAAAGTGGGGCTTTATCTACAAAATATTTTGGGTTTTATTAAGGTTGGTATTATTGTTTTCATTGCGGTTAGTGGCTGGGTTGCCTTAGGAGGTGGTACTAACCATGGTCACCACACAAATAATCTAAAGAATGCCTTTGAAGGCACTGAAAATGCGAGTGCTTATGGTGTTGTCAACGCTCTTTATAATGTGATTTGGTCATTTGTTGGTTATTCGAACGTCAACTATGCGCTTGGTGAAGTTAAAAACCCGGTAAGAACTTTGAAGATTGCAGGTCCCGTATCGGTGATTACAATTGCCATCCTTTACATCTTTGTCAACATTTCTTATTTTGCGGTGGTCCCCAAAGAAAAATTAATCTCTTCTAAACTGGTGTTAGCAGCAGATTATTTTGATATTATTTTCCACGGTAAAGGTAGAGAGGTTGCTGCGGTATTTGTGGGATTAAGTGCCCTAGGTAACGTTTTATCTGTCATTTTCTCACAGGGTAGAATTATCCAACAGTTGGGTAGAGAAGGTATATTGCCTTTCCCCAGTTTTTTCGCATCTTCCAAACCATTCAATACACCATTGGTTGGTCTATTCCAGCATTTCATTGTCTGTTTGGTGACGATTATCGCTCCCCCACCAGGTGATGCTTACAATTTTGTCCTAAACTTGATCTCCTATCCAATGAATATCATCAATTTCGTCATTTCAACTGGTTTAATCTGGATCCATTGGCAAGCAAAGAAGGGCAAGTTGGAATGGAATCCACCAATTAAGGCAGGTGTTTGGATCGCAACTTTCTTCTCCCTAGCGAATGCATACTTAATCGTCGCACCTTATGTCCCACCAACCAACGGACAGTCAGTTTACAATAGTTTACCATATTGGATTCACTGTGTGGTCGCATGGGCAATATTTGCATTTGGTGCATGTTACTGGTTGGTATTCGCCAGAGTATTGCCAAAACTTGGCCATTACTCTCTCGACGTTAAGGAAGTAATCGGTGAAGATGGATTCTGGAGAACGAAGATTGTCAAATACTATGACGACAAGCCATACTCTGACGACGACTTAGATGCCTCTAATACTTCTAATACTGAACAAATTGTAGAAACGGTGGATGATAGCAGCTCAAAAGAGGGTAAAATGAAACCCGCCGAGGCACAATTTGTACGAAACTACTTCTGAGAGATATGCAAATTCCGGTATGACTTATAGAGATTATGTACAATAAATATTCAGTTTAGGTTTGATCTTAATTAATATTTTTTTTTTTTTTTTTTTTTTTTTTCACTACTACGTTTTCTTAAATTTCTTACCGATGAACGGTTCGAGCGCCCGCGGCAGCCATTCCGAGGCTTCACCTTCGAACCCCCAGACTGTTCTGTCTCTTTGAACTTTATCTTTATCCTCAATATGTGTATTGAAAATTGCCACACGCCCACCACTTTGTTTACATCTCTCCACGTAGCCCATTGCTGGCCAAACTTTACCGCTCGTCTCAATTACAAGGACCAGATCAATATGATCGTTAGCGCCCTCCTCCTGTGGGGCGAAAAACCTATCTACTTTGTCGATGTCCATCAGTGGTAAAGGCTCACCAAACCAAACAACACCTGGTCTCAGCAATCCTTCATGACACTCAGGACAGTGTGGTAGATCATCTTCTTTAATCTCTGGCAATGGATCAAAATCTGATGAACTTAAACTATCTTCATTTTCCGCAACCTCTCTTCTTTGTATTGGCGAACTCGATTTCTTTCGACGCTTTCCTAGAGCAGGCAATTGAGCTCTCAGCTGTCTCTTAACACCAACGTCTCTCGGGGTGAACTCCCTCAGAGTGGGTGTCAAGAATAAATCTTTAGTATTTTTACCCTTATAATTGCAAAAGAAAGAGGTACAACGAAGTTGGAAAAGACTACCATGTAGCTCACAGAGGTCTACATCCGACTGACCAGCTCTCTGATGTAATCCATCCACATTTTGGGTTACGACAAACACCTCTCTACGTCTCTCCTTCATTTTATTAGCCAGTTCCGCCAGTGCAAAGTGTCCTTCGTTTGGTTTAGCTTTCATAGCAATATACCTTCTATTCGAATAGAATAACCAGACTAAACCTGGATTGGTTTGAAATGCCTCTGGTGTTGCCAAATCAATTGACGTATAACCTTTCCAAGTACCTCTTTGCAATTGGTACGTAGGGATTCCTGATGATTGTGAAAGGCCTGCTCCAACAACACATAAAATCTTCCGGCATTGTTTTAAATAAGTATGGAATGATTTCAATTGAGGATCATCAATAACTTCATCATCTTGAGAGCTTTCATCTGACATATCTTGGCATTTTAAGCCAGACCAAAGTTGTAGTTGCCAATTATCAGAGGCCTGCACGTTCAAATGCTCATCGCATTAGGCGATGACGTGGGAAAACCGATATAAAGAGACGATTGAAGAGACTCAAGCTACGTTCACCTACAGAGAATAGGCATAGAATAAGCATAATTAAAGTGCCAATGTCCTATCTATCACCTTGGCTATCTAGTACGCTATTACCAACTTCCAATAAGTAATCCAGGCACGTGACCCATAAGAGTAATTAGTTACCCGGATTCGCCTTGTCGTGAAAAAATTATTGAAGTGAGAAAGAAAAAAAAAAAAGAATGGAGAACCGGCCACTTGTAGACATACAAACTATAGTGAATTGAAAATAATAGTAATATCAGTGTATCAGGAAAACAGAGGAAAAATAAAGGGAAGAGAGATAGAAGAGTAAATCACGAACAGTGAGTACAGAGAGAAGAATTGAGAACAGATCTCCACTGATTTTTACATTCGTTAAGCTGCTAGAGTAGGATTGCCACCCTTACAGCAAAAATGTCTGAAGCAGACAATATCAAAGAACTTCAGTTAAGATTACGTGCTGAATACGAAGCGCTGTTCACGTTGAAGGAAGAAAATGGATTGGAAATTTACCCTATTTTTAACGTTTTACCTCCAAAGAAAGAATATCCGGATTATTACGCTTTGATCAGAAATCCGATATCGTTAAACACTCTGAAGAAAAGAGTCCCACATTATACAGACGCTCAAAGTTTTATCAACGATGTTGTACAGATTCCATGGAATGCCAAAACTTATAACACCAAAGAATCTGCAATCTACAAATATGCAGGGATCCTAGAAGCTTATGCAAAGGAGAAAATGGTTCCAAAGCTACAGGAATACTATCCCGAGGTGGAATATCCATACTTAGGTCCTCTACCAGATGAAATTGAAAGTATGAAAGCACAGGGTATCACACCACCAGAAATACCACAACCACCCCCAACTAGGATGAGGATGAAGACCAAGACGGAAGACGATGATGATGCCGATGGTCAAGACGACGAAGATTACTCTGAAGGTAGTGGTAGGAGATCGATGCCGCAGTTGAGGTTGACACTGCACAGAGGAATGCAGAATGCATCGCAATCTTACCAAGGTGGTAGATCTCACTCTGGTACTCCCAAGCCTTTGTACGGTCGTCACCAACAACAGAGAACTCACATGAGAAGAGGTAGACCCCCGGTTATTGATCTACCATATGTGCAAAGGATCAAAAATGTGATTAAGATGCTGAAGAAGGAAATAGATGACGATAACGAACCTTTAACGTTGCCATTTGAAAGATTACCGGACGAGTTGAGAGAACCAAGGTACTATACGGTTATTGCAAACCCGGTTTGCCTTGAGGACATTAGGAAAAGGGTCAAAACACGCAAATATAAGGATTTCCAGACTTTCCAAAATGATTTCCAGCTAATGCTAACGAATTATAGACTGTACAATCGTACTGAACCTCAGGCTTTGAAAAAAGCTGCCATGTTGGAAAAGAAGTATAACGCTCTAATACGTCACGAATTATCGAAGCCAGATCGAGATTACATGCCGGAGGGTGAATTGAGATATCCAATGGATGAAGTCGAGGTCAACGGTAAGACTTATCGAATCGGTGACTGGGTGCTTTTGGAGAACCCTAACGATGCAACAAAACCGACTGTAGCACAAATCTTCAGGCTTTGGAGTACTAGCGACGGCAGACGGTGGCTGAACGCCTGTTGGTATTTGAGGCCAGAGCAAACTGTTCATAGAGTGGATAGACTATTTTACAAGAATGAGGTGGTTAAATCGGGTCAGTACAGAGATCATCTAGTGGAAGAACTTGTTGGCAAATGTTATGTGGTGCATTTCACAAGATATCAAAGAGGAGATCCAGACGTTAAGCTTGAAGGTCCCCTGTTTGTGTGTGAATTCCGATATAACGAAGCTGATAAAATATTCAACAAAATTAGAACTTGGAAGGCCTGTCTACCCGAAGAGATTCGTGACCAGGACGAAAATACGATCCCGGTTAATGGTAGAAAATTTTTGAAATATCCATCACCACTAAAGAATCTACTGCCACCAAATGCCACCTATGACGATCCAATGCCACAACCTACCGAAGGTGCAGTTAATGCGCCACCTCTAATCGGTGGTGTTTATCTAGGGCCTAAATTAGAGCGTGATGACCTTGGTGAATATTCTTCGTCTGATGACTGTCCTCGCTATATAGTGAGACCCGGTGATCCGCCTGAAGAAGGTAGAATAGATTTTGAAACCGGTACTATTATCACCAACACTCAAACCGCTACTGCACTACCAAAGATGGGTCAAACAAGTGCAAGATTAGCGTCTTTGAAGCAAAACAAATCAGCAACAGGTCTCAACTCTTTAAGAAATGGGATATATACTCCACCTTTAGGTGTTGCCACTCCAGGTTCTGTTAACGCTGATGCCATTGGTTCACCAACTCCTAATCTAATGACCCCTACGGGATTGGGACCTGGTCAGCAGCTCACAGTCCAAGGTCTTAAACAACACCAGTTGAACAAACAACAGTTGCAATTCCAGCAACAACAACAACACAAGAGATCACAGGCATCCGGTTACAATTTGACCACCGTGGTGAATAATTTGGCAGCGCAGGCTTCGAGGAACAGTTTAGGCCACATTTCCGTGGATTCTCCTAGTTCATACGTTCTCCCAGTATCGATAACAAAGAATGTAGAGGTATTACAACGTACGGATTACGCCAGCCAAGTGAGGAGACTTGGGAAAGAACAGGTTCCTCGAAAGAAGCGTAACAAAGGTGAAGTTATATGGTTTAAAGGACCTAGTGTTGCCATTGAAGAACGTCTGTTAAATTCCGGTGACGAAAGGCTTCAACCTTCGTTGAACAGATGGTTCTCTAAGAACTTCAACAAGAGACCTAAACTAGATCTAGACTATGAAGTGGTGGAAGAACCTGCTGATGAAACGGATACAAATCCTAAGAGTCAAGATGCTCATCATAACGGCGACGGCCAACAAGGAAATGGATTTGAGGAAGATGAAGATAATTATAGTTTCAGCGAAGACGAAAGTGATGAGGAGAATGAGACACAGACTTTGTCAGATTCTTATCCACTTGGTCTGCGACCTTCAGCTAAGTTTATGGCCTTTAAGCTGGCAGCACGTGATAAACTCTCAGCGGAGTCAGATTGAAAAAAATTGGAATAATTATAAGAAAAGATCTCTTCATATAAAATGTAACTGAAGTAATAAGTTGTGAAATTTTCGGAAAGTTGTAATATATATTGACATGTAGAAATTACTTTTACTGAGATTAGTTCGTACTTGGTATTTAGCTTTCAATTCGTTTCCTTTGTCGAGGTATTCAAAGCACTTAGAAGGTCATTTCAAAAAAAAAATCCTCAAGACTTCTACGACTGCTCCTACCCTTACCACCACTAATACAAACGCAACATACAAACCATGTCTGATTTTGACAAGTACCTAACACCATTGTCGGCTCGTTATGCCTCCAAGGAAATGTCAGAGGTGTTCTCCATGAGAAACAGATTCTCAACATGGAGAAAGTTATGGTATAACTTAGCCATTGCTGAAAAGGAATTAGGACTTAATGTTATCACAGATGAAGCTATTACTGAAATGAGCCAACATTTGACCATTACTGATGAGGAAATTGGACAAGCATCTGCCCAAGAAGCCATTGTCAGACACGACGTGATGGCTCATGTCCATACGTATGGTCAAACTTGTCCAGCAGCTGCCGGTATTATCCATTTGGGAGCTACATCTTGTTTTGTCACTGATAATGCAGACTTGATCTTTTTGAGAGATGCTTATGATATTCTAATCCCCAAATTGATCAATGTCATTGACAGATTATCGAAATTTGCCCTAAAATATAAGGATTTGCCAGTTCTTGGTTGGACTCATTTCCAACCAGCGCAATTGACCACTTTGGGTAAGAGAGTTACGCTTTGGATCCAAGATCTACTCTGGGATTTGAGAAACTTCGATAGAGCTAGAAACGATATCGGATTACGTGGTGTTAAGGGTACTACTGGTACTCAAGCATCCTTTTTAGCCTTGTTCCACGGAAACCACGACAAAGTTGAGGAACTAGATCAAAGAGTCACTGAACTTTTAGGATTTGAAACTGTCTACCCAGTAACAGGCCAAACTTATTCGAGAAAAATCGACATTGACGTGTTGGGTCCTCTTGCATCGTTTGCCGCTACCGCTCACAAGATGGCTACCGATATAAGATTGTTGGCTAACTTGAAAGAAGTCGAAGAACCATTTGAAAAGACCCAAATTGGTTCATCTGCAATGGCCTACAAGAGAAACCCAATGCGTTGTGAACGTGTTTGTTCGTTGGCAAGACACATGGGATCTCTTTTCAACGATGCTGTGCAAACTGCTTCAGTGCAATGGTTTGAAAGAACTTTGGACGACTCAGCAATCAGAAGAATTTCTCTGCCAAGTGCCTTCTTGACCGCAGATATTCTTCTATCAACTCTGTTAAACATTTCTTCTGGTATGGTAGTTTACCCAAAGGTTATCGAAAGAAGAATTAACAGCGAATTGCCATTCATGGCCACTGAAAACATTATTATGGCAATGGTGGAAAAGGGTGCATCTAGACAAGAAGTCCACGAAAAGATTAGAGTTTTGTCTCATGAAGCAGCCGCCGTCGTCAAGGAAGAAGGTGGTGATAACGATCTGATCGAACGTGTCAAAAACGACAAATTCTTTGCTCCAATCCATACCCAGTTGGAAACCTTGTTGAACCCATCCACATTTGTCGGTAGGGCACCACAACAAGTAGAGAAATTTGTTGGTAAGGACGTTAAGAAAGCTTTGCAACCTTTCGAAAAGCACATTAATGACGTTAACGTTAAATTAAATGTTTGATCACGAAGAAGAGAAGATGGTGTCGACCATATGTATAATATCATTACCGTTATTACATAACTAACCCCCCCCCGATTAGATAAGATAGAAAAATAAATAACTTGTTCAACTCAACTTCTCATGCAAGAATTCAACAGGAACGAGTTCCACTTGTGCAATCTAACGAATAAAAGCTCATCTTGCGTAAGTTCAGCCAGATTTCTCGGCACTTTCACTTTATTGCCCCGCAGATAAGTTCTACCAAGTAAGTTAAAATTACTCTTCTCATCGTTAATATTATTCTGCCTCTCGATTTCCTGTTTATGAGAATTGCAAATGTATTCTACCATTCTATCAAAACCTCCAGTAATAAAGTTCCAATTCTCTGACAGAAGTTGCATTGACGATGTGTGATCCTTAGAATCGATGGTGAAAATTATACAGTATCTTCTCTCATTACCCCTAGCATTTTCATCATTCAATTTGAAACCCATAACTAAATTTAAGCCCCTGATATCATCGTAGAATACCAAAGGCATCCCATCGTAAATCATAGTTTCTTCGGAGAATGATCTTCTTATAATATGTGTCAACAGCTGATACCTTATAGAGCTGTACTGGGTAGAAACAAAACATTGGCTACCGATGTTACTCTTCAATGACCTTATATCATTTGTAGATGATTTTGGGAAATGTAGAAGACATGAATCGCAGTAAGAATCTGTTGGGTATGTGGGGACTAGCAACTCATCACCAGTAGAACCGTTAATAGCGGCCTGTGTCACCAATAGGATTCTTGGTCCATGTTTATCACAGAAATGTGATAAAGAAATGAGCATAGAAGCCATAGCGCTCAGTATTTTGACGGTAAATAGTCCCTTTATGTGATGGTTAAAATCGATGCTAAGTTCGGGGACCTTCAACAGTGGAAAACTTCGTGAATAACGCACCTTACACCAAAATAATATAGTTTAGATAAAAGGAGGGCGGAAGGAATTGATTCCAATCCACATGGGCCCATATCTGCTGAAACGTAGGTTAAGACCTGTTAGATCCGTCAAGATAAATAACCTTTTTGTGGGTCAGAAGAACTCAGAAGAACTGATCTGGTTCCCATCATACTTCATAGTGATCGAAAATGAGAGAGGGCAGACATTATACGTCAGTGAATTACAACATGGGTCGTTATACAACGTTCAATTTCATGAGCTACCCCCACAGGATAGCCCGTTGACACATTTTACGCTGAGATTGGTGGCCGAGATACCACAATGGCTTTTAGCTTCGTCTGATGAAAGGCTCTGGTTTGATTTTAGAACTTACAACGTGAATTTAAACCAAGTTAAGCACGTTAGTGCTGATGATATCATCGAAAGTTATAATGCACCGATTTTAGAATTGGTGGATGGTGATTATGTACTGCCCAATGTATCTACATTGGCCGCTCCCAAGGCATTGATTAGAACCCATAAGAGAGCAGTTTCAAGCATGAAAATCAAGAAATCGTTCACCTTCAACTCTGTTTTAAAATTGAATAAGATTTTGGAATATACTTCGCAAGTTAAGGAGGAAAGCGAACAGATTTCCGATAGAGTGGAAAGGCAAATCCAAGATGAACACAAGAAACGTCAGTGGCTTGTAAAACACTTAAGAGACTACAATCACCAATTACAATCAAGAATTCAAAAGAAAAAGCTAGATCTACAAAAGCTTGGTAATTTTGTTGAGCAGTTTGGTGAATCTGAGGAGAACGATTCGAAGCCACATTTGTTAAATGAGTACTATGGTAATACATATCCAAACCTTATCCAGAGTAGAAGTAGACTAGAAAGCTTGAGAGCAAAAAAATTAGCGCAACTGATTGGAATATTTCAAACAACCGACCTTTTCCACGTACGATCTGGATTCGTTACATTCAATGGGACACTTTTAGATTCAACATCTTCATTGTATGATAGACTGACGCTTGATTTGCTAAACAAAAGAAAACTACTGGAATTAGCCACTAGCGGATCCGTAGCTACCAAAAATTTGACTAGCACTTGTCTAGGCTATTATGCCTTGTTTGTGACTTTGATAGCCACCAGCATATGCAGTATTCCATTGCCACATGAACTAATGTACTGCGGGAGTACCTCCATGGTAAACGGCACCCTTCCATTATATTTGGATAACCTTAAAGACACAGATCTGTTAAGCCAGGCTATTGATTGTTTTAACGGTAATATCATGCAAGTTATCCAGTTTTTGAAACACCGTCGGACGCAACGAGTTGGTAATCAAAATAATTTATAGGCGAACCATTCAACCTTTTCCAAGTGTAGATACTTCCTTGTTTAGTTTGGAAATGATAGACTCTTACACGACGTTCATACCCGCCGTGATCGCCGTAGCCACCTTCACCAACGGCGCCACCATAACAGAACCAGATCTTTCGAGGACTACTATCGTCCAGTAAACAGTAGTCGTTACAGTGATCATGACCGCAGGCTGCCGCTTGCACATTCATGTGCGCTAAGGCTGCTGCACCTTGTGAATCGTATCGAGGCGCCGTAACACCTTCCATAGGATTTCCAATGATAGGATTAGATTCATCAGGTCTTTCCCTGGAAGCTTCGTGCAAATATTCGGGTGTGGGGATATGAAAAAACGCCATAGATAAGTGTGGATCATGCGCATTCCTTATCCGTGGATGCACTTTTTCGTCATATATTTTTTTAAAATAATCCCATTGGGCTTCTTTGATCCAGTCGTAACCTGGGAAAATTTTACCGGTGGTAGAGTATTTGTGAGAATCCAAGAAATAGAACGTTATTACCGGCTGTCGATTCTCAAAATCCATGACTTGATGGATATAATTGCCAACACCGAATGTATTATCCGCCGTGTCTTTAGGACCGATCATAAATAATGATAGAGGTAAGTCACTTACAAATCTCGATAATTCCCAGCGACTTAAACTTCCCTCATCATCATGATTCCCCCATACCATTGACCAGGGGATACCCCTAGATATTACTGGTGCTACAGTTTTTAGCAATGCGGTTTCTGAGTCCTGTATAGCATTGTAACCCATGATTTGATCACCTGTAAATATGACCATATCCGGTTCCTCTATATCTAGAGCCTGTTCCACAAAATTAATAGTCTTGGGATCAGCCTCACAGTAATCATGGGCAGGAAACTCATCAAGACACTTGCCCTTTCCAACCCCAAAATGCAAGTCTGCTAGTTGAACGATTTTAAAACTACCGTCTTCCCTAACGTTCAAACGAGGCCTCCAATCTTCTAAATGTTTCCGGCTCAGCCTCCGGGTGGTTAAGAAGCTCGGAAATTGTCCCTTCTTGAAGATCCACGATTTGTCTAGTTCCCAATTGCTTCTGGGATCCACACAATCCTCGCCAAATAAAACGCTGATATCACTGATGACTGGCCTGCCATTCACCAAATTTTCTACTCGCAGTGGTACGGAATTGACATAAAACGTATCAACTTTCTCGGATTTCCCTTCTCCCTCGAGCGGATCTCTTGATATCGATTTCAATAAAATCTGTCTACGCATATCTTCTTCATCCAATTGACTAATATCGTAGACACTTAGCGTATCGTAGAATAAATAATCAGAGAAGCCGACCCATTTGAACCTCGCTGGTCCCAATAAATCTTTCCGTATAACCTTTCTCTGTGAACTAACAGCATCCTTCCTTAACTCGTTGATAACGCTGCAATGCGACCACCACTCGCCGAGGTGGAAACATTGAATGATACCCACGTTGACCGCTACATGATCGTACTCATCAATATGTTCTAAATAGTTAGTTCTCAACCAGTTTCTCACATTCGAGTGTGACTTTATATGATCCACCCTTTTATGGAAGGGGAAAGTCGATTGGCGCCAGGGTTGAAATAGTATAGATTTTTCAATGAAAACAAACAGTAGTATATAGGGCAAATATCTCAGATAGCGCTTCGATATTACTGACATTTCGGATAGTGACCCTTTATGTTCTTTTCGCTTTGCTTTGTATTCCCAACATGTAATGAGTTCTTGTGAAGCACCATCTTCTAAGGGTCCGCAATATCCACTTTTGTAGCGCCGCATATCGATAATCGCAGAATGGTATTGTATAGTAGTTGATGATGAACCGTCGCTCTAGTTCAAATTCATCTTACTACATACAAATCGCCACCACATTCTTCTCCAGCACGGCTTATTATTTACCAGGTCTGTGACCATCGTTCCTTAGTAACCCCCCAGCATTATTACGCTCCTGTCCTTCATCTGGTAGTTGGAAAGATCTACCAAACGATCTTGCGTGTGGCTTCCTCAGGGAAGCCGCATCTACCTCTTTGATTTTGCCACCACGATTGAGCTTCAAAGTAGGGTGTTCTTTCAAATCAGCTTCCTTCTGGGCAAATTTGGGATCCTTGGGTTGATCGTCGTGGGTATGAGAAGGATCAGACATGATTACGGTGAGAATGATGAGGATCAGTGAGATGAATAGATAAGTAGATAGACGTAAAATGATGTACACAAATGTCGATTGACGGTTGATTATCCGTGATGAGTTCCTGTCCTGGAAGTTTAAGGTTAACGTTACCTTTAAATATGGCATAACACGGCACTCGTTTCAAGAGTACACGTGAAGCGGACTGTTAACATACTTCGAAATATCTGGAATTCGGAATATATAAGCAAGATTCGATCAAGAGTTGGTAAGAAACTGTGGAAGAGTGTGTGCCAGCATCTCCAAGTGTTAACAATATGGACTGCACCTTTGTTGAAGAGTTTCTCAAGGAGATTAACTGTGAAAAGTACTTAGAAGAGTTTGTATCATGCAAATTGATCAGTCCGGAAGAAATCAAGTTCTTGGACAAGGAAGTGTTGATCGCACTAGGTGTGACTAATCTTGGCGACAGGCTGAGAATTCTGCGCAAATCCAAATCTCTGCACAGGCAGAAGTCCCAAGAAGAGTGTACCGAACAGTTGAACGATATTATTAGAAGGATTAGTTCACTGTCTGCTGGAGGTGTTGTAGTTAGCGAGGATTTGGTCACTGAAAAGCACAGTGTGATCTTCATATTAAATGATGGATCAGCTAAGAAGGTTAACGTCAATGGCTGTTTCAATGCCGATTCTATCAAAAAGAGGCTTTTGAAAAGGTTACCACCATGGATTGATGGCGAAGAGCTAAGATCTGTGCAAGACTACGATGTGTTTGTTGTTGATTACGTGAAGAACGTTTTGCATTTACTCTACGACGTGGAATTGGTTACGATATGTCACTCTAGTGACCGTATGGAGAAGAACCGTTTGATATTTGTATCCAAGAACCAAACGCCCAGTGATAAAGCCATATTTACCTCCAAGAAATTGTATCTCAAGACCTTGAGTGTGATCAACCAAATGATTACCACGCCAACCGACGGTGCAAATGTGTTCGCTGGCAACCAATTGCGTATTGAAAACGGTAAGGACAAGATTCGCAAGATCTTCAACCAAAGACCACCAAGTGAACTCATCTCGACAAATTTGGCGGGCTATTTCCCCCATGCGAATATGAAACACTTGGAATCTACATTGAAGGAATCTTTCCGTCAATCGGCAAGATTGTCTAAGATCGAACACAAGATACATAACAGCGATAGCAATAAGATCGGTGACATTCTTTTGAAGCATTCCAATGCAGTGGATTCCGTACTTTTACAGAGTTTGGAACACGACGGTGTTGCGTCTGATTACAACAGAGCCGTCGAAAGGAAAAGAGACCCCATTCCCGGCGCCAAGAGAGATAACCGCGTGGATTTAAAATCTTCAGGGTCAGATGCAGAGTTGGATGATGATGAAGAGAACGACTTGGTTTCCATACCAACGAAGATCATGGCGCCCAAGACTTGGTTGAAAGGTGCAAGGATTGGTTCCGGTTCATTTGGTACAGTATACTTGGGTATGAATGCACGCACAGGTGAATTAATGGCCGTTAAGCAAGTAGAATTACAATCGTCAACTGTGGCGGCAGGTGTGGTAAATATGGCTGAGGATAGAAGTAAACCAGAAAATTGGGACCCCAAACAGGAACAAAAACTAAAGAACGCATCTCGTGTGCATAGGAAACTAATAGATGCTCTGCAGCATGAAATGGGTCTCTTGAAAGACCTTCACCATGAAAATATTGTGAAATATTTTGGTTCTTCGCAAGAAGGTGGTAATTTGAACATTTTCTTGGAGTACGTTCCTGGTGGGTCTGTTTCATCTATGTTAAACAGTTATGGACCGTTCGAAGAGTCTTTAATCACTAATTTCACTAGACAAATTCTTATCGGTGTGGTCTATTTGCATAAGAAGAATATAATTCACAGAGACATTAAAGGTGCGAATATCTTAATTGACATCAAGGGCTGTGTCAAGATAACGGACTTTGGTATATCAAAGAAACTATCACCACTGAACCAAAATCAAAATAAGAGAGCATCTTTGCAAGGATCCGTGTATTGGATGGCTCCTGAAGTTGTTAAGCAGGCTGCTACTACTGAAAAGGCAGACATTTGGTCAACAGGCTGTGTGGTCATAGAAATGTTCACGGGTAAACATCCATTCCCAGACTTCTCACAGATGCAAGCAATCTTCAAGATCGGTACAAGTACAACACCGGAAATTCCATCATGGGCTACAGAGGAAAGTAGGGACTTCCTCAGTAAGGCATTCCAATTGGACTACAGAAAGAGACCTAGTGCTATTGAGCTACTACAGCATCCTTGGTTAGATGCTCACATCGTTTAGAAGAGTCAGTCAGAGAACAGCATTCAATAGATCTGATATTATTCCTCCGAGCACCATTATCACGTGAGAGGTTTCCACATGCATTTTATACTTTTTCGTCGGAGAAAGGCCCTGAAGTAAAATAGGAAGAAAAAAAAAAAGAAAGCAATTGAGATGAGATTTAAACATTAGACGAGGCAAGATATAGCACCTTAGAAGAATTGAGATGAGCCCTAAAAAGCTAGATTATGCTGCAGGAGATGATTTGCAAGTAAGTAATGCCTTTGGAACAATGGCTTCCTCACATATCTTTACCTACTGGCCACACAATCAATCGATACTAACTTTTGGATCAATTCCGATTAGCTCTATGCAACCCCAGAAGAAGCAATGAGAGAAGGTAGACGTCGTATTGAGCATGAGAAGCAGAAGAAACAACGCCAACACCGCTACCAGCAACAACAACGTCATCATCATAAAACCGATTCGAGATCAAGTGTAGATTCAGACGCACGGAGACAGGCATCACCACCTGTTGCTGTCATCCCCCCTTCTACGCATTACGGAAGTCAGAACTCAAGTACATCTTCTATAGGAATACCGTCATCACAACCACAAATACCTGTAAGAAGTCACTATTCCTATGTACCGTCACATGGAGATTCACCTAGAACACATCCTGCATCCTTAAATAGAGTGAAACCTCCTCCAATAGTTGCGAGCTCTACACCACCAATAACATCTGCTGCTAGGTTACCAAACTCTCCGCCTTTAGGAAGTACACCAACTAGTGGAGGTTCCAGGAGTTCTGGTGACATGATGGAGGAAACTAAAAATATCCAAATTGCCACACAACTTTTCCATAACCATGATATTAGGCAAAAAGGTCGATTAACTGCAGAAGAGTTGAGGAATCTTTTGCAGAACGATGATTCCACACATTTTTGCATCTCAGCCGTGGATGCTCTTATAAACCTTTTCGGCGCTACCAGATTTGGCACGATCAATCAAACAGAGTTCGTTTCTCTTTATAAAAGAGTGAAGTATTGGCGTAAAGTTTATGTCGATAACGATATTAACGGATCTTACACGATCTCAGTGATGGAATATCACAATTCGTTACAAGAATTAGGATATCTAATCCCTTTTGAGGTTAGTGAAAACATTTTCGACCAATATGCAGAATTTATCAGTTCAACGGTGAATGGAAAGGAATTGAAATTCGATAAATTCGTGGAATCACTCGTGTGGTTAATGAGACTTACAAAATGTTTTAGGAAATATGATACAAACCAAGAAGGTATTGCAACAATCCATTATAAAGACTTTATTGACACTGTTCTGTATCTGGGACGTTTTCTACCCCATTAAATTTTTTTTTTATTTTTATTTGTTTCTATTGTTCTATTGTTATTTCATTCTAACATTGTGTCTTGTTGCGCCGCGTCACACTGACACAAAATAATGAAATTACTCGAAAACGAAAAAATATGAAATAAAATAAAAGCCAAAACGGAATTGAAAGAAAAGATATCATAAGACTATTTTATATTTCAAAAGGTTATGATTATTAACGGGAATATTTTGAACTTTAATTTTGTATTATTTCACCTCATTTTCCCTTCCTTTTTTTTTTTTTATTTTCGAATCGTTGGATAGTTCCTATATAATTCCTCAGGATTTCCAGCAATTAGCATAATATGTCATCAAATCATTCTGTTATAATATCAGGGAATCCCGTTAATACAAACGAACAAGACGAAAATTTCCAACCGGAAGAAATGAATGATTCTGGTGTAGAGTCCAACGATGACGTTCCGGATTATCCCCCTCCGGAAGCTCCTGTCAAAGACACTGATCAAGATTCTACAGACTCTGAATATTCCT
This sequence comes from Zygosaccharomyces pseudorouxii (nom. inval.), assembly GCA_030572675.1. Taxonomy (NCBI): domain Eukaryota; kingdom Fungi; phylum Ascomycota; class Saccharomycetes; order Saccharomycetales; family Saccharomycetaceae; genus Zygosaccharomyces; species Zygosaccharomyces pseudorouxii (nom. inval.). Next base: position 345,422 of record JAJMAY010000006.1, read on the forward strand.
CACATGGATCTGAATCATCATCTGAAAGGGATGGGCTCGAGCCTACTGTAGAGGAACCTGAAGAAACTGATCAACTTTTTAAATCAGGTTCAGAAGAACATGTATTGGTAATGTCTGCAGATCTGTTGCCTAGGGAAGAAGAACAGGAATCTGGTAAAAAGGAGATTTCGTCCCCCAGTGAGAAGACTGATGTGAGTAGTAATCCTGGTAGCACGTCTCATTCGGTCAATGTGTGTTTACCCTCCATGGAGACTCTTGTTATAGTCGAACCTAGTCTTGTCACTGGCTATGAAACAGGAATCAATAATTTACCTACGCAAAGAGAGCGCATTGTAGCTCGTGATGGTGTGAAATTCAATGTTATGGTTTCTGGACAAGCAGGTCTCGGTAAGACCACCTTTGTGAACACATTATTTGATACGTGTATCTTACCTCCCAATAGAACCACTGAAAGTGATCATCCGGATGAAACTAAATGCCTTGAAATACACAGGGTTCACCTAGAGACAGCTAATGTTAAATTGGATTTAAACATAATTGACACGCCTGGGTTTGGGTACAAGAGTAATAGTACTTTTGATTGGGTACCTCTAGTCAATTATATCGATGAACAGATAAGGTCTTACATCTTCCAAGAAGAACAACCAAACCGTTCTAGTCTCAGGGATGATAGAGTTCATTGTTGTCTGTATTTTGTGGAGCCCACTGGTAAAGGTCTAAGCACATTAGATGTTATTGCAATGAGAGAAATTTCGAAACGTGTGAACTTGGTTCCTATTATTGCCAAAGCTGATGCGTTATCTAAAGAGGAATCATACGCTTTTAAAAGAGAGGTTCGCAACATTATGCATGCTCAAGGGATCAAACCCTGTCAATTTTTGGAAGAGGGAAATAACTTTTATAACGATATCTTTGAGACAGCGCCATTTGCGGTTGTTGGTTCCGAAATGAAGATAACTGGTAAAGACGGCCAACCACTTCATGTGAGAAAGTATCGTTGGGGTACAGTTGAAGTGGAAAACGTGGATCACTGTGACTTTACCCTTTTGAAAAATGTGTTAATCTCCAAGCATTTGGTCGATTTTGTCCGGACCACTGAGTCCTATTGTGAATCATGTCGTTGTTCAGTCTTGAAGACTAGAATTTTGAAAGCTAGAGATTCTGTCGATGAAGCCCATTTCCCCGTAGAGTTGCGTGATGAGTTGCAGAAGTTGAACTATGATGAAATGGATTCCAATGGATTGAAAAATTATCTCTGTTACTCAGTGTTTGGTAAAAAAAATATGGATGTATTAGTTGCAGAATGGTCACCAGAATTTGTTCAAAGGCGTTTGGAAGCTCGTAAGAAGTTTAACGAAGTGATCACACTTGAGGATCAAAAATTTCAAGAATGGAAAAAGGCCTTACAGAACAAACAGCTTAAATTCAATCAAGAATTAGAATTGTTAAGTCGAAACATTGATGATTTGCAATTAGAGTGTCATAATTTGGAGACTCAAATTATGGCCGCTAAGGCGGTTCAGCATACACGTTCCAAGCTGGGCACAATATCTAGAGGTGAGAAGCGTGCAGCAGCATAGATAATAAAATCTTGCATGGCTTAGTAGGTTATAGTTTCTGATAATCATAATAATTATAATAATAAAATATATATATTTAATGCTTGTGGATTCATGGCTTCACCTACCGTGGAGCCCTATAAGCAGATAGATCTGCCTTTATTTTCGTTTCCTTTTCGTTACCCGCCCTTCGTTACATTCGTATATAAAGGACACATTTTCCAGATGTCCAGGAGAATCTTCATCAACTGTAAGACCTTCTTACTTCCAATGCCATTTATTATAATGGGTACAAGGCACTCACTTGGTTCTAAAGTATTAGTACCAGAGAGCCATCTGCGCGTACATGATGAATCACTACGTATTATATTTATTTCTGGCATCTCTAATGTTAGGGCGGAGTTTAAGTACTACCGTTCGATGAATACAACTCGTTGACAACATATCTGATGCGATGCGCAAAACCCCGGCTTATCCTTGCAACTTGATCTTCGACAAACTTATCGTAGCACAGAACTTTTATCTTTTCAGGGTTCCCATAGGGATCCTCTGCCTCTTGATGCGTAAACCGTGTTGTCAAAGTTCGTACGAACAACTTTTTTGCCACCGATCAATGATTCACCAGTACCCTTGACCTGAACTAGATTGTTGAACTTCTGGCTCTCGTTGTACTGCCTCTTGTTGGTTTCTCTTGACAGCGTCGATTCCGCATCCACCAACGACGAACATGGAATCGAGCAGATATCTGCCAGCTCTTTAACTTTGGTATCTTCAGCAACTAGGATCCATTTCAAATGGTTCTCTTCCAATTGGCATTTGTAAATACAGCTTTTCAATAGGTTTTTGAAGCGACGTGGCAATCTGTTTAGCATATCCACCTGTTTACCATCCACCAATGATGTAATTTCCGACCAAAGGACAACGTCTAGAGTCTCGGGAAATTCCACCGTAATGTCAGGATATTCACTAATCGCCTGATCGATAAATTTCAGAGCTTCACGAGCACCGAAACTCTTCCTCTTGTACTTCAAGAAATCGAGCTCCTGTAAGGTGTACGTTGGGATGTACAATCTCAGCACAATTTTACCACGAGACTCTTGACACCATCTTTTGATGTTACCTAATCCCTTCTCCAAGGATGAAGCATCTAGTATAAAATTGTATTCGTTAAGATCACCCATCTATCAATTGATTGCCATTGAAGGGCTCTTGTGGTACTCATTGTTATACACATGTATATACATTTTGTATCTACGCACGGAACTGCTTGTATGACATCTTTTTTTTTTTTCATGTTAAGATGTAAATCATGTAGATCGTCATATGTGACACAAATACTCGATGAGCATCAGCAAGCGTCCAGGGGCTTCAACCAGATTAGATATGATATAGTGTTTCGAGCCTGAATTAATGGAACATTGCACATTGCTCTACTGACTAATCGGTGTATTAGCCCCCTCCTTGCTGAACTCCGATGCTTCTTTATACTAAACGAAACTTCTTGCCATTGCCACGAAATTTCTCATATGTTTCGAGAACAAATTTCATGTAGCTTGATCACAAATTAACTTTATTCTAAAAACGGCGGCAAGTCCAAAGCTTCCTTTGCGTCTACCGTCGTTGCCCTTGCTGCCGTTATTGCCGTACAGCCTTTACTATTGCACACTCAACTACTATACTGAGCAACTTGTGTCAGTCGGATCCATCGGAGATATGCCCGGAGAAAATCATTACTTAGTAAACTGACATCACACCATACGTACCAGTTGCGTATGAGTCAATATGCGTATGACATGATATTCAGAACTCGGTTTTCTCGAAGTCGTTTAGAAGATACCCTGTTCCCTTCGTTTAAGTTTTTTCACGGGCTTCCCTCGTTTAGGGAGAACGGTGTGTCGTTTAAAAGCGATAAAATGATGAAAAAAATTAAACGAGCAGCTCATCGCCATGAAGAACTAGATATAAAGGAACAGAGATGGTAATGACATGAACCAATCGGTACCCCGTTGGAATCTTTTTAGAGATACGTTATAGAGTCGGCTACACAAATCAAGGTCAAGATGTCCTCTGTATTTGCCAATTCTACAGTGGTTGATTTGGTTAAAGACAACTCCTTCACTGGCACGTTGCACAATATTCAACGGTTGCCAAACCTAAATGTTGTAGAACAATACTGGGCCGCATGGTACGTTTACCTGTCGAACGATATATTGGCAACAGGTCTGTTTTTCTTCTTATTGCACGAAGTGATGTACTTCGGCAGAAGTCTTCCATGGTTTATCATTGATCAAATTCCTTTCTTCCGCAGATACAAAATTCAACCAACAAAGATTCCAAGTGCTAAGGAGCAGTGGTTCTGTCTGAAGAGTGTTCTGCTTTCCCATTTTCTAGTGGAAGCTATCCCCATCTGGACTTTCCATCCACTATGTGAAAAATTGGGTATCTCCGTGCAAGTTCCCTTCCCTCACTGGAAGAAAATGGCATTCGAAATTGGTCTGTTCTTTTTGCTCGAGGACATGTGGCACTACTGGATGCACAGACTGTTCCACTACGGTGTTTTCTACAAATACATTCATAAGCAACACCACCGTTATGCAGCACCTTTCGGTTTGACCGCAGAATACGCACACCCAGCCGAAGCACTTACTCTCGGTTTTGGTACCGTCGGTATGCCCATCTTTTATGTTCTTTACACCGGTGAATTGCATCTTTTCACACTTTCTCTTTGGATCACATTGAGATTATTCCAAGCAGTGGATTCCCACTCTGGTTACGATTTCCCATGGTCACTAAACAAATTCTTGCCTTTCTGGGCAGGTGCAGAACACCACGATTTGCATCACCACTATTTCATCGGTAACTATGCATCATCATTCCGCTGGTGGGATTATACTATGGACACCGAATCTGGTCCAGAGGCAAAGGCAGCTAGAGAAGAAAGAATGAGACTAAAGGCTGAACGTAACTCTAAGAAGCGTGTGTGAACCAGCGAGTCTGTATTTAAGCGTTAACTTGTTTTCTCCTCATCTCTCTCAGCTAGTTTATGTGTATCTTATACAGGAAATGATTGTTGGTTAAGATCCGTAAGTTTTGAGTACAGATAGATCGCTTAGTGTATACTAATAATACTATAATGATATTAAGGGTAGTAAAGTGAGTATGTTTTTATCTAGTGTACAAATTCACGTACAGATTTGAACAGACGAATCCAAGGGCCGTATCCTTGCCATTCGCTGAATTTTTCCTCCGGGTACCACGAGTTTGCTGCTAGTCTGCAAACTCTTTCAGGATGTGGCATCATTGCCAAGACTCTACCGTTTGGAGATTTGATACCTGCAATACCGCCTGCAGAGCCGTTTGGATTGAATGGATATCTTTCGGTAACGTTGCCCCTGTTGTCCACGTATCTCATACAACATAAACGGTTTGATTCAAATCTCTGCAGTTGTTCTTTATCCTCGAAGACAGCACGTCCTTCACCATGTGCAACAGCAATTGGCAAATGAGAACCTCCCATTCCCTTTAGGAACGAGCTGCTACCAGGTTGATCCTCTTGGTTAATTATTTGAAGCATACTAACTCTTGCCTCGAATTGTTCACTCAAATTACGCTCAAAAGTTGGCCAATCTTCACAGCCTGGAATGATTTCCTTCAGGTGACTCAAAAATTGACAACCATTGCAGATACCAAGGGCAAAGGTATCCTGTCTCTCTTGGAAAAATCTAACAAACTGCTTGCGAGCGTGTTCGTTGTATAATACAGATTTTGCCCAACCTGCACCTGCACCAAGAACGTCACCATATGAGAACCCACCACATGCTGCTAAACCGACAAAATCATCCAAATTGGCACGACCTTCTAGAATATCAGTCATGGTGACATCGACGGCACTGAAACCTGCTTGTTCGAAACACCATGCCATCTCCATTTGACCATTCACACCTTGTTCTCTGAGAATGGCAACACGAGGTCCTGACTGGGTCAATTTATTGCCCAAGCCTAAATAGTCCGATGGGTTGAAGGTCAATGTGTAATGTAAGCCTGGATCTCTGTCATCTTTGATGGCAGCAAATTCTTCCTCAGCTGTCTTTGGATTGTCTCTCAAACTTTGCATTTGGAAAGATGTGGAAGCCCACATTTGTTGAACTTCACCACGGGTGTTTTCATATAAAGCCTTACCCTGGGCATCTTCAATCTTGATCAATTGAGAATCGAATTCAGGTCTTGCCACGGTACTAACGTGTCTAGCTGAAATTCCATGTCTTGATAGAATCAACTTGAAGTCAAGTAATTTGGATTCAGAAATTTGGAATACCGCACCCAATTCTTCGTTGAACAAAGGCACCAAGGGACTTGGTTCCTCAGTATCATCAACAGAAACAGTCAAACCGCAGCGAGATGCAAATGCCATTTCTAACAAGGTGACAATTAGACCACCATCGGACCTATCGTGGTAAGCGTGAACAATATCGGTGTTATGCAAATCGAGAAGAGCTTCCAAGAAACCCTTTAGAGTAGCATTGTCATGCACTGTTGGAGAAGTGTTACCAACTTGGTTGTACACCTGAAGTAGAGAAGAACCACCAAGAGATTTCTCAGATACAGAAGCAGCCAAATCGACGAGAACTAGTACAGTGTTAGGAATACTCTTGTTCAAAACTGGAGTCCAAGTCTTGCTCGTATCGTTAACTGGGGCAAAAGCAGTGATATCTAGGGATAATGGAGCAGTAACTTCTTTGCCATCCCATTTCATTTTCATGGACATGGAATCCTTACCCACTGGGATAGATACACCAATACCAGGACATAAGTCTAATCCTAGGGCTTGCACGGCTTCGTATAGTTTGGCACCTTCACCAGGGTGAGACGCTGGTGACATCCAGTTGGCAGATAGTTTCACATGCTGTAACGATTTAACGTCACTGGCAAATAAATTAAGCAATGATTCTGCTACAGAAAGTTTTGCAGATGCAGCAGCAGAAATCAACGCATTGGTTGGTCTTTCACCCATGGCCATTGCTTCACCAGTAGTAATTATCTTTGGACCAAGAGATGTCCCAGTGACACCAACGTCTGAAACAGGAACCTGCCATGGACCGACAAATTGGTCTCTGTCGACCAGACCTGTAACAGTTCTGTCACCGATAGTGATCAAAAATGACTTGGAACCTACTGCTGGTAGATGTAAAACTCTTTCAAGAGCATCCTTAACGGAAGGAATTACACTCAAATCTGGAGGATTCAATTGTAAATTCTGAGTTATGGTTTCTTGAGACATTTTTGGTGGCTTACCGAACAAGATTGGCATCTCCAAATCGATTGGAGTGTCCTTTAGCAGACTGTCCTCCACAATGAGCCTCTGCTCAGCGGTTGCCTGTCCGACAACTGCGTAAGGTGCCCTTTCTCTGCGGCAGATCTCTTCAAAGATTGGTAAATCGCCAGAGGAAACACCTAGCACGTAACGTTCTTGAGATTCATTACACCAGATCTCCATTGGGGACATACCGGGTTCTAGTGACAAAACCTTTCTCAAATCGAACTTGGCACCTAGATCGTTATCGTGAACCAATTCTGGTAAGGCATTGGACAATCCACCAGCACCCACGTCGTGAATTGATTGAATTGGATTCTTGGTATCTAGGGCAACACAGGCATCAATCACTTGTTGGCAACGACGTTCCATTTCTGGATTGCCTCTTTGCACAGACGCAAAGTCTAAATGAGCAGAACCTTCACCTGAAGAGACAGAAGAAGCAGCACCACCACCAAGGCCAATCAACATGGATTGACCACCTAGGACGATTAAGTGGGAACCCGCGGTAATTGGTTTGTTCTTTAGGGCAAATTGTGGTCTAACGGCGCCAAAACCACCAGCGATCATGATTGGTTTATGGAAGCCTCTGACTTCTTCCTTACCCTTTGCATTCTTCACCTTGGTGGTTAGGGTTCTAAAGTAACCATTGATACATGGTCTACCAAATTCGTTGTTAAAGGCAGCAGACCCTAATGGAGCTTCAACCATGATATCTAAGGAGGATGCAATGTGATGAGGTCTACCAATATCGATTTCCCATGGTTGCTTGTGACCTGGAATATTTAGATCACTGACAGAAAATCCGCTTAAACCACACTTAGATTTGGAGCCCCTACCGGTAGCACCTTCATCTCTAATTTCACCACCAGAACCAGTAGCGGCACCAGGGTAAGGTGAGACGGCCGTTGGGTGGTTGTGAGTTTCCACTTTAACAAGCATAGGGACGTTCTCCTCCTTAGCAGACCATAGCTTAGTCTCGGGGTTTGGTGTATAGTAGTAAGCTACGTGACCAGTATCAATAACAGCAGCATTATCAGAATAAGCGCTGATGGTAAAATCAGGGGTCTTCTTAAATGAATTTTTAATCATTTGGAAAAGCGTAAATTCCTTCTTCAACCCATCAATTGTCCAGTCTGCGTTAAAGATCTTGTGTCGACAGTGTTCGGAATTGACTTGAGCAAACATGAACAATTCAACATCCGTAGGATCTCTTTGTAGAATTTTGGCAAATGCATCGATCAAGTAATCCATCTCACCTCTATCTAAGGCCAACCCAAATTCTTTATTGGCACTAGCCAAAGTACTTTCAGGTGGAATTTTAGCCGCATTGGAAACTAGCGGTACGTGAACCAATCCCTTAGGTTTGTGATGGGCGAACAGATTTTCAATAGATGGAGCAGAGTGTAGGTGCAGCTCTTGAGTCATTCTGTCAAAAACAGTCTTTAAGGAAACTTCATTTAGGTTCCCCAACAGAGGGAATCCTGGAATAACTTTGATTAGTAGTGCCAATCCTCTTTCCACACGGTTAACCTTATTCTGTAACCCACAAACTTCTGAGATATTGGTAGCCTTAGAGGACCATGGCGAAATGGTACCCGAACGTGGCAAAATCCTTACCAAATAGGTGTCCTCTGCAAGAACTGGGTTATCCACATTTTTCACCACAGCATCTACTAAAAGTTTAGAAAGGTGATCGGTTTCAGTGTTCAGCGGTGAATCATAAGTAAGAAGTACCTCTAATAGTTCTTGATCCGTTGGAGAAAGTGCAGGCACTTTAGCATCCACATAGTGAACATAACAAGACCTAACTGCCCTGATGATAGAAGTACTGTTAGAGTACTCATTAATACTTTTCACTAGGTTATCCACTCTAAACTGTGATAAGGCCTGTGGGCCCACCAATATGTGATGTGACATGGCCTCTTTGTATTCTATTCTGTATTCTGTACTCTTTGTAGAAGACAATGTCGTTCTTGATTCTAATACTTGGTCTTATTTCACTTTATCAAATGGAAGTGAAAGGAGTAACGAAACCAAGGATTGAAGTAAACTAAACGGCTGACTGCGACTCAACTAGTTGACGTAGACGTAGATGACTGACTGATGCACAAGATATTTATCTATTAACCATTAACCTACCAGAAAACAAGATTCAAGCTTGCAATTGATCTAACTAGAATATTTCTCGAGCATTAATTTATTATTCATTATATATGACATCGTGGTGAGGGTACGGATGCCAATGGTGTATTACAGGCTCATTAATTCATTACTATTATGGAAGCCTTCGTATTATTACAGTTGACTCTTGTAACATCCGAACATTTGCAAAATTTTTTATTTTTTTCACTTGGCGCGATGGGCTTGGAATGAGATGAGATGAGATGAGATGAGATGAGACATAGTTAAGAGTAATAACAGTAATTATGAGCCCAAGCTTAAGCCTAAATTAACAACATTGACTCGTTGAAAACCTTAATATGCCTCAGAAAGCTCTGAAAGTTAACAAGAAGCCAAAGGACCCTCGTAGGTTCACAAAGAAGCAAAAAAATCCCAAAAGAGCAGCTCCTTTGCATATAAAACCTAAGAAAAAGTCGCTAAACCAATTCAAGGAACTGAATAAAACAGTTTCTTTGACGGCAACTACTGAAAAGCTAATAGCTAGTAGAGTAGGTCACTTAGAACTTGTTAAAGGTAACAGAAAGGAGGTTGAGAAGGAGAAGCAAAAGCATAATAACAGGAAATGAAATGAATTGCATCTGGGATGTGTTTGTTGAAAGTGTATATTAGCAGTAAATAAGGATAGACGGAGTCAATTTACAAGAATTTCATATCACACTATCTCTGATAAGGCCATAACCAGTCTAGAAAAATGTTCTGTATCAAGGAGTAAAACTGTGAGCTTACCCAGTACAACGACAGTAGTATGGACGCCTGAGAAGATATACCCATCATGAAAATGCAACTTAACCGAGATACGTTAAGGATGCTCTTGATACCTTGAGACATCCTTGAATGTTCATCTGGAGCAGTTTCGATGCCCGCACGCGATGTAGCTGTACTCGTCATCACTCTTCCGTTGTATTCGACGTTGATCAAGGATATTGTACCCAAAATTAACGGTGCTACCATGGGCATTTCATCCCATGGAAGACTAAGATCTAAGTTTGCTGGGAAGAAATGTTTAATGGGCGACCATTCGTGATTCTCAAGAAGTCTTTTCTCCGTTAGGTTCCGCAACCCCATGGAGACTGTGATCCATAATGGAATTTGTACCAATGGAAGCACTGCATTTTTCCACATCTGCACATTATACTTGCCGTATAACCTCTTCTGCCTCTTTCTAGTTTCTTTCACTGCCAGGAGTGTAATCTGATCTGGTGTCAACCTCTGCGGTTTAGTTTGTACAGGTTGCTCTTCTTCTTTGACTATACTACCAGAGCTTGTAATCTCGTCATTAGCTTTCGATGCTGCGTTTGTAGCGGCTGCTAGTCTTAATTTCGTCACTGGCGGTATTGCCTGTACCACTTTCCTCAATTCTTGCTGCTTTATAATTCTTTTACGCTGCCATATGCTCAATGGTAAGGTTAAGCATGTTCTCAGTCCAATGGTAGTTAGTGGTATGAGAATCATCCATGGTATAGATGTAGCTTCATGCAGAGTAACAAAAGTATCAGATACATTCTGAAATAAAGAGAAATGCCTCCTACCAATTCTATTCGGCAGCCTTTGTATCGATCTTGCAAACATTGTTCAACTTCATCTTCTTGTTTTTTGAAGAATTGATATAGATAAGTTTTCAATATTGAAGCCATCACATCACATCTTGTAATGCTAGATGCCAGATAACATGGCAAAGAGGGAGAAACAACGTAGAAGTTACCAATCTTTAACTTTTTACATCCTAATCTACATAAATATCTACTCGACTTGACTACCGTCTCTTGGCTTGTAGTACGGTAGTAAGTCAACTACCTCTATGGGAAGTCTACCGTCTACCTTAACTGCGTACATTCCAGGTATATATTGATCAACACTCATCCATTTGGCAACCCACGATTTATTTGGCTTGCACATACCGATTAACCCTTCAAAGGATGGTGATGTGCATTCAATCGTTGATACACCTGCTTCTTCAAATATACCTTGACAGTTGGGACAACCATCGTTGGAAAATTCATTTGTCGTTTGGACAATCCCACATAGCATACATGCCCTGTCACTGGACATTGCGAATCGCTGCACCTTATTGAACAGTATGCTTCATTTATGCATGCATCCAAGTGCTATCTCTAACTCACTGATTCCTTTAACATTTTGCTAGACGTTGTCCCTACTTACGAACAAAGATTGGCATACCTTCACCACAAGTATTAGATCAAGAAGTGAAGACCATCAGGATCTCTCGAGCAGTTCCGTAGCTGGTTCCTCAAGAATTATTGCTAGAGCCTCCTGATGACTGTTGTATAGCATCATCAGGTGGCTTTTGTCTTGTATCTGCGCGATGTTCAGCTATATAGAATCTTTTTCTATCTTGACAAAATGTAACAGAGAATCAACTTTTAGACAATTTATTAAATTCAACTAAACCAAGTCATTCCTCGAGATATGTCCTCAGAACTAGCACCTAAGGTGCTTGAATTGCTCAAAACACACAAGTTCTTACAATTTTCTGCTAGCTGGTGCCCTGACTGCAGGTACGCTAATTCCGTTTGGAAGAAATTTGGTATTGAGAATAAGATCCACGTTTTTGACATTGGTTCGTTCCCCAGACCAGCTCAGGAGCAGTGGAGATCTGCGTTTCAGCAAGTTACCGGCAGCAGAAACTTACCCAGTATCTACTACAATGGTACCCTGTGGGGGACGGAATCTCAATTGCACGCATTTGAAAACAATGGTACTTTGAAGGATGAATTGAAAAAGCTAGGATTACTTTAAATGTAACGATATGTACAATTATGCAAATATTATTTTATTATAATATTATTCTTTCAAATAGTAATAGCCATTTTTTTCCTCCATCTCAGTCTCTAACCAAGCTGGCGGTTCTCCACCTCTCTCTGAATTGTAGAGAATAATACCATTTTCTAAGGCGTGCTTCTTTTCGTTCCTCTTGTAGAAAAATAAGACCACGAATGTCCATAACAAATAAATGGTACCAAATACGATACTCACTATGTAACCCCTTGTGAATTTTGGAGCATCTGTAGTGGGCCATGCGAGTTTGGGGATCCAAGCGTAGGTTGACTGCGAAATGGAATAGATAGCAATCCAAGTGACTGCCTTCACCTGGGGGTTAAATCTCAAAAAATCATTAATGAACGACCACAGACTTGGCGACGCTGCTACACTGAAGTACGTTGTCATAAACGCATACCACTTTGTAGCTTTAGAGACATCCCATCTAATAAGAATGGCACATGAAATGGTGTTCATCACTTGCGAGAAAACCATAAACCCCCATTTGCATCGAAATAGATCAGCACCAAATGCGCAGAAGAACACGTAGGCAAGCCCCAGGCATGCCGGTAAGACACTGTAATTATTGATCTTTTCCACAGAATAGCTTTTGTTGGATTGTAGCCACAGTGTATAGGATCCGCTAAAAGCGGTCATGTTATTCCAAGAACAAGTATCAAAGACGACCAGAACCCAAAAGGTTGATGTGAATAAAACAGTTTTCCAAATACTTTTATCCCATAACGGTTTCAATTGATTTTTACTGACACCGTCAGTGATACCAGTTCTCTTAATCCTGTTACGAGCAGCACGAATCTCATCATCTGTTAGAAATAAGGAATAACATTTAGAAGGTATACCTGGGATGACGAAGAATCCTAAAATAACCGTCGGTAGTGAAATTGCCATGGAATCAATTAAAAACATCCATCTCCAGCCTGCGATTCCATTAGTACCGTTTAAAGAACGAAAAATACTACTCTGTAATAAACCAGAAGTGATACCTCCCAACATTTGACCAGCAAAGAAAAGTGCCACACGGGAACTAATCTCATCAGGAGCATACCACGTTCCTAGTAAGTACTGTGACATTGGGTAGTAGGCGGCACCAAATGAAGATTCGATAAATCTATAAGCTCTAAATTCTTTCAAATTGTGTGCCCTGTAGCAGGCAAAAGTAAACCAAGTCCAACCTAAATCCATTACTGGTAAAACGATATGTGGCGGGAAGCGAGGCAAAAGATACATGAATGGCAGCTGAAACACAATTGATCCCACATTTGCAATCGTGGAAGTATCGACATAGGCATTACCCTTCATGTTCAGATCTTGCTGCATACCAGAAACATAAGCATTTGTATAGTTATTGGTATCCAAAGATTTAGACCAATTTAAGATGAGAAAATAAAGGGCGAGGATAATGTCCAATTTGTAAAGAAGAGTTCTTTCGGCCTTTGTCTGAGTAGCATGGTTAGGATATAAAAATTCATACCATTTACGAGATTTTTTATATTCCTTGTTCAAACGGTACTCATATTCATCGAAATATTTCCACCATTTGCGACCAGCTTCATCTCTCAATTCGTAAGGATAATCCTTTTTAAGACCCAGGGGATGAGATTCGACACTAGACGCCAAAGGAGCATCTATGCTGTGGCTTGATTTTTCCAAATCCTGTACATCTGCACCACCCGTGATTTCAACTTTTTCAGTGGTCTTGTCGTTGTCTTCAATTTCTATTGATGAAGACTGAGTGAAGCTTGATTCTTGCGTATCATCATTGATGTCTAAGTCTTCAGGTAGAACCCGAAGATGAGGTATGAATCTTTTCCAACCGGCAACCATCTTCTATCTCGAGTATAGTAATAAACACTTTACAGTTCTATGGGAAAGAAAAAGATAAAAAAAAATGTCTATTCCATTTGATATCAACCACTTATATATGGCATTGAAAGAAGAACATAACGATTGATGACCATGACCTAATTGTCCAACATCTCATTATCTTAGCTCGTAGCCCATCAAATTTTTCAATGAGTCGCCTTGATTTTCCACCACACCGAGCTTTTTTTTTTTTTTGAGTCGGAATCTAGGTAGTCATGGTTCAATGACTAGTAAGTTATATAGTGAGAGAAAGCGACCAACACAGGATTTAACTATGGTACAATTGCTAGGATATCAGTCATAGTCAGCAATCAATGACTGATTAAAAAGAGTCAAATGCTAAATATTAATATATTCATATCCCAACTTTTTTTTTACTCGAAGTACAAAGTACAATATACAACAGTAGAAAAAAGAAAAAACTTCTACACTATTTGACAAGAAAAGTCCAGCATTAGTAGACAAATCCTAAGATTTTACCTGAAACATGCTTTCTTCTTGCTTCTTCATGATCCATGATACCTGCGGAAGTAGTCAAGATCACGTAACCAAATTGACGAGCTGGCAGCAGATTGGCAGTCCACTTCTCAATGTCCCCGATCTTAACATTGAAACGTGGTGAGATGACACCACATTTGTTGAGACGGCCATTCAGCTGGACCACCAATTTACCAGATCTGTGATCATCGATTAGTTCGAATTCACCAATGTAGCCTTTTTCTATGTGTTAGTAAAAGAAATCAATTGACAAGATAAAAAATTGTTTGGGGAATGACATACAAATATGAGCAAAGCATTCTCTTTCGATTAGGAAAAGGTCTCATACCATTTAAGGTCATTCCCCAGTTGTTTTTCCGGGCACTTAAAAGACAGTAGGCGATTATTAGTGGTATGATATCTTACCATCCGACAAACCATCCAGTTATCAGCCCGGGTGTTAAACTTGAATTTCAAGGATACATACCATGCTTTTGAATAACTTGTAAAAATTTGATAACCACTTTGGAAGATGGTCTTACCAAAACTTGACGTTTACCGGTCTTTTCAGCATTGGTGATGGACTTTAGGGCATCAGCTAAAACAGAAGTACGAGTCATCTGTTAAGGAACTGGGTTAGTACTTTGAGAGTTATAGAATTGCAGGTATCCCTTCTAAAGAAGAAGGGAGCTGCAATCCGAAGCAATTGCCGGTAAGGTATCAGAGTCTGTAACGTGGTAAGAGCCGTGTTTGCCAAAACACGAGAAACCACTTACCAACGATAAGTAACGAGAAAAAACGAAGTTTATCAATCGTCACAGTTACATCTGATTCTTCCGACTCACCCTCAATTTACAAGAAAACATACGATGTGGTAGTATTATCCAGTTTGTGTTAGTGTGTGTATGGTGGTCGACTTTGGAAAGAGTAGTGAATAGTAGTTTATGTTGTTGGAAAAAATTTTTTCATGTTCGCCCTTATAACAAGAAAGCGTACTTATCACGTGTATGGCGTTTTGACGGAATCATTAAAAATCGTATCTAAATTAAGTAAAGGAAGAGACATACTGAATTTCTCATGAGATGTGGAACAGTTCACTGGGTGGTGGTAGCCTTACTTTGAACCCCCTGGAAGTTGGCCACGAATTTGAAGTTTCCATCGTGCGTGAAGTGGTTGGGATGGTGGTAGTAGCGAATGGAGCTGCTACGGGAACTTGTGGCACGTACTCAGCATGACCGTGTGCATAGGAACTTGGCCTCACATGTAAAGGGGGTAGTATAATGCTAGAGCCACTATGGGACCGTGTTCTTTTTGGTTTTTCATCAGCAAATGAACTGGCAGAGGTAGGAGATAATAGCCATGGGGGAGATGGGCTATCACTACTTTGGCTCCTACGAGGTAGTGGTGATCCCTGCACGGCTACCATTAAGGGCACTCTCACATCAGAATCGATGGATGGTAAATTAGCTAGTACTAATGCTACCCCATGTAAATATGAAATGATGCCGCTCTGTAAATCCACAAATGACAACCTCTCCTTACTGTCTGCGCGTCTTTGCAGGATGTAGATCAAATTTTGTACATTATCGTTATCTGTCATTACATTAGGGTCCATCTCTTCTGCAAACCTCAGTAGGAAAAGTGTCACATCTGCGACTAGCGCCACGCGACAGGATCCGATTTCTTGATCCATGGCGACAAGCACGGGCAAGATAATTTTCATCAATCTTTCATCAATACAATCCCTCTGAATTCTCGTCTGAGGCCCTCTCACGTAGCAGTTTCTAAACCACCCCATTCGAGATGACGTGTGGAATCCACTTAGTTCGAGCCTCTTGACGAAGTCAAACCATGCTGTTTCAAGGAGCAGCCAATGGCTCTGCGAGACTACCAAGTGACCACCAGTGCTACCACTACTTTTGCGAGAGAAAACTTCAACTGCACGATCTAGAGGAGTCGCATTGTAACTAAGGATCCAATTGCAAAAGATTGCCTCTGCAACTGTACTTTCCGCCTCATCCAGAGTAATTAGGTTGTCTTTCAAAGTTTTACCCAAGGTCAACTCCTGTCTTTCAAACCATGCATAAAAAAACGGTGTCAATTCACTTTGGGTCTCAGCGTATCTCATCAAAGTTACCCACTGGTGGAAAACTGTCCATTTTTCAGGAAATTGCTCATTCCCAGGACCTTCGACCATAACGGAGTAACATGTGTGCTGATAGATTGAGAAGACATCTGCAAAATCCGATTTAATACCAAAATCTAATAGGGCAAACACTAAGATGTTCAGCGACAGATACCTGACGTTTGTTGAAGTCTTCAAACATGAACTCCAACCAACTTGCCACAAGTCAGCGGCACAACTCTCACCACATGCACATGCACCCAAAGCCGCCACGGCCAGCACCAGTGGTGAGGATGTGCATACGCGCACAAACTGTTGAGCACGTGCAGACGAGGCTAGTGGGCCTGAAAGCTGTGCTGCGATCTGCGCGCCGAACCGCGAGTGCATTCTCCTCTCTACACACCGTACACCACAGTCAAAGATCTTTCCAGCGGTTTCTGCCCCCAAGTTCGTTTCAGGTAAAAATCCACCAATTAAGCGGGAGAGGACTTCTGCCTTCTCACCTTTGAGACCACTTCCTTCACGTTTCGTAACTTTAATCATCGAATTGACCAGCAACTCCACAATCAAATCACTTTTCTTGTCTCCCCCCTCCATACCTTTTTTCATCAGTAATAGCTCCCTATGGACGGTTCTTATGTGTCTTTGTAATAAATCTCTTCTAACAAACGCATGTCTGCAAACTTTACATTCAAACGGCTTCATACCAGTATGCGATCTCTCATGTCTGGCTCTGTGTTCTGAGCGTGAAAACGCCTTAGAACAGAACGAACAAACGTACTTCCGTTGTTGTGATGGCATAGAGGCATAAGGTTTCTAGTAGGAATTTTAAAATTCTTGAAAAACTGCTAGATATACTGATCACTAAAAAAAAAAAAGAAGAAGAAGGAAATGATGTTAAGAGGAATACCTTGAACAAACCTTCGACAAATTGTTTTTCTATATATGTATGTTAGTCATTTCGTCATTCAAATCGAGTTCAGAGGCATTCAAATTACCCCTGGGGAACTGTCCCGCCGCACGTCGATTATCGGAGACATTTGAAGTGGAGAAAGGTGGAGTACGCATTTATAAGAGAAACGCGTTCGTCCGGACTCCGGTTTTCCATTACGCTGCGGACGAGGGGTCTACTCCGATTTCGGGTAACTAGCAGGTAGTTACCTGATTAGATATCTGATGCAAGAGGACATGCAGAGAAAGATTACCCTACAAATCACATTCTCCTCATTTCCTTTTATTTTCACCGGTCTCCACTCCGCGCCTACGGGTTAATGTACAGTGACGTTTTTCGACTGGCAGAGATCTGGACAGTCACGAGAAAAAAATATCGTAGAAAATACAGACTTCTTCAGACCCCGCCGCAGCAGGGGTTTGCGTAATAGCAAGAAGTATTATTATTGCCATTGTTTTTTCTGTGTGTGAACCGGACTTTCGTGGGGTGAAAGACGTACTGCGCACATTGCCTGATGTTGGAGTTAATGTACTCGTCTCCGGAGACCCCTTGCCTGTTTGGGCGTTAATTGGATTGTTGTGGGGAACGAAGGAGAGAGGGGTAAAGAAGAATTGATCCCTTCTTCTTTTGGGCTAAATGAGACGATATGCCATTCATGTTCTGTGGGGTAAAGGAATACTTAGAAAATAAACCCTAGGGAAGAGGAGAACAATTAAACCTTATAGATGTATTTGTCGTATACGTAATAGCCATTTTAGGGTCTTTTTTTTGTTTTTCTTGCAAACAGTTGCTATAATTAAGGGATAACGAGGGGGTAAGGGAGGAGAGACATAAGCGTAGAGCATTTTTACTTTCGAGAAAAAAGTGGTTCACAAATTTCTTTTTTTACACGCATGAAGGTTCCATGCATCAGGGGAAGCTGAAGTTGCTGGTAGCGATTTATCAGTGTATAGAATGTTCGCTCGGAAAAACGGAGTTCTGAAATGGAAAAATTTTTTAATAATTGGCTGTAACGTGCGGCGCTAGCATTATGGAAGTAATCCACTTTTTCCGGTTGCTTTTTCTTTTCTTTTCAAGGCAGAAGGAAAATTAAATATTGCTTCTTGCTTTATTGCATACACAATACGTGTGTTCGTTCGGATATATGTGATGAAGAATTTGGATGAATTGCCCAAGGAGGTTTGGATAGAGATCTCAGGATGGTTGGGAGCTTCAGATATTTTACAACTTCGTCTTTGTAGTAGATCTCTTTGCAAGAAGCTGAGCTCTAGAGCGATTTGGAGGCCTCGTTGTTATGAAAAATGGCTTACACATTTGCAGTACGATCCATTTTACGTTGAATTGAAACCGAGGGACCACAGTTGGTTTTATCACTATCGCTTTAGAAATCACATTGAATCACGTATTTTGAAAGGAATATTGAATGCATTGGCGTCATCGGAACCTTATCATGAGTTGTTCCCAAGATTTGTACATTATAAGCCTTCTCATGTGATTCCATTTCTTCACGGTGTCATAGAAAATGGATATTTACTTGGGGCAACTGGTACGGGTACAGGTATGGATGTCGTAACCATTTGTCACCATTTGCTCATGTGTTTGAGACATAAACATGTGTACGAATTATTTGACCATGAAGAAACAGAATATGTGCACGATGCGGAACTGACGGTCTTCCTCAGGTTATCAGCAATGGATTCTTCCTTTGACCTTTTACTACACCACAGAGATAGAGTGCTGCAGGAAGTACATTTGTTAGTGAGATTAGAATGGGAGGAATTTATGAAGTTACCGGCAACCCTTCGGATTGATAGATTAGTGGGGTATTTGATGCAGGCATTGAACCACAGCAAAACTTGGACAGGGGGAGGTTCCAGTCAATTGCACCTGGAGGATTTCATCTTATTGAGAGTGTATGCCGGTGAAACTCAGGGACATCCTTTGCTAATACTGACTATTGTACAAACGTTGGCGTCTATGTATGGTGTAGAGACAGTGTTATGTGGGTCCTATCTGATCATACGTGATCCTAAATTGATCGCAGGTGAGACTTATCTAACGGTTTCCATTGAGGGGAAGCCAAAGATTTTCACTAAGAAGAGGTTGATACAAAGTCTGAAAAGGATATTGGGTACAAGTGAAAGAGTTGTGGTCAGTCAAATTTTACCATCGATATTGCAGCCATTAGCTTATAAAGAACTCGTTTCTACCATTTTTAGAGAGTTGTTACCGCTGTACAACAAGTCCAAATGGGCAGTGGCATCGCTGCCAAAAAATCCGCAGCTGTACGGTCAGTTATACCCTCATAGCAGGCAACCGATGTCTGCAGAGATTGTTCACTATTTTACGTGTGTTTACAAGGCCTGCGAACTGCAATCACGCATTGAAATGCGCATTTCCTCTCTTTATTCGGTTGCAATTAAGGAAGTCTTTCGATTGGTTTCGAGGTTGTACCCAGGTGACTATTATTATGCGGCTAAACTGCTACACAGTCGTGGTATTGATTTTGGTGAACACCTTCTGAAGTACGATGAATGGATTTTCCAATTGCATAGTATTGCGATTGAACAATCGAGCAAGTTAGGTACCTTTGTCTCATCCACCAGGGATCCCTACCCAATGTGCGTTGTGGGAGCTCGTACTTTCAATAATGGTAATGTTTATTACACTTTGATGAATTATTGCGGTGAGTTCTTCGTTGAATCAAGCAGTAATGTACGAGAATACGATGCTAAGGGAAATCAAGAGGTTATATTGGATTTCTTAAAGACATCTGGATTTTCGGATTTGGGGTTAGTATTTTCACAGCTAGATAGAGAGGATTGGAAATTGATACCCAACGATAGGATAAAAAAGATATTGCTATAAAATTTGAATCATATTCTTGTAATTAAATTTGTAATACTTGTGTTATAACGAATTTCTCTTTCATATGATCTTCTGTACGGGGCTATTTAATCACTGGGCGATTTAAATTTCAATCTTGGATGATTGACAACCTTGACTATTTAGTAATCCTTAAAATATTGGAAGGATGTGAAAAGATCTCTTTTGACACAGAGCATCAGCCATGTTTAGAGTTCAGAATTTGTTTAGAGTGTCAAACAAGAATCTATCTGCTCGTGGGTTTAGTTCCAAAGTGATTGGTATTGACTTGGGGACTACCAATAGCGCAGTGGCATACATTCGTGATTCTAACGATAGAAGATCAGCCACTATTATTGAAAACGATGAAGGTCAGAGAACTACACCATCTGTAGTGGCATTTGATAAGTACGGGAAAGCTCTCGTTGGTGGTGTTGCAAAGAGACAAGCTGCTATCAACCCTGAAAACACTTTTTATTCCACCAAGAGACTAATAGGCCGTCACTTTGAGGATGAGGATATCCAAAGGGATGCTAAGAGCTTACCTTATAGAGTCGTCAAGAATGAACCTAATGGACATGCCTACGTGAGTACTACTTCAGGTGATGTAAAATCAGCAGGTGAAATTGGTTCCGAAATTTTAAAATATCTAAAGGGGACAGCTGAAAATTATTTGAGTGAGGAAATTGACAAGGCTGTCATTACTGTTCCTGCATATTTTAACGATTCTCAAAGACAGGCAACCAAGGATGCAGGGAGATTAGCAGGCTTAAAAGTTTTGAGAGTTGTTAACGAGCCCACGGCAGCCGCTCTAAGTTTTGGTCTTGATGACGCTAAGAATGAAGGTATTATTGCCGTTTACGATTTGGGTGGAGGTACTTTTGATATATCTTTACTAGACATTGAAGATGGTGTGTTTGAAGTGAGGGCTACTAATGGTGATACACATTTAGGTGGTGAAGATTTTGACAATGTGGTATCGAAACACATTGTAGATTCTTTTGTGAAATCCAACCCTGGTGAAGATCGTGAAGCGATTTTACGTAACAGGGAGATGATGCAGAGAGTTAGAGAAGCTGCTGAAAAGGCAAAAATCGCTCTTTCTCGTGTTAAAGAGTATACTATTGAGATCCCATTCTTCCAGGGGAAGAAGCATGTGTATTTGACCATGACGGAGGAAAAATTGGATAATATGACACTGCATTTGATCAATCGCACAATAGAGCCCGTAAAAAAAGTACTCAAAGACGCAGACATCGAAGCCAAGGATGTGGATGACTTGCTTCTGGTGGGAGGTATGACCAGAATGCCTAAAATAAGAAAGCTGGTTCGCGACATATTTGGCAAAGAACCTAACACAACCGTCAATCCTGATGAAACCGTTGCATTGGGTGCTGCCATTCAAGCTGGTGTTCTCTCTGGTGAAATTAAAAATGTCCTATTGTTGGATGTGACACCATTGACATTGGGTATTGAGACCTATGGCGGTGTCTTTTCACCTTTGATCCCTCGTAACACCACTGTACCTGTGACAAAAACTGAAATGTTCAGTACTGGTGTGGATGGCCAAACCGGTGTCGATATCAAAGTCTACCAAGGTGAGAGAGGTTTGGTTCGTGATAACAAAAACATTGGTGACTTTACACTAACGGGCATTCCACCACAGCCAAAGGGCGTCCCACAGATAGCTGTCACATTTGACATTGATGCAGATGGTATTATAAACGTATCTGCAACAGAAAAGAGTACAGGACAAGAGAAATCAATTACTGTCATTGCCAATAGCGGTCTTACCGAGGAAGACATTCAGAGAATAGTGAAGGAAGCCAACGCCAACAAAGAAAGAGATAGCAAGTTGAAGCAACGTCTCGAGGTGATATCAAGATCTGACGTCATGATCGCAGACACTGAAACTGCATTTGAGAAATTTAAGGATATTCTATCACTCGATGAATCTTATCCACAAGTCTGCAGTGATTTGAAAGAAATCCGTTCATTTGTCGATGAATACAAGAATAACGAAACTGATTTTAGTCTTGATGTGGACAAGTTGAAGGCAGTTGCAGACGGAATTCAAATGAGAGCATTCCAATTGTTCCAGACTGCTTCCAAGAAACAAGCAGAATTGAGGAAAAAGCAACAACAGTGAGATATTTAAAATTCTTTTTTCTGTTTTTACGTTATAATTCGTGTATATCCGTGTATATTCACAAAGCTTTATTCATAAACCTTCTCTTAGTGAAAGCTAACCAAAATTTAGATGGATGATCCCTTGAGTCCCTGTAAAGTCTTTCCAAAAGCCTCATTGCCAACTCTTGGCGAAACTGCTGGATATAAGTCCTTAGAAGCTCCATTGCATTATGATCCTGCACGGGCACTGAATAAACTGTGTTCAATGGAAAACCAGGTGTACCTGGGATGGTAAAGCTGTCCAATGCAACGTTCGTGGCTACTTTGACTGCCTCGTTATAGTTGGTATGAGGCCTTAAATGTGCTAGTACCTCGTTAACAAACAAAATTCCATAGATCAGAACCCTGTCTGCTGGTGACTTGATTTCGAAATTCTTGAAAAAGGAGTTGGCGCGGAAAAGATCTAGGCATTCATCTATGATATCATAATCAGAATTAGCTGGAAATGCAGGGCCTCTGTACTTCGTGTTTAGAGGCAAAATGACGAAATTGCCGACCATACGGTCGTTCTGAGGATCTACTGGGAAAGTACTATGGTAGGCCTTTTGCAAACCGGAGAAAACGGCATAGTTAGTATTTATTCATTAAGATAATTGAATAGCATCAATCTGTGTTTCACATACTGGCATCAATGGCTATTGAATCCCTTCTGAGGTTTGTTTCCATCAATTGTTTGAAAAGGGGTTCCATATCGCAATCATGGTATTCATCTTGATTCTTCGATGCTCCAGCAAAAAATTACATATACGTACGTAGTGATCTTTTGATGCAGTTGATGAGAAAAAAAAGTCCTGGTAAAGTGCGAATGTTGTCTTCATAACGAGATTAAAGGTATATTTGACTGTCTGGAAACTGTAGAAGAAAGCAAGGAAAGTGTGGAGGAACTACTAAATCCTCGGTGGGTTGTGAGATACTAGATATTTTGACTTTGGTTCAATTGGGTGGCTCTTGCGTTCCAAGAATCGCAGTACCTTTTGATTTTTTTCTGAAAAAGGACCCTTCGAAGAGAAAATAGCCTGATTGTCTAGCTCTTAGCGATAATTGTAATAATAGTAATAATAAGACATTTGTTGTAAAGAAGTGGAACATAAGAGTGGTAATAACAGAGATAATAGATAAAAATTTGCTATTAGCGGAAAGCGTAGTGATGATCAACGGAACAAATATCCAAGATCGCTATTCGATCTATTCCGAGATCTTCGGTCTTGAAAGGCGTCAGAACTCATTGGAAAACGATAAAACCAATAGTAGTAGGATATCTACCCGTCATTCGGGATCGAGTTCGAGTACGCTACCTGATAAGATAGAAGATATTGAGAGTTTAGGGGATGTTGTATCAGAGGAAGTCGCTAATGATTTGATTTCTGACAAGCAGGATACTCAGAAAGACGATTATATTCTTTCTCAAAGAACGCATATGAGGAAGGTTTCGGATACGGCAAGCCTAATGAGTAAGGACAGTACTCCTCGTAATAGTCCGGCGAAAATTGGTATGTCATCACCACCGACAACGACAATGGGGTTTAAAAATAACAACGTTAATTTCGGCCGGGAAACAGCACAACGAAAACATATACCTTATCCGCCAACTCCGACCGCAACTGACGAAGAAGACGATGGATTTACCTCTCCGCCACCAGCACCCTTGGCACATGGGCATTCTATGACACATTCGTATGGTAATCCCAACACTAATCCATATTTGTCTGCCACTGGAGGTGGTGCTGCCGATGCTGTACCAGCGTCTTCTCCTCCGCCAGCTGTACCTGAACTCGGACCTTTGGATGTACCACATACGACAACGACGGTACCTCGACCAATTCCTGTTCCACCACAAGGACCGCCGGTAGCTCCGTCAGGACCTGTTTCTACTAGCACACGACCTTTCCAACCTCCTACAGCCACTACAACTGGTACCGCTGGAAATAGCGCCGATGTGATGCCTCAGAGATCGAAGAGTGAAGTTGCACCCAGAAGGACACCATCGTTGCCACAATTAGCCATTGCGGGTCTGAAGAAACAAGCTAGTTTTTCCACGTCTAATGGCGGTACGCCTACTCAGGCTAAGAAATCACCTTTACAAGGATTTGGTCTTTTTTCAAGGCCTAGCTCAAAGGAGCTGCATGATAATCTACAAAATCAATTTCCAAATCAGCATTCTCATTCAAGTCAATATAATAACCAATCGAGTGGTCCAAGGTCAATGTCACTGAACTCGTCCACTCTGAAAAATTTTGCATCCTCCATCCAATCAAAGACTAGTAGCGGTAGAAAGGTTCCTCAAAAATATGACAGTGTTACGAACCCATTCTTAGAACACCATGGACATCATAACTTTAATTTTTACGGCGGCGGTGCTCACGCAAGTGCAGGTACTTCGGGCCATGGACCCACGGGCAACCAATATGGTTCTTCGTCCATGGGATTGGGGTTAAAGACCAGAAATTCTACAAACTCTTTAGCCTCCAAAAGATTTGCATCTACTTCGAGTAATACCCTAATACAGGACCGCCGTAGCAGTGGGTCCTTACCATCGTCAAGACCTCTATTGAGTGCATCCACCAAGAGACCTCAGGTTTATCCAGCATTGTTATCAAGAGTAGCTACGAAATTCAAGACAACTATACAAACTGATGCGCACAAAAAGGATGGATTAATCTACAGAGACGCATTTACAGGACAACAAGCGGTGGACGCCATATGTACCATCATCCGAACTTCTGATCGTAATCTGGCATTATTGCTAGGGAGATCATTAGATGCACAAAAACTGTTCCATGATGTGGTTTATGAGCACAGGTTACGAGATTCACCTCATGAAGTTTACGAATTTACCGACTCTTCAAGAGTCATTGGTACAGGGACCACTGGTATGGTGGCACATGATCCGATGATGATGCTTCCGAGCTCTTCAAACCATGCGGTCAATCCAATGGCTTCCACTTCAACGATTGTCACATCTGGTTCAACTTCATCCATTGGTAGTGCTAGTGAGCAGGCAAGCTCGAGTACTTTAACGAATTATGGTAGCAGTAATGGTAGTAGCAGTAATCGTGTTGGAAGAGACAGCAAACACCAGGATCCGGCTACTATGCATTCCGTTAATGGTGTGTTTACATTGTTGACTGAATGTTATTCTCCAACCTGTACGAGGGACGAGCTATGTTATTCCATCTCATGTCCTCGTAGACTAGAGCAACAGGCGAGATTAAATTTGAAACCTAATGGTGGGTTGAAACGTAACATTTCAATGGCGTTAGACGACGATGAAGAGGAAAAACCATCGTGGACTAGTTCAGTGTCTAGGGAAATTGTGGAAAAACTATCTAAAAGAGAGATCAAGAGGCAAGAGGCAATTTATGAAGTTTTCATCACGGAGAAAAATTTCGTTAAATCCCTAGAGATTACCAGAGACACATTTATGAAGACATTGGCAGAAACTAACATTATTCCAGCAGACATTAGGAAAAATTTCATCAAGCACGTTTTTGCACATATTAATGACATGTATTCTGTGAATCGGAGATTCTTGGAGGCCATTTCTGATAGACAAAAAGCTTCGCCTGTAGTTAGAGGAGTTGGTGATATTATGCTTCGATTTATCCCATTTTTCGAACCATTCGTTTCCTATGTGGCCTCTAGACCTTATGCGAAATATTTAATTGAAACTCAAAGATCGGTCAATCCCTATTTTGCGAGATTCGACGATGATATGATGAGTTCCTCGTTGCGCCATGGTATTGATTCTTTTCTTTCGCAAGGTGTCTCGAGACCCGGTCGATACATGCTGTTGGTTAGAGAAATAATCAAATCCTCTGATCAAGAGAATGACAAAAGGGACTTAGAAGATTTGAATAAAGCCATGGATGCATTAAAGAGTTTCATGAAAAGAATTGATAGAGCCAGTGGTGTGGCTCAAGATAGGCATGATGTTAAATTATTAAAACAGAAGATTCTTTTCAAAAATGAGTACGTCAATTTGGGGTTAAATGATGAGAAACGGAAGATCAAGCATGAAGGTATACTTTCAAGAAAGGAATTGAGTAAGTCTGATGGAACTGTGGTGGGTGATATCCAATTCTATCTATTGGATAATATGTTACTGTTTCTCAAAGCCAAATCGGTTAACAAATGGCATCAACAGAAGGTTTTCCAAAGGCCCATACCGTTACCATTATTGTTTGCATGTCCAGGAGAGGATATGCCTTCTTTAAGAAAATTCATTGGACATAGCCCTGACTGTTTTGGATCTGTCCTTCAACCAGATTTCGCTACGAACAATCCAAAGAATGCGGTAACATTTTTGTACTACGGTGCCAAACAGAGGTATCAAGTTACGTTGTATGCTGCACAGTTGGCAGGTCTACAGACTCTTTTGGAAAAAATTAGACAAGAACAGCACAGGATTGTTAGTGAAACTGAAATGTTCAATGTTACCAAGATCAGTGATAGGTTTTTCGATTACACTAACAAGATCAACAGTGTTACCACATGCGATGGTGGTAGGAAACTTTTAATTGCAACGAACTCTGGTCTCTACGTGAGTAACATTAGAAGACAAAGAAGTGACGACTCTGAGAAAAAATCCACATATTTCTCCATGCCTGTTCAATTGGTTCAAAGGAGTAATATAAACCAAATTACGGTGCTTGAGGAGTTTCAGTCCATCCTAGTACTTGTGGATAAAAAATTGTACAGTTGTCCAATGGCTATACTAAAGATGGAAGGTAACGGGACCGTTTATTTCAAGAAGCATAGTAAGGAATTGGTCAATCATGTTAATTTTTTCTCCGATGGTGACTGTTACGGTAAAAGGTTAATTGTTACCGCACATTGTTCATCACATTCCATCAAATATTTTGAACACGATCATCCCTTATTATCAGAAAGCGGTAGCGGTGGAAGCAGTGGTAAGAAGAGCTTCAAGAAAAAAATTACCGAGGTGGTATTTGACAGTGAACCAGTATCAATATCGTTTCTCAAGGACAGATTATGCATCGGTTGTAAGAAAGGTTTCCAAATCGTCAGCGTTTCGCAAAATGTCCACGAATCTTTACTGGACCCTGCCGACACTTCACTGGATTTCGCCCTAAGGGATACATTGAAACCAATGGCAATATATCGTGTTGGTAACATGTTCCTACTATGTTACACTGAATTTGCATTTTTCGTTGATAATCAAGGTTGGAGAAAGAAAGACTCACACATCATTCATTGGGAAGGCGAACCCCAAAAATTTGCCATTTGGTATCCTTACATCTTAGCATTTGACAGTAATTTCATTGAAATTAGGAAAATTGACACTGGTGAACTGGTCAGCTCGGTCATAGGTGAAAGAATTCGTTTACTGCAGACGAACTCACAAGAAATACTGTACGTGTATGAGGATTCAAGAGGTTACGACACGGTAGCATCATTAGATTTCTGGGGTTAGAATAAAACAAAACAAAAACAAATAAAATGCTAAATAAAATGAAATAATAATAGAATTAAAAATCTGTTGGGGGAGAAACCGTGATAAAATACAGCGCTGTCATTTACGCATGTAAGTAATTATTTGATATTCAATTCTTTTTTTTTTTTTTTCTTTCCTTTCTTTACATCAGTCAATAACGCGAACGGGGAAATAGTAAATTCCTTTTAAGAGAAAGCTCGAAAAAAAATTTTCGGGTTTAAAATGAAGATATAACAAACTGAAGTTTACACGTTCGCTTTGTTCTTCTCAATTCCCTTCTCCGCTGTCCAACAATAATCAAAACAAAAGAGAACCATGGCAGAGGTTGTTGAAACTGCTGTTGAACAAGCAGTCGGTGACGTTACAGACCAATTCTTAGCGAGCGATGCCTTCGCAAACGTAGTCCAAGAAACTTCATGGATTAGATTACACGTTCCAAGCATCAAGTACCCATTCGGTTTGGAATTATGGCCAATTTTCTCCAAGGGCTTTGAAAAAATTGTCGGTTACCCAGCCGAGGATTTCAGATACATCGAAGGTCAAACGTTTATGGCCAACGGTTGGAAGGCTATGGGTGTCATCGCCTTCTACATCACCGTTATCAGTACCGGTCAATGGATCCTAAGAAAGACAAACGCTCCTCCATTGAAGTTGCACGTTCTTACTTCGTTGCACAATGTAATTCTAACCCTAATGTCCCTAGTTCTGTTGTTGTTACTAGCCGAACAATTGACTCCGATGATTTACGAGCACGGTCTGTTTTACGCCATCTGCGATGCTCAGGCATTCGCACCAAAATTGGTCATATTGTACTATCTAAACTACTTGACCAAGTTCATTGAATTGCTAGATACCGTCTTCCTAATTTTGAAGCGCAAGAAGTTGCTGTTCCTACACGTCTACCACCACAGTGCTACTGCCTTGTTGTGCTTCACCCAGTTGGCTGGTAAGACCAGTATCGAATGGGTGCCAATCACTTTGAACCTAGCTGTTCACGTGCTAATGTACTGGTACTACTTCTTGTCTTCCCAGGGCATCCGTGTCACGTGGAAACAATGGGTCACCAAGTTCCAAATCATCCAATTCGTTATTGACGTCGTCTTCGTCTACTTTGCCACTTACACCTTTTACGCCGAGAAGTTTTTCAAGGACACCCTGCCACACTGGGGTACATGCCACGGTACACAAGCTGCTGCCGCATATGGTTATGTGATCTTAACTTCCTACTTGGTCTTGTTCATTTCTTTCTACATCCAATCTTACAAGGTTAAGAAGGACAAGGAAGAGAAGAAGAAGGTCAGCGCGTCAAGAAAGGAGAACTAAGCTTTGAACTTTGAACTCTGAACTCTAATTACCTATTACGTATTACGTATTGCGTGTACATGCGCTCTGTGCGTTTAACATGTATAACATATACAAGTGTTACTTCACCACCGTTACTACTATTGTTGTTTTTGTTGACACTTCTCCAGCGTCATTCTGTACGGCGGAAGGATGTTGGTGTTTCCATAATTGGACCGAGCGGCCGTGGAACGTCATTGCCGGATTGCGGCACTTATTCCGAACGGAACGGCTTTAAGCGGGAATATCGAGTCCCTATTTATCTTGCTCGAGAAACAACGCAAGCCAAGCAACTTTTTCTCGATGCGGCTTGCGCTATTTTTTTCGAGGGGGCGCACAGCCGTGTGATTGGAGTAACAACCGACTGCTTGGCAGGGAGAGCCGCCGAGGGGGAGGGTGAAAGGCGGACAAGAAAAAAAAACCGGGTATTGTATGGCGAGCAGTAGCAAGAGAACGAGATTCGCAAAACGTTGCATAGTAGTGAAGGGGCAGAAATGGAGAGCGAGAAAGAGAGCGAGAAAGAGGGCAGAAATAGAACGTAATTCATACTTGAGGGTTGCCTTGCGCTAAGCGAGCTCGATCAAGCGATCAGCCGCTCGATCGAGCGGCTGACCGCAACAATCCGGAAAAATCTCAGAAGCGTGCAAACGGCTGTTACTTGAATCGGCGTAGCGCAATAAACGCCTTCAGCTGACAGGCGCTTAGTCAACGTATAAACCGAACAAATTTTATATAAAACGGAAAGCACAGTATACACAGCAAGGCTATCTGTCATTCCAAGGTCGTGTAGAGCGTGTTCGATTACACTTTCTCTCTCGCATACACACACACACACACACACACACATACCCACTCATGTCGACTATGACATCTATACAAGACAGGTCGGATGGTATGATTGCTGGTACCCCCTCAACAAGTAACGGTAACCAACATGTGACACTACCACCGATTTCATCTTTTGACTCGTTAATAAGAGCTGCCGAGAACCAGTATCCTCAAGATCCATCGGTTCTCTCGTATCAGCTTTCTACAGTGCCTCGTATCGTCGCTCAAGGTCCTCCGGGCAATTCCTCAACAACAAAAGCGGGACCAGGAACTTCCTCTGTGACGCCGGCCCTTTCTCCTGGTTCTAGTGGATCACTTTCGCCCACAACGGCCTCCTCCCTGGAAGCTTCTATTTCTCCAGTGATACAAGGATCTCAAGCTCGAACAGGGCCCGCAAAAATCCATAAACCACGCAAGAAGAAGGAATGTCCAATTTGTCACAATTTCTACGCGAATTTGTCGACCCACAGGTCCACACACTTGACTCCGGAGAACAGGCCGCACAAGTGTCCCATTTGCCAAAGGGGATTTGCACGCAATAACGATCTGATCCGTCATAAGAAGCGCCATTGGAAGGATGAGATCGTCGAGATCAGCTCGCATTCGAACTCTTCGTCTCTGACGTCGAGCGACAGCTCGGACTCGCTTGAAAATAGTACGATCCCACACCACCATCTGGACGAACGTGACCAGCTACGTTCTCTGCATCAAATCAAGGGAACTTTCAAGTGTCCGTTCAATTCCTCGCTAATTCAGCTGGATATGGAAATTTACCCGTACAAGTCGAAGCCCTTGGGTTTTGAAACCTCCAACTGTCACCAGACGGGGGTCTTTAGCCGTTGTGACACTTTCAAGAACCATCTGAAGGCTCTGCATTTCGAATACCCACCGGGGACCAAGAAAAGAGATAGATCTGTCGTCCCGGGCAGATGCAAGCACTGTGGGCTGAGGTTTTCGAACGTTGATCTCTGGTTGAATGAGCATATCGGCAAGACCTGCGGCTACACGTACCACTAAACGGGGGAGAAAATTAAACGAAATGAAATGAAATGAATTATAAAATGAAATGAAATGAGATGAAATTTTACACGGTAATGAGCTCTTGTAAAATTCTGATCTGCATACGAATCGATATACTTTCTGTTATGATGTTTTATTTATGTACAATCTACGTTACATTCTTTGAATTATTATTACTATTACGCTGGAATATTATGACCTCTTCTCCTTCTCTGCGCCGACTCCGCATTGATTGACATTTCTAAACATTAGAACACCGTTAGAACCTTCCACCCACTGGCACGCACGGGCCGACTTCCATAGCGACACCCACATGTTTTCGTCACTCGATTTATAAGAGTCTCCCATGACGCTCTTGATGTGTTCCGTTGCCTCTCTGGCTCTATAAAATGGAATTCTGGAGCAAAAATGATGCGAGACGTGTGTCTCGATAATGTCGTGGAAAATGTGCTTACCGACAAACCCGAATTGACGATCGACCGTTGCCGCTGCACCCTTGGCAAAGGTCCACTCTTCAGAATCGTAATGTGGCAGAGTTGGATCGGTGTGCTGCAGATAGGTGATGAACACTAGCCAGTGGTTGCACCAAACGTAGGGCACAAACCAGTTGATGAAAAGCGACCAACCGCCAAATCTATCGTACCAAATCTTTAGGACCAACCCCATGGTTAGAATCCCCAAATCACTTAGAAACACGTAGAGCGCGTCTCTACGTTCGAAAAGCGGCGTAAATGGGTAGAAGTGGTTCCATTGCCATTTGGGCACTCCTGGGTACTCCTGACCCGTGACGTTCACCAACAAGTAGGTCCACCAACCACCCAATTGTTGCAAAATTAATTCGTAAAGCGTTCTCAATGGCGAGTCCTCGGAATGGTGGGCAAGTTCCCCAATGATACCACGTTGTTCCTTGAATTTTGCAGCGTCCGGTGGGACAAACACCATATCCCTCGTCATATGGTTAGTTGCCTTATGGTGTTTAGAATGAGAGTATTTCCATGAAAAGTATGGGACCAGCAGATATGAATGCAGACACCAACCGATGAAATCGTTGATGCTACCATAATCAGAGAAGGCTTGGTGACCGCATTCATGGGCCAAAACCCAAAGTCCTGTGCAAAATAGACCTTGGATGTAGGTGTAAGTTAGCCAGAATGAGAACTTGGCCAATTGCATGTACCACTCATTTGACGCGGAATCAAACAGCATTGGGTAAAGCACCTTGTGTGTACCGTATCCGATGGATGCTAAGCATACGATGTCTCTAGCGACGTAGCTGAGACCACGTAAAAGTGACCTTTCATAGCATTTCGCTGGAATCACTTTAAGAATATCCTTAATGGTGAAGTCTGGAACTTTGAAAAGGTGACCGTAAGTATCAACGGCGTATTTGTCCTCGGTGGTCTGCGTTGCAGACACACTGGTCGTCCTGTTAACGGTCATGGACTTTTGAGAGCAGCTGCGACTGTGGTTCTGACCAGTTGAGAACTAATTGAAGTGAGAAAAGAATTTATTTAGATATCGGATTTTTTTATTGGTTTTTATGTGTGGACGATGAGATTGGGCATCGCAGAAGAGGAAAAAAAAATTCAACATTTTTCTTGGCTGGAAGAAGGAAAAAATCAACTTACCTTATACCATTCTACACGTGCAATTATCCTTGACATAGCTCCCAAGTTTCCACACTCCTATCAAACTGAGTCCAACTGGTTTCAGTGGTTTGAACCCCATTGAAATTGAAGATGAAATTCTAGATTTCCTCTTTGGGACCAGGTGTCAGCGTCAGTCTCGGCGTCAGTAATTCAAAAAAAATAAAAATAATAGAGAAACATTTAGGGAGAAACCGCTGGAAAGGTATAAGAAGACACCATGGGAATGTCTTGGGATAACTTGGTAGTGCTTCTTTAATTCTTTCTCTTCTCTAATTTTTGTCCCCCATGGCCCATATCTTCATGCGTCTCTTGCTGCCATTTTTTCTGCTTGTTTGCCATGTACTGGGACAAGTTAACGTTGATTCACCTAATTATGGTTCCAAATATGATCTTTCATCGGGGTCCGCTATGATTACTGTGAAGTGGTCAGTGATTGAGTCCCCGGGTCCCAAAAAACAGGAAATTCTGGAGTATCTTTTCACTCTGGTATCAGGACCCAATAATAATATTGAAGCATTCGGAGCCCTGGGCAAAGCTGACGCAAAGCAGGTGGAAAAGCAAGAATTTACTTTTGCACTAAAGAATACAGCCGGTGCTAACGGTTGGTACTATATCCAGGTTATGGCACTGACTGAGGAGGGGCATGTGATTCAATATTCCCCCAGGTTCCAACTGACCGGCATGGTTGGCGGCAGAACTCCACAACCGGCCACAGACGCAATGACACCATCGCGTGAAGCTAGATTTACGACGTTAAACATCCTGGCCAACATGAACTCAATGAGTTTTTCAGTGCCATACTATATGCAGACTGGGCTTGCAAAATTCGCACCAATGCAGACCCAGCCAGCAACAAAAGTTACGAGAAAATCATGGAGCAGGGTATACCCAACAAGTTCATTTACTTACTACAAGACTAAGAAAAAAGAGCCTGAACAATTGACCACAGTCACACCCGGTTGGTCGTATGGTTTGCCCAGTGAATGGAACGATGCTACACCGGCTCCGGACCCGCTGGACAACGGAGGTTGGTATCATCCGAGTCAAAGGTTGTCGTTGACGCCTAGAAAAGTCAATGCTGATGAAAGACTCAGTTTAACTAGTCAGTGAAATATATATATATAATATGTATAGGATACATTAATTTTTGGTCTCTTCCTTCTTTTCTTCTGTCTTCTCCTCCTTCTTTTCCTCCTTCTTGGAGTCCTCCTTTGGCATGTTCTTTCTGTGGCCAGTCATGGATCTTGATTTTTGGCCGGATCCGCTAAAGTTCTTGCCCTTGGTAGCTTCTCTTTGTAAATCGAACTGTTTCTTGGAGAAAACGTCCAGTTTACGACCCTCGAAGGACAGGTTTTCTGCGTCATCGCCCGAATACGTCTTCAAGAATTTCTCGCTTTCCTCTAAGCTGTTGAATTCGACGATCGCAGTACCGTTGAACTTTCTGCTGTGATCTCTTCTTAGACGCACTTGATTGATCTGTGCCAAACGGTTGAAAAATCCTTCCAATTTTTCTTGCAATTCGGTCATGTCGTCCACGTTTTCGTGTGGGAAGTTCATGACAGCTAGAGTTCTCTTACTGCGTTCATGGCGTGCGTTCTTGGTACCCTCCAAGTCAAGTGGCTCAACCCTTTTCACGTTTTCACCGTCTTCAGAAACTTGTAAAATTTTAGAAGTGCGTAAAGTTTCGACGACTTTTTCCACAGGTCTAAATTTCTTCATTCTGTTGAACGTAGCGATGGTTCCAATTGGCACCCAGCCGTCATTCTTCTCAGCGGTCATACGCAAGAACTTATCATATGGGAAGTTGAACTCTGAAAAGTAGAATTCCACTTGCTTCAAACACTGATCGGTGATCTCAGGTGTGAATTCGATAGGAACGTATGAACCGCGTCTTTGCTGATCTTCAGACATCTTAATACTCGTGGTACCGCCTTACCAGAAAGTTTCTTCTACGTGCTCATCTCATCTCATCTCATCGCTTTCTTATATGTGCTCTCTTTTTTTTTTTTTCAGATCGTCAACTATGACCATCGAACGATGAGATGAGGATGGATGGATGAGATAAGAATAGACGAGATGAGATGAGCTTCAGACAACTCTACCGCGGTCAGCAGTCTCTCTTAGGATTATCAAATCCATCTCGTTGGTGTAGCTAGTTGGCAGCTTCGTCAATGCCCCTGTCCGGTTTGGTGTCGATGTCGAATTTTCTACACCGTCGTAGTACTCAAGACCGTAACCAATGGTGAGTATCCAGCATCCATAGGTTTGGCGCAATTGTTTCAGAATCTTGATCAGTGCACTGTAGGAGGACAAATCGTGTGCCAAGTAGGAGAGGTTGTCGATGATGATCCCGGAGATCTGCTTATCCAGACGATCCCTAATGAGACATCTCTGTAATGCCTCGATGGGAGACGCTTGCAACTGCATTAAGAAGTTCTGTAGGCCCTCCATGTTACAGATTGACGTTGAATTCATGTAGTGAACCCCTTGGGAAGTTTCCTGGATGACTGTTCTCCATCCTGAAACTATATCGATGACAAGAACGCTTGAGCCGTCGTTGACGCTACACTCGACGCATTGATCCCAGATCTGTCTTTTGAAAGGTGTGAATCTGAAGCTGTGCTCAATGAGATGTGCAAATGACACGCAGTGAGAGCCTATAGAATTGGGCAGCGTTAGTGATTGCGGTATCGCACGGTAAAACTGGCGACATCATGAAAAATGGTCGTTAGTCAACTGAATCCTGTGTAAACGACGGATGGATCGTAAATACATACATTTGATAGTGGATAAACCCTACAGTGTGCCAAAACGTCCATTTGGACTAATACAGAATTTCGTTTGGACTCGCGTCTGTCGGTAAAGGTAAATATACATACATATATACATGTACCTATATATATATGTATATATACTTATACGTACGTATATTTGTGTGTTCATATGCATATGAAAAGTTTGACAAACTTAAGGCCCTCGACCAACTTTTCAACAGTCTTGAACAAGAAACCAGGGGGAAAAGACAAAGATAATGATAGGTAAGGCTCTCTATTATATCAGATCTACTCTAGCGGTCGCAGTTCTCTGCGGATGTGCACTATACGGTGTCACTGCTTCTATTGTGTTGACACTGATTGGTAAGCAGCACTTGGCACAGTGGGCAACAGCACGTTGTTTCTACTATGCAATGGCATTGGTTTTGGGCATTGACGTCAAAGTGGAAAACGAACACTATCTGGAAAACAAACCTTACATCATTGTTTCTAATCACCAAAGTGCTCTTGACATTTTAATGTTGGGACGTGTTTTCCCACAAGGCTGCACAATTACATCCAAAAAATCTCTGAAATATACACCATTTTTGGGTTGGTTTATGGCATTAAGTGGTACACTTTTCCTTGAAAGAACAGATCGCCAGAAGAGTGTTGAGACATTGAATCGTAGTTTGGACGTTTTGAAGAAGGAGAAACGGTCGTTGTGGATTTTCCCTGAAGGTACCCGTTCCTACGCTACAAGCTTGACCATACTTCCATTCAAGAAAGGTGCATTCCACCTAGCACGTCAGGGGAAAATCCCAATTGTACCTGTTGTCGTCTCCAACACGAGCACTCTGATGAATCCTAAGTGGAAGGTTTTCAACAGGGGCTGTATTGTGGCTAGAGTCATGAAGCCAGTTTCAACTGATAACTTGAGCGCTGAAGAAGTTGGTAAGTTTAGCGAGTCTCTCAGAGAAAAAATGCTCGTGGAATTGCAAGATCTGGCTTATTCCACTGCCAGTAACGACACTAATATGCCCCCAGAAGCAAAGGCTTACAAGCGTGTGGAGAATTCGACCGCTCTTTCCAGCGAAAACAGCTTTGAAAGACCGCCAGCCGTCACCAAGGAAATCGATGGATAATCTAAAATAATCCAACAAAATATAATAGAATATAATCACTTACGATTAATGCCCATACATATGACCAAGCTAGTTATCTACTTAATTAGAATTTAACAGGCTTACCGATGTGCTTCATGTACAGACGCACGTCGTCCTTTGAACCCAACCAAATTGAAGATTTATCGTGGATGTGGTTTGGTTTCAAATCTAAAATACGCTCGCCCCTGTCGTTGACAGCAATACCTCCTGCTTGTTCCACCAGATAGGACATGGGGAATGCCTCGTATAACAGCCTCAATTTACCACTGCTAGCCTTACGGTCACCTGGGTAGGCGAACAATCCACCATACATGAAAGTCCTGTGCATATCGGCAACCATCGATCCAATGTAACGTGCAGAAAATGGTTTACCGTTCTCCTGAGGCTCTTTCAACTTCTCGATAAACGATCTGGTCTCATCATTCCAGTAATAGGAGTTACCTTCGTTGATGGAATAGATTGGGTTGTGCAGGGGCAGTTTTAAGTCTGGGTAAACAAGAATGAACTCGCCGATGTTATTGTCAAGTGTAAATCCATCGACGCGACCGCCACCGGTAGTCAATAGTAGATGCGTGGAGGCACCGTACATCGCATAACATGCACCAACCATCTCGGTACCTGGTCTCAACACATCTTGAATCGTACCCGTAGAGTCCGGTTGCAGTTTGAAGAGAGATACAATGGTACCCACAGAAACACCTGCATCCAAATTGGAGGAGCCGTCAATTGGGTCGCAGCACACCGCGTAGGTACCGTTACTAGAGGGAAACACAATTAGGTCTTCCTGTTCTTCGGATACAAGTACTTTGACGTTACCACTGCTCTTCATGGCATTTATGAAAATCTCGTCGCCCAAAACATCCAGTTTCTTTTGTTCGTCACCGGTCTTATTGGACGTACCCGCCAAACCGGAGAAGTGAACCAATTCTGCTTTCCTGATTGTTTGAGAAATGAATTTGAATGCAAATTGTAAGGAATTTAACAAAAGCGTGAATTCCCCCGTAGAATTAGATTGTAATTTTTGGGATTCCAGTAGAAATCTCGACAGTGTGATGATATCGGTATTGAACTGTTCTTTAAGTGCGGGAACCGGCATGTCGAGATTGTTGTGGGATCTCTGTCTTTGTGTTTATCGGGATAAAGTAATAGAAATCTACCGAACAGCAACAGTGAGATGCAAAGAAAGGATCAATCGCTCAATCCCCACGTAAAGGAATTGCCCTCTTTATATATGATTTTTTCCCGCCGATCCCTGCCATCCCGGAGGCTTCGCTTTCAGACTTAAGGGTATGGAGAAAATGTCCCGGGGATGCGGAGTAAGTATTCTTATTATCTGTGGGGAGCGATGAAAAAGTAAAATAAGGTCCGCAAATGAGGATCGAACGGAAGAAGGGAGGAGTAGTTCCTGTGGTGTACTTGTGTAATGGAGTGTCCAGGGAGGGAGTCGATGGCTATGGTCCAGCAGCATAATCAAACTTTACTCTCGAGTGGGTTTCTCCTTGTTCTTGAAGAACTGGTGCTCTAACTACCCGCAAGGAGGGATGTACAGTTAGTGGGGGTGTATAGTTAGTGCGGCGGGACACCCTTGTGGCAATTAGCCTAGGACATGCGGAAGAAGTGTCTTCTAGCGAAGGTATTCCTTCATGATTCGTCCCTCTCAACCCGGAGATTATTGGCTATTCTTGGATTTACGTCAAATTGCGGGGGTAGTAAATCTCCGTGTAGCATGATTTTTGAAGTCATCGGAGTTTGACATGTGTCATTTAGTACGATCATTCTGTCACGTGTTCCGTATTTGGTGACTCACGTGATGGCATAAGCGAAAGAGGGAGAAATGGTTAATGCACTTCTCATGTGGTTGGTGATGATATCTGAAAAAATAGGAAATTAAAACGTAATACTCAGTTTGATGTCAAATCAAGGGACGCAAGCCTGACGAAGATGGCCACTTCGACGACCACACACACTGCATCTTCTCTTGCTGCCAATGCAGGCTCTCTTCCTCGCAAACCTCAAAGCAATCCCAGTCTTCAAAAACCAAAATTGACAGGTTGGGCACAGGCAGCTGCTAGATCGTTACCCAAATCTCAACAGCAACAACAACAAAATCCATCTGCCAATGTGATCAAGTCTAGCTCGAGTTCACTGAACAACAACCATAACTCCTCTTCGTCCTCGCTAAGGAAATCGAGGAAGCAGACAAACGGTAACAACACCAATAACGCTAATGCCAACAATAACAATAACAATATTAATGCCAATAAACCTAGACAACCATACAATCGAGATGAGGTTCGCAGCTACATGAAGGATCTGTTTGCACAGTACACTTCATCTACTAGCATATCCACTTATAACGGTTTGAGTAACAGTAGAAGGGGGAACAACTTGGACTGGGGGGCAGTCACTAATAACAGGTACAGAAATAAAAAATACGGAAGTCTAAACGAAATAGCACAAGTTCTACGCAATTGAATAGTATACTATATACATAATAAGTATATACATATAATATATATATATAGATGTGTAATTGTAAGAAAGAAAAAAAGTAAGAGAGGAATCGTATACATGGAAAGTTCGGACTACAATAGGGATCCATGGTCAAATAAGAATGGCTATATCAAGGCTAGAAGATGCCCTTTCGTACCATGTACGTTGCATGCTACCACGACTTTTATCTCATGAAAGATCTCACAAGCTAGCATACGTCTTTTCACTCGTTTCTGCCGTTTCCTCAGGGTTCATTGCACTAATAACGCTTTATACACAACCATGGCAATCGCACCTCAAATATAACGCTTGGCAGATAAACTTGATTGTCAGTGTAGCTAATCTGGGGGTTTATTTGGTCCCACCAATTCTAGGTATATTTGCAGATGCGCATGGACCGATTTTACTCAGTGCGTTGGCGACGGTTGGGTTTGTGCCGAGCTACTCCATCCTGTCATACCTTTTCAACCATCCTGAGATTGATACCATCACTTCATTCCACTGGTCTGTTGGCTGCTTTTGCTTAATTGGTGCCTCCACAAGCGCACTGTTCTTTAGCTCACTGTTAACCTGCGCTAAGTTGTATCCGGAAACGAAACTGCTGTCGATAAGCTTGCCCACGACGTGTTTTGGGTTGTCCTCGCTGCTGGTGTCGCAGCTATTACGGCTAGATTGGTTTTGGTACTACAGTCGTCAGTATTTGGATTTGGGTAGGGTTTTCGGTACATTTGCAGGCATATATGCAAGTGTGGGGGGACTGGCTTGGATAGCTACCGCTAGAGTCAGCATGATGCAACTCAGGGAATACGGCGCAGATGAAGACGATGAATGCGATGAATGCGAACCGCTATTGTCCTCTCATCTGTCAATACCGCCAGAACAGCGCAGTTTCTTCAAGGACGTTGCAGGCTACCTCTTTGCCCTATCGCTAATGCTAGCACTGGGACCATTAGAGATGATAATCGCTGACATTGGAGCTGTCTCCAATTTAGTCTTCCCCCAACTCCCCACGTTATCTAGTGAGCTGGTCTCCGTTTATGCACTTTATTCCACTATAACGAGGTTGCTAACTGGTGTGGTAACCGATTGGTTCGCCAGGAAGAATTGGTCGCCCAAATGGATTCTCATAGGATACCTGACAATGGGGCTCTTATTACAGCTGGGACTGTGGTGGTTAGTGGTGACACCGCATGTGGGTCGCATACATGCCCTGGGTATAAGTTCGTTGTTGGGGATCGTCTACGGTGGATCGTTTACCATCGTCCCTACCGTGGTAATAATAGTTTGGGGTGAACGGCTGTTTGGAACAGCCTATGGCTCCATGATGGTGGCACCGGCAATAGGTACATTTTCATCATGCATGGCATTTGCCAAAGTTTATGACTCCAATTGTGCGGCTGGACACAATGGCTCACATTGCGTTTCGTCTGTCTTTAAACTGACCTCAATACAGTTCCTGTGCGCCATCTTCTTCATCTGCTGGCTGTTCAAGGTCTGGTCAAAGAGGAATATCAATATATAATGGGCGTATAGTAAATTTAGCCGCCGAGATGGGTATTATTCCAAGTCCGCGTCTGTCGTGTTACCCGCAAAATGATTCGTCAATTTTTTTCTTGGTTACGTGTCTGGTTAAGAATTGTTTGCGAACCTCTCGGTATTAAACTGGTTGAAATTTCAAAATAACAAGGACGTGTATCGATATAGTGAATCAAGGCCACAATTGCAATTGAAAGGTCTTTTTCCGACAATTTTACTCTGAATTGAAAAATGTCAGGCCGTTTATTAGATTTTTTTAAGCCCTTTGAGGCGTACCTACCGGATGTGATCGCACCTCAGAGGAAAGTTCCCTACAACCAAAAGTTGATATGGACAGGTGTGTCATTATTGATCTTTTTGGTTTTGGGTCAAATTCCACTTTACGGTATTGTCTCTAGTGAAACTAGTGATCCTTTATATTGGCTACGTGCCATGTTGGCATCAAACCGTGGTACTTTGATGGAACTTGGTGTTTCACCAATTATTACTTCATCCATGATCTTCCAATTTTTGCAAGGTACCCAAATTTTACAGGTTGATATGCAAAACAAACAAGACCGTGATTTGTTCCAAATTGCACAAAAGGTCTGTGCAATTATTTTGACTTTTGGACAAGCTGTTGTTGTTGTGCTTACTGGTAATTACGGTAGACCAAAGGACTTGGGGATTGCCATTTCTTTGCTTCTGATTTTCCAATTGATGTTTGCCTCTTTCGTCGTGCTTCTTTTGGATGAGTTGTTGTCCAAGGGATATGGGTTGGGATCTGGTATTTCCCTTTTCACTGCTACTAACATTGCTGAACAAAGTTTCTGGAAGGCATTCGCTCCAACTACTACCAATTCCGGTAGAGGTAAGGAATTTGACGGTGCTGTGATTGCCTTCTTCCACTTGTTGGCGGTTAGAAAAGATAAAAAGAGAGCTCTTGTGGAAGCATTCTACAGAGCAAATGCTCCAAACATGTTCCAAGTTATTGCTACTGTATTCGTGTTTTTGTTTGTCTTGTACCTACAAGGATTCCGTTACGAATTGCCAATTAGATCTACAAAGATTAGAGGTCAAGTCGGTACCTACCCAATCAAATTGTTTTACACCTCTAACACTCCAATTATGTTGCAGACCGCTCTAACTTCTAACATCTTTTTGATCTCTCAGATCCTATACCAAAAATTCCCTTCAAGTCCAATTGTTCGTTTGTTAGGTGTTTGGGGTATTAAGCCAGGCTCTCTAGGTCCACAACAAGCTTTGAGCGGTCTATCATACTACATTCAGCCACCAACTTCTTACAAGGAAATTGTTTTGGACCCAATTAAGTCTGTCGTTTACGTCTCCTTTGTTTTGGGAGCTTGCGCCCTTTTCTCCAAGACTTGGATTGAAATTTCTGGTACTTCTCCTCGTGACGTTGCTAAGCAATTCAAAGAACAAGGTATGGTTATTAACGGTATGAGAGAAACTAATGTGTACAGAGAATTGAAGAAAATTATCCCTACTGCTGCCGCATTTGGTGGTGCTACCATCGGCGCCCTATCCGTCTGTTCTGACGTTTTAGGTACTCTAGGTTCAGGTACTTCCATCTTGATGGCAACTACTACCATTTACGGCTATTACGAAATGGCTGCTAAGGAAGGTGGTTTTTCTAAAAGCTTGGTCCCTGGCTTCTCCGAATTGATGTAACGGAAGAGAACTCACCGTGGCTACAGTTACAATTCACCCTGCATGAATTCATAGAAAAGAAAAAAAAGACGTATGTAGTCTTCACGCTCAATGCGATACATTCTCTTCGCTTGCATGATTCCGATAGTGATGAGAAGTTTGATCACTACAACTGTATATACTACATACATCATTAAATGACACTTTTTTTATAAAATATGCACCCTTCGAAATTATTTGTCTTGGCGATGATCATTGGAAAAAAACGAGAGTTGCGATGAACATCAAGGATCTGAACAATAGTATATAAAGATATACTGGTTTTCAGGCTCCTAGGGGTCTAGCTTTCTTTGGGCTGTAGATCAGAATGAAAGTTTCTTATCAGGTTTCTGGGAAACCCGGAATTACATCTCTTTACTTCGATAATCTAAGGTCATTACAACGATGGTTCGATAAGGGGTTTATGGACTTAAGAGACCTTTCAAATGTTCCTAAGGAGAAGTATTCTAGTTACCTAAAGTTTCGAAAGGATGGGCTAACTAAAATTCCCAGCTTAGTCCCCCGTAAAACTGAAATTACAGTTTGCCATGATTTTAAAGGTGGTTATCAATCGGGACATGATCTCTACACAGACGGTCAATATGGAATCGAGTCTTGTACGCCATATTCACTGAGGTACCCAGAAGTTGTTGATAAATTCATCTATTTTTCGCATCATTGCATCACTATCCCACCAGCACCTTGGACTAATTACTTGCACAGACATAGTATACCCGTGCTAGGAACTTTGATCTTTGAACATTATTCTCAGACTGGAGAATTGTTTAGAAAAACCAAAAAGGATGAATTCCTATATGTGAAGCTTCTCGTTGAACTTTGTCGTATATTCCATTTTGAAGGTTGGTTAATTAATTTTGAGACTGGGTTTAGTAATAATGCACATCAAGTAATACCATTCCTCAAAGAATTGACCGCTCGTGTAGAATGTGAGATACATGGCGGGATTGTAATGTGGTATGACGCATTCACCACTTTTGCCAATAACCCAAGTCATCAAAATGAAGTGAATATTTTCAATTACGATGCTTATGAAAACTCGAGCCAGTTTATGACGAACTACATGTGGAATTCTCATAATGTCGGTAATTCTTTGAGAAACGTTGGATCGTTAGGAATGCACTCACATGTAGCGCTTGGGGTAGATGTTTGGGATCGTAGTATGCAAGTTTGTCGTGGTGGTTTTGAAAGTGACCTTGCAATTTATTATGCAAAGAAATTTGGTACCAATGCAGTTTTATTTGCACCAGGATGGACGTATGAAAAATTTGGAGAGGATCAATTCTATGAGAAAGACGATAAATTTTGGGGCAATATCAAGAGTACATTGCAATTGGATTCTTATCCTGAATCTCAACTATCCTCATGGTACGTTTCTGAATCCAAGAAAAGCAGATTTTTTACCACTTTTTTCTCTACTGGTTCAGGAAACTTCTTCAATCTAAATGGCAGGAGGATTTCCAACGAAAATTGGGTTCAATTGGGTCTCTCA
Source organism: Zygosaccharomyces pseudorouxii (nom. inval.) (assembly GCA_030572675.1). Taxonomy (NCBI): domain Eukaryota; kingdom Fungi; phylum Ascomycota; class Saccharomycetes; order Saccharomycetales; family Saccharomycetaceae; genus Zygosaccharomyces; species Zygosaccharomyces pseudorouxii (nom. inval.). Next base: position 389,187 of record JAJMAY010000006.1, read on the forward strand.
ACACCCCTACCGATTCACAGTCGCTCGCATTTGAATTTTAAAGATTCCTTCGTTGGTGGCAGCTGCCTAGCGGTACCTCTCTCACCTATGGAAAATGGCCTGTTGCATCTTTTCAAATTTGAACAATTCATAAACGATAAGCAGAAGACTTCTGATAGTGAAATGAGGGTTAAATTCTCTTACAAATCACTGGGAGCATTACCGCCAGTCAAATTGGTGATCAAGTGCTTTGTCGTTCGTCGGGGAAAAAGGTCAAAGACAATTCTAAAAGTGGATGATGTATCGTTAGTGTTACCTTTAATGCATACTAAATGTCAAACAGAACAGGGCTTGACCAAATGGGCTCTAGCTGAGCAATCGGTTCCATTGCCGAGTCTGGAATCGAGATTTTTAGAAGAATATTACGTGGAAGGTGCCCATTTAGAATGGACAGTAGATAATAATCAAGATGAATGGATGATGGTTCCAGAAAGAACGGAGGACTTAGATTGTAAACTGTTGATAGGGTCACTCTGTCTTGAAATTGGTCCTCACGAAGATCCCAGCACGATGCAAATAATAAGAAATGGATCCGAAATAAGTTGGCAAGATAAGGAGAGCTCCTTCATGTGGTTGAAACTACAAGACGGCAGACTTAACAGTGTCCTATTCGCACCAACGACAGAAATTAATGATATGCAACTCACGATATTGGAGTGTGGGAGGAACGGCGATTTGAAATTCGTGGTAAAGAATTGACATATTGTACTGTAATGTAGTCGTAAAGAAAGTTCTTAGAATGACAAAAAGAACTCCTCGTAGGGGGCTCGAACCCCTGACATTTCGGTTCCTCGTTCTTGCTTAAAAGCCGAACGCTCTACCAACTGAGCTAACGAGGACGAGTTCTCTGTCACCTGGGAAACTGTTCTCTAGTTAAGTTGGAAGGAATAGGTCACATGCATTCCTGTGCGTTGATGTTAATTTAGATACCCTTCCCCCAAACAATAGCTAATGAGACAGGTTATGCAATGCCATTGATATTGTCAGCCACTTTGAGAGTATTACCAATCGCGGAACCAAAAGCACTGTTTTGGTCAACAAGTCCAGATCCGCGTCTACTTTTGCGAGCGATCACTGCACTCAAGAGCTAAACGTTAATTGAGATACAAATAAACGAACAATGAAACGAACAAAGACCCCAAATGTTTGAATAGCTAGAAAGCTTTAAATTTATTAAGAATGTATAAAACGTGTTTAAGATTACAAATTTTTCTTCGTCCCCCTATTTGCAATGTTCTTCATCCTTTCCTCTCTGGCTAGTTTAGCTTCAGGACCAGCTTCAGTGTCCATGGTATAGTCCCACCAGCGGAAGGAGGACGCATAGTTACCAATGAAATAATGGTGGTGTAGGTCGTGGTGTTCTGCACCTGCCCAGAATGGCAAGAACTTGTTCAATGACCATGGGAAATCGTAACCAGAGTGAGAGTCCACCGCCTGGAACAATCTTAGTGAAATCCAGAGACACAGCGTGAAAAGATGTAAGTGACCAGTGTAAAGAACGTAGAGTATGGGCATACCAACGGTACCAAATCCCAAAATCATAGTCTCCATCGGGTGCGCATACTCCGCAGCCATACCAAATGGGGCAGCATAGCGGTGATGCTGCTTGTGAATGTACTTATAAAAGACCCCGTAGTGCAGGAAACGGTGCACCCAGTAGTGCCACATATCCTCACCCAAGAAGAACAAACAAATCTCGAGTGCAATCTTCTTCCAGTGAGGGAAAGGAACTTGCACGGAGATACCCAATTTTTCACATAGTGGATGGAAAGTCCAGATGGGGATAGCTTCCACTAGAAAGTGGGAAAGCAGAACACTCTTCAGACAGTGCCATTGTTCCTTACCACTTGGCAATTTCGTTGGTTGAATCTTGTACTTGCGGAAGAAGGGGATTTGGTCGACGACACACCATGGAAGACTTCTACCAAAGTACATCACCTCATGTAGCAAAAAGAAAAGCAAACCCGTTGCCAAAACGTCATTGTTCATGTAGGAGTACCAGGCGGCCCACAATTGTTCGACAGGGTTCAACTTTACCGGGATCCGGTTTTGCACGTTGCTTAACGTGCCAACGAAAGATTCCTCACGAACCAAATGGCTCAACGTTGAGTTGGCGAATACTGCTGACATTACTCAGTTGTCCTTGGTACTTTAGTGTAAAGCAAAAGGATTGGAACATGCCCTATTGCCATCTTCTATTATATTGCAATCATCCATAAAGTCCGAGGGGGGAGAGGTGAGGAGCATCAGGGTAACTCACAAAGATAGAAATCACAAAACCGACACGTGACTTTCACCCCTCATCATTACCCGGCCTTGATCCCACCACCCACACCTCAACACACCATCCACACCCCCGTACACCCACTCCCACACGCGACTCCTCGAGAAACCTTCCCTCGCCACCACCTGCACACCCCGCACGGGCGGTCCTTAATCTTCGCGCACTTCTAAAAAGAGTCGCAGAAACGCTGCCACGTCGCGACTCTTCCACACACGAGGGGGACGCGTCATGGAAACAATTAAAGAACAATATAACTTTCCTCGAACAGCTCAGCAGCAGTCAATACTACGGCTGTACTGTTGTTATTATTATTATTATACTTATGTTATTATTATCGCTTCTTTAGTTGCCGTACAGAAGATCTCTTGACCCTGTGTCTCTTTATAGAATAACGTTTCGTGCATCTTTTAAATTGGGAATCAGAATGCCTGATTTTCCAGTTTCCTTAATGCCACCTTGTTGTTTTCCCTTGATACCAGTGGTCGTCTTTCTTCGTCGTCTTCTGACTTTATTTTCCTATTCATTTCTCTCCTCTTAATATCTCTTTACCGTCATATGTAAATCGTTCTCAACTTTTCGGTTTCGGCTCGCCCAGTCGTTTTCGAAGTTCAGAATTCTCATATAAGAGGCTAGGTGGGCTTTGTTTCTTGAATCTTGTTTATTACAGTTACATTTGTTTAAAGTATATCTTTGAGTCAAAAGATAACGTTGGTTGTAGGTAAAACAACGTATAGACAGAAGCATTAAGAAGAAACATATCTAATAATGAAAGGTTTAATTCTAGTCGGTGGTTATGGTACTAGATTGAGACCATTGACTCTAACGGTCCCAAAGCCATTGGTTGAATTCGGTAACAGACCAATGATCTTGCACCAAATCGAAGCCTTGGCTGCTGCAGGTGTCACCGATATCGTTTTGGCTGTCAACTACAGACCAGAAGTTATGGTCGAGACTTTGAAAAAATACGAACAAGAATACGGTGTATCCATTACTTTCAGCGTGGAAACTGAACCATTGGGTACCGCAGGACCATTGAAATTGGCCGAAAAAGTGTTGAAAAAGGACAGCTCGCCATTCTTCGTGCTAAACTCCGATGTGATCTGTGAATACCCATTCAAGGTTTTGGCAGACTTCCACAAGGCACACGGTGGTAAGGGTACCATTGTTGCCACCAAGGTGGACGAGCCATCTAAGTACGGTGTTATCGTTCACGACATTGCCACTCCTAACTTGATCGACAGATTTGTCGAAAAGCCAGTTGAATTCGTCGGTAACAGAATCAACGCTGGTCTTTACATTTTGAACCCAGAAGTTATCGACATGATTGACTTGAAGCCAACCTCTATCGAGAAGGAAACTTTCCCAGTTTTGGTTGAACAAAAGCAACTGTACTCCTTTGACCTAGAAGGTTACTGGATGGATGTTGGTCAACCAAAGGACTTCCTATCTGGTACCGTGTTGTACTTGAACTCTTTGAGAAAGCATAACCCAGAAAAGTTGGCCAACGGTAGCAACGTGATCGGCAACGCTATTGTCGATCCAACTGCCAAGATCGACCCGAGCGCTAAGATCGGCCCAGACGTTGTCATCGGTGCCAACGTCACCATTGGTGAAGGTGTGAGAATCACCAGATCCGTTGTTCTATCCAACTCTACCGTCAAGGCACATTCTTTGGTGAAGTCCACAATCGTCGGTTGGGCATCCACTGTGGGACAATGGTGCCGTCTAGAAGGTGTTACTGTTTTGGGTGACGACGTTGAAGTGAAAGACGAAATCTACATTAACGGTGGTAAGGTCTTGCCTCACAAATCTATCTCTTCCAACGTCCCAGCCGAAGCCATTATTATGTAATGTCCTCTTTTTCTGTTCCGCCCTTTATTTTCTTCCTCATTTTCATCTCTATTTTTCACTAGGAGGTTGATCCTCTTAGAACATCTTTTTATATAAATATACCCGACATTAAAGACGTTAAAACTATTAGTTAGAAATTCGATTTTCTTTTGTCTTATCTACTTATTACTCAAACTTTCTAGTATGACATCTAGACATCCGTCAACTTTTTCGGTTTCCATCTCTGTACCCTCACTAATCATCTTCCTATATTTATGAATCTTTGAACTGTCTTCAACAATTTGTAACGCTGTTTCTAATTTACCCTTTCTTCTTAACTGCAAAACACAAAGGTCAATAGCGAGCCTTAGCCTTTCATCTATGGTACCATTGCTATCCTGATTTTGAGTATGCATATCGTTTTGTTTCAAAAAATGTCTGAGTACCAAATAATGCTCCCTTTCCCATCTGTTTGTCATGCTCTTTCTCCAATTTTTAACTTCCCAACGTAATCTTTCGGTTTCTGTCAGTTTTTCCACCATTGTCTTATCAAATTCTTCAGAATTATTGTTGTTAAGGACTGCCATCGTTCTCAAATTGACACTTCTAATAGTCTTTGACATACTGTGTAAAGTCCTTTCCATGTTTTTTATATCCGTGTCACGCTGATGGTATAAGTTGTTATAACGATCAGACATCTGCTTCATGGATGCGACCACTTCTGGAATACATCGAGATATGCGTGTCGCAGCTTGTGATGGGAACATCATATAGTCCGAAGCAGCTGTGTTGAGTAACGGTGTCATTGACCCAACGGGAGAATCGATCTTCCCACTTAATCCGATCCCACCACTATTTGCACTAATCCCTGATGCACTGTGACCAGCTGTACTGAAACCAGCACCGGTAACGCCGTTACCAATACCAACACCAAGACCACCACCACCATTTGTGGCGGCGTGTATCTCTGAATTGATCTGTGCTTGATTCTTACTTAATATTTGTTCATAATGTTCATTCATAATCTCGTTAGGCGTCAATCTCTCCTTGTTCGTAATTGTACTCAAGGCTCCATTTCTAATCAAAGTGTTGAAAAAAGTTTTATCACCATTCTCAGCGGCAATGTGTAATGCTGTATCACCAAAACTATCTTGCGAGTTTAACAACAACTCTATGCGGTATTGAGGTGAAAAGTCTTTTAACTTGGAAAGAATCACATCCAAGTAGTAAACCGCTGATGGCGTAGAGGACTTTCTTTTAACCACATGGTGAATCACCGTTTGTAATTGGGAATCCACATCGAAAACCGTGTCATGTAAAAGTTCAAAAATACGTGGGAAAGTTCTTCTTGAATATGAATTGTGAAACATTGAAGCTCTCATTAATGGTGTTTGGCCCTGTGAATTTGTTGATCTGGTACTGGTACCTGCTTCCACCAAAGCTTCTAAAATGGGCAGATTCCCCATGGAACACGCCCAATGGAATGCCGTATGTAGTTCCGGATCAATCGGCGCATCGATATACGGCGCACTATGAGGTGGCGGGAGTAAAAGTTCTGTGGGTACCGACCTATTAGATCTTACCTCACTTGAGATGAAATAATCGACCAATTTGGATAAATATTCATTCACTTTATCATGAATATCTGTACTTTGAGGCCTTGACTGAATGGAATAGCGAGGTATCGCTGACATTATTGGTGAAGTACCTGCACTACCAAATCTATGGTCAAACGGATTCGCCTCAGACAATTCACTAGGTGATGTCGGCAGTGAAGGAGAAGATTGTGACGAAGATATCGTACCATGAATCAGTTTTTGACTATTAGTTGTCGTATCGTTAACACCATTCCCATGAACCAATCCAGGGTGTGTCGTTGTCATGTGTCCGTGCGGTTCTATGTCGCTTGATAAACCATCCACAATGTCTAATTCTTTAAAATGACCTCTGTGCTCATTATGATTATTATTGGCATTATTACTCTCATTATCATCATCATTGGCAATATCATTTTCTTCTACTAATGAGTTCATAGGTGTTCCTCTTATTGAAGGTAATTGCGTAGTAGCTATCGATGAATTCGGTATCGCAGGCCTTGGATAACCCATATCACTTTGTGATCTTTGTAAAGATGCATTCAATTTTCTCCTACCTCTTTGGCTCGTTGCAGGTCTACCACGTCTTCTGGATACAGTTGGATTTACAAGCGCCGCCTCCTGCTGTCCTTCTACCATAGCGGATGTACTTGCACTTTTAACAGCTCTTTTCCTACTTGAATCACCTCTCGAAGCATGATGATGTTTTGGAGCCTGTGGGGGTGATGCAGATCCATCTGTTTGTGTAAAGTCAAATAATGGTGCTAATTCATCGTGAACTCCGAATTTTGTCGCTAACGTCCTTGCGACATCCATGGGCACCCATGTACCTTGATATTTACCAAAACCACCCTGTACCTTTTCATGGACCTCTTTGATAACCTCTTTCTCTAGGATACGAGTTCTTTTAGCCTTTGCAAATCTAGCAGCTTTCAAAATATGTGTAGCATTGACCCAATCATCGTCCTTCCGCTTCATGACTGAACCGGTTGGATGAATGAACTCGTAAACATCCACCCCGGAATACTTGGCAGAATATATCTGATTTGATGACATTCAAAGGTTATTTTTTCTGATCTCTTTCTATACCGTTTTTCCAATGATAAAGAATTATTATTATTATTACTATTAATATTATTATTACAGCCTGAAAAGGACGGGCTTTAATACAGAAGCAAAAACGAACAAAACACACACAGAGATATGGAAAATTTCTAATAGCAAATTAAAGGGCCAATATTTTTATACCGAGTACTCTTGTCTCTATTCTTTGAAGCTCCTCTAACTGTTATTTTCAACCATCCATAGAATGGTTAGACCTTAATCCTATATAGATCATAAAGCGCTCTGTTTCTTCTGCAAGTTTCCGCGAAGAAAAAAAATTACAATTTTCATAATTTACCCGGAATACAATAACTAACGACTACATTAAATACAAACAACTACAACAATCACAGAGAAGAGAAGAGAAGAGAAGAAGAATAACAATGGCTACTCTATTCCTCCAAGTAAAAATCTCTCAATCTACCGATATCTTGAGTGGTGAATTCCAATTCATAAAGGAAAAAATTATCGATACTTCCGTACTCTTCAAAGAAATCATCGATGAAGAATCTCATAGATTCATATCGTGATGATAACAAGTTCTGACACATCTTTTTAGGTGTTAGATTGTACTGTTTAACCAGTTGTTCGGAATCAGATCCCAACATACTATAGTACAAATCACCTCTTGCCTCTAGTTTCTTAATCAATTTCGTTTCTGTCTTTAATCCTAACGTCGTCAATTCGTATTCTCTTGAAATGATATCTTCGTCTACACCTAGAATTAAAAGTAAAAGCATTCCCAAGATTCCAGTACGATCTTTACCTGCAGTACAATGGAAAACTACAGCTTCACCTGAGGACATATTGAGCAAGAATTGGAAAAACGTTCTGATTGCATCAATAGAATTTTTTAAAATCATCATATAACCCTTGGGGAAACTGTAAGATGAAATTAAAAGCCCCTTATGCTTTTCCGCAAGGACCTCAGGTGAAACACTCATACCTTGATTGAATGGCAATGAGTACACAAGTTGTTCATTCGGAAGCAATCCATTTTCTTTGGCTTCATCAGGCGCTCTTAAATCGAAAATTTTCACCACACCTAATCTAGTCTGTAGATATTTTAATGCCTGAGGTGTAATATCACAGATGTTTGCACATCTGTAGAAACAACCAGATTTGACCCTTCTCTTTTGAAAAACAGTTTCGTAACCACCTAAATCTCTAAAATTCGATACGTGAGAAAAACTGTGGGGTAAGGGCCAACGTGGTAAAATCTCTGCAGGATTGAAAGTTGCATTTTTAATATATTGAGTCTTGTCAAAAAATCTTTGTAATTGATTTTCACTTGATAAGTATTCAATAACTCTATCAGCAACCACATAACAATAATTGACCAATCCATTACGCAGTGGTAATTCCATTGCGTTAGGATCATTGGGTAACCCGTAGAAATTATGCGTTGCACCCCTAATCATTTCTAAATGATGCCTACCTTCAAACATATTAGAATAACTAGCCACAGCGCTCAACGGTATGATTTCTTCACAGGTACCGTAACACGACATTATAGAAGTCATTTCGTTCACGGAACCAAATGCATGTGAGGGACATTCAACAGCACTTAAAGTCTCAGAATGCGGGATCCAAACCTTGGAAATACCACCATGACGAGGTAAATCGCAGTAGAATCCGCCATCTTTCTTCCAATTGGGCGAATATTTTAATCTCTTTTGTATTATACCCTTACCGTCGTATCTACCAGAACAATTAATTAGGTTTGGGATATATCTTTCTGGGTGTCTTCTGCAAAACTCAAACATCGCAATAACACCTCTTGAATGTGCAACTATAGCATCTAAAGTAACTGGTAATCCAAACAACTCATTCGACAACCTCTCATTAGAAACTAACTCACAAATCGTTTCGATATCTTCTGTATCTTGTACCACCGTTCTACCAATCTTAGTATCTTTACAGTCTTCGGAATCTCCTAAACCTCTAAAATCAATTCTTAATGCATAAAACCCTAAATCAGTTAATCTAGAAGCTAAAATAGGTTGATAATTACTGTTCTTATGAGCTTGATGTCCATGAACTAATAACACTAATCGGTGTTGCGGTAACCCAAACTGGTCTTCATGTCTCAATCTATCTTGTAAACTATCGTATTGCATAGATTTTGGATGACTCAAAATCCCTGCAACACCTTCTGCTTTATGAAATTGTTTGTGCTTTACATAGACAAATTGCTCATTATTACCCAATTTAATATGAGATGGCGGTTCTGCCACGACTCTATAACTAACTTTATCAATTTGCTTCGAATCTACACCGACGCCCATTGCAAGAGAATGAAATCTGCCATTCATTTATTCATATATTGGCTAGAAAATTGACCTCGAAAGCTGATCGAGCCCACAATAAGCAGCAATGATACGACATATGCATACATATATATATATATATATATACATATATATATATGTACGTATGTAAACTTGTTTATTTTCTTTCTGTATACATTGTGAGGGTAAAATACACATATAAAAAGAAAAAAAAAATCGAGAAAAATTTTGTGGGAAACTCCCCAATGCAGTTACGAGATACTACATAAAGTAATCTTGGTCTTCTTTATTTCCTCTAAGGGAAGATCCCAGTTCGAACCCTATAAGGTGCATTTTCTTTTTTCTCTTGATGGCAACTTTTTCCCATTCTACAACAAAAAACAACTCATTAATTTGAGACAGAGATATCTTAATAAGTGGCAAGTAGTAAAGTTCAAGAGGCACATGTAAAAAGTGGAGAAAAATTTATGTAACTAATGATTTCCTACGATGACCGAAAAGCAAACGGATGACTCACTTCTCCGAGAGGTCATTATGCCCGTAGTCATTAGCGACCACAAGCTGTCTTGCCAAGAGCCCTGTTATTGTTCGTATGTACCTTCGTATATATAGATAGATTGATACTGAAGAATCTCCAAAACCTGCTTCTCCCCTAAACTTAACAAAGTTCAGATTCAGCGTATTTCATGACAGCGGCTATTGCAGCGAAACGTTCCCTCTTTTGTTCCTAGGGTAGTTTCAAATAATGTTTATATTTACTTTTGTTATCATCGTAAGTGGTATGAGATTTTAGATTCGTTTTTCTTTTTGCTCGGGGGTTCCATCGCATTCTTCGGTGTTAGAGGGCGCGGCGGCTTAGAAAAGGTAGCAGGAAAAAGTAAGTATCTAAAAAAAAAGGGAAAGGGGGCCAGCCACGGCTTTGTACGTGCCTGTCTTAATATACAGCCGTCTCTTCCTGCGCTGAAACGTCAATCCATTAAACAGCCGCAGGATATACTTAGAAAAATAAAGGATGTTATTGTAGGGTATGTTCTAAGATAATGGCCATGAAGATGATGTGATATGTCAGAAGAAAGAGAAAGAAAGAGAGAAGCAGATGAGAAAGACAAAGGCGGCAAAATTTTAACTATAAAAAGGACAGTCTTTTTCTCATTTTCATTTCTTTCGCCTTTCCTCTCTTCTTTTCCTCTTGTGTAGTTTCTAGAGGATTTTTTTTCTTTTTCATTGTTTCTCCCATCCTCCGTCAAACCTAAGCAAGTATAGCCGCAGACATGTCCGATATCGAAAACACACAAATCCCAAAGCCTCAAGAACCTCAAGTTCAAGAGGAACATGAACCAAAGGAAATTCAGCAGCCTCAAGAAGCACAAGAAGTACAAGAACCAAAGAAAGAATTGAAGCAAGCTCAAGAACAAACTCAAGAACAAACTCAAGAACAACCCAAAAAACAAGCTCAAGAGACCACCAAGGAGAAGAAATCTCTTTTCAAGAAGATCACCGGTAAGATCAAGTCTTTTGTTAGCTAATTAAAATTTAATCGCTGATCTTTTTTTGTGTTTCTTCCAATAAACCGTAAGTGTGTATGTGTGTGCTGCTAAATATCAAGAGATAATATTGAGAGTGATAATATTTAATCATAATAATACTAATACTGATACTAATACTAATAATATATAATTCATTAATTAATGCGTAATACTATAGAGTAATTATAGTTATAATAATAATAATAATCATAATAATAATAATAATATTTGATTTTCAATTGTTTATTCTTTGATTTTTCTCGTATAGAGCGAGCTCTTATATTTTTTTTCTCTGCCTCCATTGAAAGGTGATGATGGATTTAACTCAAGTTTTAACCCACCCTCGACGACAATACGAATGCAAACAATTGGAAAAAAGAATCAATGTTTCAACCGTATAATAACGTGCAAGTGCCTATGCCCATGATGCCTGGGCATCAGATACCACATGGTGTTCCTATGGGAGTTATGCCGATGTTGCAACAGCAGCAGCAGCAGCAGCAGCAGCAACAGGCACCACAACCACAACCACAACCACAACCACAACCACAACAATTGGAACATGGTGTACATGCATTAGACGATCCAAATGTCTACCATTGGATATGTCAATTGACTTATGGACCACAAAAGGAACAGGCGCTGTTAGAATTGGGTAGGAAAAGGGAACAATTTGACGATTTAGCAGTTGTGCTTTGGTCATCATTCGGTGTGATGACTTCGTTACTAGATGAGATCATCTCGGTTTACCCCATGTTACAACCTCAACTGCTGTCAAACCAATTATCCAATCGTGTCTGTAATGCATTGGTACTTTTGCAATGCGTCGCATCTCATCCGGAGACCAAGCATCTGTTCCTACAGGCGCATATCCCATTATTCTTATTCCCATTTCTAAACACCACATCCAGACAGAGGACCTTTGAATATTTGAGGTTGACATCATTGGGTGTGATTGGTGCCCTGGTTAAAAACGATTCACAAGAAGTTATAAATTTCCTCCTACGAACTGATATCATTCCGTTATGTCTACGTATAATGAAATCTTCATCTGAATTATCCAAGACTGTGGCGATTTTCATCCTGCAAAAAATTTTACTGGACGATGTTGGATTACAATACATTTGTGCGACCTTGGAAAGATTCTATGCTGTAACGAACGTTTTGAGAGATATGGTCGACCAGTTAACAATACATACACCACCCGGTAGGCTGCTAAAGCATATCATCAGATGTTATTTGAGATTGAGTGATAATTTAGAGGCGAGAAGGTTGTTAAAGGTGGCCTTACCAGCGAAATTAAGAGATAATACTTTCACAGACGTTTTAAGGGACGATGTGGGCTCGAAAAGATGTTTAGCTCAATTGTTACTGACATTGAATGAAGAAGCATAATGGGATATAATCTGGTGGGCAGAAGTTGATTAGAGGGTGTAATTAATTTTATGTAACTCAAAGAACGAAACTACTAACGAATCCATGTTCAGTCAAAATTGCTTCGATTGCAATTAGAAAAGAGGAAAAAAAACAAACTAATTGTTGTCGTCGTTTTCGCTTTCTAGTTTGGTAGAAGATTCCTCAGTAGGATGTTCCTCTTTAGGTTTCTCTTCTCCTCCTGGTTTTTAAATTCCTCACTAGATTTCCCTCCCTTCAGACTCCGGTTCCTTTCCTGGTTCGATGGTATCCTGTTCCTTTTTACCAAAAGCTGGTAAAAAAGTCTTTACTTCCCATGGTGAAACAAATGTAATTGAAGCTAAGGTTGTAATTACACCTAACGTGATTGCTACAAAGCCTTCTCTACTACCATCCAAAATCTGGCTAAATATTGAAGCGAAACGCTTTGTCATCTTAATATTACGGCGAGCCACTTGAGTGGGCCATGAGATCAAACTTATGGGGACAATATTACGGAACATCGCTTATTTTTATTCAATGTTGATAGAACTGGTAGAGTATATAATATGTATCTGTCGTCGTCTCCACTTAATGAAGTCTTGAGCAGTATTGAAGGCCATCAGGATCAATTAAGACCAAGTATTACATGAAGGTGTGAGATATCGGTTACTTTTATGTATTTGATTAGCTTTCCACCCCGTATTTTCGTGGGCAACGATAGCGGTAAGCTCAGAATTTAAAGGTGAGAAAAATCTGGAACGTTTATTCAATTGTACTGGTCTTAGAAGCAATGAATCAGTAACTCTAACACTATTTGGGGGAAGGGTGAAGTGGAGAGGTCTCCACAAATTGAGGCCGGGAAAATGTTGTTTTTTTCACCAGTACCGTCGTTATTTTTGTAGTAACCTCGGGTTGGAATTTCAGCAGATGAGTTTCGTAAAGATGGTCTTGGAAAGAAGGCTAGGATGAACAGCTGCTACTTTCAGGATCTATGGTACATTCCTCAGGAGTGTCACCGATATCCATTCTTTTAGCCGCCGGTGGTGACTGCCGTTTATTGTTCTAGAGTGAATCAGTTATTTAGGTCACTTCTCACGAGGCTAATTTTCTAACCATTTTTTCTACCACCAGGAGGAATAAACAACACGTCTAACCTTTGAGATACTAATTCTTTTTAACGGGGGAAAAGTAAAGAGAGGCCTTACAATTGTTTGAATCGAGTTGTAAGATTCGAATCTCTTGGGTCAATTACATTGCCAATGTCTACCCATACCTACAAAAAGTTCGAAAATGCAGGATCAGGGGATCTCCCTGATCGAATGACCATATACCAAGACTGTATGAGTGAATTCAATGAGTCTCCAATCAATCCTAAAAGGTGTCGCTTGTTGATTTCAAGACTCCTGAGATTGTTGGCAGAAGGTGAGACTTTCCCTGAAAATGAAGCTACCGCTCTATTTTTTTCGATTTCCAAATTATTTCAACACCCAAACGATTCATTGAGACAGGCCGTGTATCTAGCCATTAAGGCATTGAGTAGTATCTCTGAAGATGTTTTGATGGCCACCTCTTCTATCATGAAAGATGTGCAAAACGGGTCTGATCTGGTTAAACCTAATGCCATTAGAGCATTGACAACAGTTTTGGACGAATCAACAGCATTCTCCGCTGAAAGATTGCTAAAGAGTGCTGTTGTTAATAAACATCCATCCGTCTCCTCCGCAGCCTTGACTTCTTCCTATCATTTGTTACCTATTGCTGAAGCCACTGCTAAGAGATTTGCCAACGAAACACAAGAAGCCGTCATGGATTTAAAACCTTTCCCACATAGAAACATTGTCGGGGACTACTATCCAAATTCTACCTTTATTACACAATACCATGCATTGGGACTCCTGTATCAATTGAAAAAGAGTGATAAGATGGCATTGTTGAAACTGATCCGTCAATTTTCTGATAATAATACTTTAAAGAGTCAATTGGCAAAAGTTGGACTTGTGAAATTGGTTAACGAATTGGTTAACAGAGATGCTCAACTTTTTTCGTCCTTCCAACCTTTGCTCAATAACTGGTTATCAAACAAATACGAATCCGTGCAATTGGAAACCGCGAAGTTGATTACAAGCTTCTCCATTCAGTACCCTCATTTAGTTTCTGCTGAGCTGCATGCCTCTGCTGTCACCACGTTACAATCACTTTTGACAGTGCCTCGTGTATCTGCTAGATTCGCCGCATTAAGAATCTTGAACAGGGTCTCTATGGTATCTCCTGAAAAAATCGTCGTTTGTAACCCCGAGTTGGAATCTTTAATCAATGATCCAAACAGAAATATTTCTACTTATGCTATTACGACCCTTTTGAAAACTGGTACTGAGAGTAATATCTCTTCATTAATCTCTACCATTACGAAGTTTATTCATGAGGTTTCTGACGATTTCAAGATTATTATTGTCGATGCAATCCGTACATTGTCATTGAATTTCCCACAGGAATGGAAGACTATCCTAAATTTCTTGATTGATGTCCTGAAAAACGGGGATGGTGGTCTAAAATTTAAGAACAACATTGTGGAAGCATTGATCGACATGGTGTCATTTGTACCTCAGGCCAAAGACTTAGCTCTTGAAAACTTGTGTGATTTCATCGAAGATTGTGAATTTAACGAGATTTTGGTCAGGATTTTACATTTGCTCGGTAAAGAGGGGCCCTCAACAGCTACACCATCTCTTTATGTCAGGCACATTTATAACAGAGTCGTTTTGGAAAACTCTATCATTAGATCCGCAGCTGTGGTAGCTTTGTCCAAATTCGCATTAACCAAGAATGATCCTACCTTAGGTGAATCTATCGTGAGTCTATTAAGGAGAATCGCTAACGACCAAGATGATGAAGTCAGAGATAGAGCAACTATAGCTCTAAAGTTTATTGAATCTGCCAAGAAGGAAGAAAACTCAGAAGCTCGTGAATTCGTTCAATCAAGATACTCTTATGATCTACCATCTCTAGAGTCTAAATTAAGTTCTTATATCTCTTCCAATGCAGACTCATTCCAGACGCCGTTTGATGTCACTAACGTTCGTAAGTACACTGAAGATGAAGCAAAAGCTATTGAACTAAAGAAAAAGCAGGAGCAATTACTCAAGGGCCATTTGGAAAATGGTTCCGAATCTACTCCAGGTTTGGAAGACGGTGCCAAGGGCGAAAAACTGGACTCTTCTTTTGCAGGACCTTCTTTGGACGAACATCAAGAAGATTTGCGTTCCACCAAATATGCTGAAGAACTATTGTCCATTGAACAAATTAACGAGTTTGGTCCATTGGTCAATAGTTCCAGGACTATCGATCTCACCGATCCAGAGGCAGAATTTGTGGTTCGTGGTGTGAAACATCTATTCAACAACCATGCCGTGCTACAGTTCAACATCACTAACACTTTAACGGATATAGCGCTGGACAACGTTACTGTGACTTGTACACCTGAAAACCCAAGTGAATCAACCCTGGAGGAGCTATTCTCTTTGTCTATTGACAGACTCTCGCCATCTCAAGAGGCAGCCTGTTACGTGGCATATAAAAAATCTGAAGAAATTGTTATGGAAGGTTTCTTGAATAATCTAACGTTTACCACAAGAGAATTAGATCCTGAGACCCAGCAACCATTAGATGATACAGAGGGATTTCAAGACGAATTTGACATCGATTCCATCTTCCTCAATGCAGGTGACTACATTAAGAGCAGTTTCGTCGGGGATTTTACAAATGCCTTTGACCAATTGCCTAATGAAGAAGTGGCGGTTTACAACATTAAAGAGAATATAACATTACAAGAACTTGTGGACAGATTGGTGGTCAACACAAGCTGTCTTCCTCTAGAAAGTACGCAGTATGCTCCTAGCGATTCTAGTAGCCATACGGTTAAGCTGTTTGGTAAGAGTGCATTGAAAGGTGAAAAGATCGCCTTAGTGGTCAAGTTGATCAAAACTTCCAAGGGTATTGCCATGAAGGCTCAAGGTAGAAGTGAAGATGCTACATTATGTAGCTATCTCGTGAATGGGTTGACGTGAATATGTATAGAAGATCTTTTGCCAATGCAATATCTTTTTTTTTTTCTAACATTACAGTAAGTATATATAGATTTGTATGTGAGAAAACTTCGCGAAATTCACAAAAGTTGGGCATCATTATGCGATAACCAATTGTTCCCTTCAAAGGACTGGCTAGTAGAGGATACAAATCGTTATGGAAAAGGATGAACTTGACTTGAAAGAAGAGCTTAAAGAGCTTAAGCAACAGGAATTGAAGAAGAGAAGAAATAGAGAAGATGAAGGATCTAAGGAGGGGAAAATAAGACCTAACGCTATTTACCTGTCGAACCTTGAGAAGCAGAACACCACAGAAGCTCAACTGATAGATGAATTTTCGAAATATGGTGCTATTAAGAAAGATCAAGCTGGCGTACCAAAGTGTAAACTTTATAAAGATGATGAAGGTAAGATCAAGGGGGATGCGCTGATAGTTTACGCTAGACATGAGAGTGTTCCTATCGCGATGGAGATGATGGATGGATATAAATTAAACGGGTTTGAGATCAAAGTAGAAGTAGCCCAATTTCAAGACAAGAAGCGTAAATTGGAAGGACCAAACGATGAGGAAAGAAGTCATAAATTAGTTAAGCATCAAAATAAAGAAGAGGGTGTACCGAAGGCTTCCGTTGTAGTGATCGGGAATATTTTAGATCTTTATGAGGATTACCATGAACAAGAATTGGATGATATTAAAAGAGATATTTTAGATGGTTGTCTTGAAATTGGTTCTGTGAAAAAGATCGATCTAAATTCAATCACTGGAGAGGCAGAAGTAAATTTTGAAAATGAAGTCGATGCCCATGTTTGTTGTAAAGAGATGAATGGTAGATATTTCGATGGTAGAAGACTACTGGTATATATGAAGGGAGAGGAAGAAGAATCACCTAGTGACTATGAGAGTCAACGAGACCCCTCAGAAGGTGATGATCTACTAGAAATATAAGAGAAAAGACTGTGAAAATTATTTGTAGGTGGTCCTATAAAATTAAATGGTACGCGGAAAATTGTGTAGTTAGTTCGTCAATTCATATTTTCTCCGGTAAAAACAAAAATGAGCGGTACGAGAATCGAACCCGTGTCTCCACCTTGGAAGGGTGGAATGATAACCACTACACTAACCGCCCGAACGCTTGTTACCGACATTCAATATTATGAGCCTATTATGTAGCTGTACGTTTTAGACTACTCTTATTTATTTTGTAACGATGGGTTTTTCAGAGGGTTCCTCAATTTGAATATTGAGCATGAGATTATCAGTATTTTGTTTAACATTCGTTTTCTCTGAAATAGCTACGTCACACTCAGCACCTTTGTATGTGGTACAAGATCCATCAAGAGAAACTTGAACTCTTAGACCTACAATTTTTGGGCGATATCCAACTCTATTAATCATAGAAGAATTTACCAATTTTGGTCAAAAGTTGATTACTTTCAAGAGAGTTCGATCCTAGTTCTCTTTTCTTTGTAAAGCCTTAAACTTTTTTTACAATTAGACTTTTTCTTTTTTTTTTGTATTTACGTCTGTCAACATTATTAATGGTATTGTGAGACTGCTTTCTATTGTTTGGAATTGGGCAATCTTCATTGGGAGTCGTACTCTGACTCAAAATAACTTCCGGGTCCTTTTAATAAAACGTTTGTATCACGCCTTCTCAGGCCTTGATGGAAAAGACGATAAAGGCCAATGTTTTGGTACATTTTTGAATAAACACACATTTCCTAAGTACTCTTTAAATGCAGCATTATAACGTACTTATCCTTCTTGACAGATATCATTGTGAGTGACCCAAAGCATGCTGGTTGAGTTCTACCTAGTTCTGGTTTGAGAACCCATCAGGGCTAGCTTACAAAGGGATGTTCATCTGATATTGCTTCCAAGATCTAGTCAGCTCAATATTTCGGTGTCATCAGCAATTCGGTTGACTCCGTGGCCAAGCTGGTGAAGGCGTGCGACTGTTAATCGCAAGATCGTGAGTTCGATCCTCACCGGGGTCGCTTAGTTTTTTCTGATTTTTGTTTAGATTCCAGTACCGATCTGTCAACCTATTAAAAAAAATAATTCAAAATGGTGGCCAAGAACTGGAGGAAAGAATATTTATTTTATCTTTATGACCTATGTAAAAAGATGTTTAAATCCCATTAATCGTAACCCGTCATGCACATTAATCATAGTTACTACCGTTGTTGTTGTTATTCCTATTACTGTCAGTATCAGTATTAGTGTCTGTGCCAAAGTTAACATTAATATTAGTATTACTACTATTAGTATTATCACCATTATCCTCTTCACCTTGATTAGCTTCATCATCAAAATTATCACCACCCGGTCCCAATTCCCATATTAAATTCTCGGGTATTCGATAGTCATCCTTTCCCAATTCCTTGTACTTTTTCTCTAATTGTCCACAAAGTCTTTTATTGTTTCGGTATAACCAATTGAGATGATTTATAGTCTTCAGGTAGATCACCATTTCTGATCTATTTTCACTCGGCTGTAAATCTGGGATCATTCTAACCAATTCGTCATAAATGGTCCTAACCAATTCTCGCCTTTTTTTCTCCGAGGATACATGATTTTGACGTACTTCCTCCTTTGACAATTTATTAACTTTTTTGGCTCTTGGTTTCCTCTTTTTCTTTAACGGTTCTTCATTTTCATCTCTTTGTCCTCTTGCATCAATATCTTCACCATCCAGCTGCATATTGTCAGGAGTGCTACGAGTGTTGCTGCTGTTGCTTTTAATTTCTCGTAATTTCACTACCATTGTTGACGATGCCAGATACAGTAGTGATAATATTTGTAATGGTAATTAATGCTTTGTCTTCACTTTATCAGACTTGTCTAAACTGGCTGTAGAATTGATTGTTAGTCAGTCCATGTGAAGTTTTTCCGATGTTTAATATTTCATTTCTATTTTAATAAATATTTCGCCGAAATCTATCTGTGTTAAAAATTGAATCATTTATGGAATGTCACAATAGCGCAATCAAAGGAATTCTTACTTATTTATCTAGCCCTCAGAACAATAAAATGATGAAAATTTTATCTTAGGTTATTATAGATCTTTGTTTGTTTTTTTTTTTGTTCTTTTTTTTTTTTTTTTTTCATTTGCAACTGCCGTGCTGCAGTCTTTGATCCTTGCCTTTAAGGATTACGTATCAGTCGTGATACTCTGAATCCTATACTTCAGTAGCTCTTATTGCACGTCCTGATCCTGGTGAGGGGAGCAAAATTTTTATCAAAAAAATTTCAAGTAGTAAAATTTATGAGCTTATATGTCCTGTTTATGTTTTGTTAAAGTATCTTAGTATTTAAGACAGGCACAGGTTCAATGAAAACCCTACGTCGACCATGTTGGTAAATAAATAAAAACAAAACTATTCACAGCTGGCACATAAAAAAGATTCATTGTGCATTGACAAGTAAGCCTATTCATTATAGCTGCAAGATGAATCCAATATTGGTAGCCATACACTACATATTCCCTAAGTCATTTGATCTTTCTACTAGAAACTGTACGCTAATGGATCCTTCAACATCTAGTAGCTCGTGTGGCGTAATGGCAACGCGTCTGACTTCTAATCAGAAGATTGTGGGTTCGACCCCCGCCATGAGCTTTAATTTTTGAATTTTTTTATTCTTCAGGAAATCCGATTCCATACAGCATTCATCGAACATCCTTTCTAGAGCATTAAGGAAGCAAAAAGCGGGAAGTGATTGACACAGAGAGGCTGCTCGAACAGGGCTTGTAAACCAGTAAATTGGCTGAACTATCGCAGGGATTCGAAGGGAGAAAAGAAAAAATAATTATTTTACTTCCAAGTACATTCGGTTGTACTATAGTAAACTTACTTACCATAATATATTATACTATAACTTTCTAAAGTCTCAACGTCAATGCGCTATGATTCAAAGTATTTTGCAGTTAATGGACCCGATAATCTTTTCACTTTAAGTCGCACTCCAAACGCGACGAAATTTCTAGCAGTTGGATACGTTGCCATTAGCGGTGCACTTCTCTTTTCAAGACTTTCAGAATATAACAAATCAGATGATCCTGAACTGAAATTTAGCAGCATATTTTCACCAATTGTTCAATTGATACCTAGTAAAATTTGGAAATTCCCCTTCTCATTGCTTTTATCGAATTTTGTCGATGTGGAAGTATGGAAATTTATTGTTAATTTTGCCAATTTAGTTATCGGTGGATCATTTATCGAACGAAATTGGAATGGTGATTCTAAAGAGCTCTTAAGGTTTGTCCTAGTTTTAGGCTCATTGACAAATTTAGTCCTTGTAATAACGACAATCTTATTGGAATTGATTACTTCTCACGTACGGTTGGATGAACCACTGGACGGTAATTATACTGCCTTTATCGGATTTCCCATAATTTATAAACAGTTGATGCCAGAGACAACGATTTTCCGATTGAAAAACATGGGATTTTTATCCAAAAATTTCAGGTTTAAACTTCTACCCATTTTCATTATGAGTTATTTGACAATTTTTCATCTATTTAAGATGCATTGGATCCAGTTGTTGTTAATTTGGATTAATTTCTTTGCATGTTGGACCTACTTAAGATTTTTCCAAGTTTTAAGAAATGGTGAACAAACTACTATGGGTGATGCATCTGACACTTTCCAACTCCTATATTTTTTCCCAGATTTAGCGAAACCAATTTTGAAGCCGATATTCGATAAGGCATACCATTTAGTCTGTACTAAATTACAATTGATACGACCATTTGACAATGATGATATTGACAAGAGTAATGCCATCGCCGAACAGAGAGGAGCTAAGAAGGTAACAGGTACGGTTGAGGAGAGGCGGAAGCAATTAGCCCTACAGGTCCTTCAAGAAAGAATGGCTTGAAGCAGAATGTAAGAAATGAAAAAAAAATTAAGTATTTTTACGTATCCATTTATTTACAAGTAATAAACGTTCCACATCCCATTTACCACATCTTAATGTTGTTGTTTGAAATCTTCCAAAGTGATAATCTTGGAATTTACAGGTACCGATTTGTCACTCTTAGAATCTTCAGATAGATTTTCTAATTGTATTTCCAATGGGCTTCTCTTAGTTTTCCTTTTGGCCATCTGAGCGGCACCACCTTGTCTGGCTTCCATAATAGTCTTCCAATATTCAGGCTTCTCCTTAATCAAATAACCTCTTCTAGATTCATCACTGTAATATTCGATATCTTTTCTTCTAGTAGGTCTTGCTTGTAATGGAATTCTACCTCTTTTCTCCAAGAACCAATGTGGTACCAAGTGTGCTCTTAATCCGTACGTACTGAAATAACGCGCAGTGAATTCACCTCCTGCTTTTTCAATCGCTTTAATTGCATCTGGTGTAGCTTTACTAGCTTCAATTTTAATCGGTACCTTAAAATTTGTCTTACCTTCACCTAGAATTTTAATACCATGTCTGATAGGCCCGGTTACAAGTCCTAAATCTTTCATCTTTTTCATGTCTAAAACTTCACCTGGTTCCAAATTTAACCTACCAGAATCATAAAACCATTGAATTCTTTGTAAATTCAACTCGTTTAATGGTCTTGCATTCACATTGGTAAATCCAATCTTGGGGAAAAGTTTGTATATAGGTGTTTGACCACCCTCAAACCATGATTTTACTTTACCACGAGCTTTTTGACCCTTTTGACCTCTACCAGAAGTTTTACCCTTTGTACTGGATGGACCTCTACCTAATCTCTTGAAACCCTTGGTAGATCCCTCGGATGGTTTTAAATTGCCCAATATCGATACTGATCGAACAATATTACGCTGTAAGGTTGTAAAATTCACTCTTACAGGGCTATTAAACCTGAAAATACCAGAAAACATGGCTTTAGCGGCTCAATGTATTCGAGTATGCCAAAATATATTCAATCAATCAATCAGTTAGTAAAGATATGAAGATTTTTTTGATATTACGCCAATTTTTTTCCCACCATACAAATCGTCAGAAGTGAGTGCACATGATATAATCAAAATCAAGTGTCTTCTGGATAGCAGATCAACTTCTCAAGAACAATTGCTTCTATGGCCAAGTTGGTAAGGCGCCACACTAGTAATGTGGAGATCATCAGTTCGAATCTGGTTGGAAGCATTTTTTTGTACTTTTGGTTTACGCCCTTATGAAGCGTACGACGATCGCTTTCTTCAAATGTTCACCTTGAACAATAACGCGAATATCTTGACCCTTTTCTTATTTATAGGTTTCTACTTTTGATCATTATACAATTACGGTTTATTGAGAATATAGTAAACCTTTATGATACCTTAAATTACAAGCCGACAGGTCCGACTAAATAACGACTTCACAATGGAAAATAACACAATTTTGACGCAAACGAAAAGACAGAGAACCTTGGCGCCATCCTGCTAGAGTATACTGTTACAACTCTGTTACAACTATTAATTTTGAAGAAAAAAATATCTGGTATTTTTTCTTTTAATGCCGTTATTGGTACAGTTCCGTTTTCTCTGGTTGTGAAGTCATTGTATTCTTGAATTTTTTTTTAATGTTCATGTATTCTCGTTCTCTTGTTTTCATTGGCTATACGTAACTCCCCGAATACGACCAGCTGACTCAATATGATTTTGGCTCTTGGCCATAGTAGGACCCACCCGAACTACCAGCGCTAAACATATTTTCTTCATCAACTTCGTCAACATCGTCAAATTTACGTTGTGAGTAGCGATTGTTTTCACCATCAGGATTTGCTACTCTTAGATTTCTTTCTTGCGTCATATCTGGTAACGAACCCGTACTGAATCTTTGACTCGCATTGTGTGCTAAGGGAGGTTCTTCAAAAACTGTTGATGGCATGTTTTGCCTCATGTAATTTATACCAGTATCCTCTGTCATAAGTAGACTGTTCAGACTACCTTTACTAATGCTGTCGCTTAGGAAGCCTGTCGGTACTGATCCATATGATGACGAGCGTGTAGCTGAGGAGCCCTTACGCCAAATTGAGCCATTTCTCGATGGTGAATCTACAGACATAGCATCTGCATCACCAAATGAATAAGGCTGGTAGTGTTTAGTTTCTTCTAGGTCTGGTTCTTGGTTCAATACGTGACGTCTCCACAAGAAGAAACCTGCACCTGTAAGGATAATCACTACACCTAAAACCACACCAACGACAATCCCTGCGATTGCACCACCACCTAAGTTTCCACTCTTAGGACTCGTAGATTTACCAATGTTACTATAAGATGATGGCAATTGGAGGGCGGTAGTTGTCTTGAAAAGAGTTTCATCCTTGTTGTTCCTTGTAATCAAAGTGGGGACTACTCTTGTCACATACTCAGGAGAAGCACTTGATGACGGGCTCAATGAGCCCGAAGTTGGTAACGATGCAGTTTGAAGAGACAATGAAGTTTGACTCACCGTTGGTTTAGAAATATGAGCATTTACTGGAGATAAAGAAGAGCTTGAAACATGATAATAGCTCGTGACAAACGAACTACTCTGAATCGAGCCACTTCCACTCGTTCCTAATGTCGAGGATGCGAATGAACTATCTGAGCTACCACTGTTAACATTTGGAACCGGACTCGAATATCCACTGGTCATTGTATTTGTCAATGTAACTTGGCTCGCTGAAGCAGACCCATGTGTATGCGATGAGCGACTTGAATCTACATACACATCCACTGAACTGTTACCACCACAGCTTTGATAGGCCCAGCCGTTACATCTTGCGTTACAAAGACCTGGTGTCAATGAAGCTGAGGAAAGTAAATCTAAAGAATCCCCACATAAGCATTCACCACCATTTCTCATCGCCACTAGTGGACTGCCACCACAGTGTTGCTGACAATTGGATAGTGATTGCCACTCGTATTGACTTTGAGACCTTAAATTTAACCCATGGACGTCATAACAACCTTTGTGTACATAGTCCGCCAGGACTAGACAATGGAGAAGACTCAGAACTAGTAAACACTGCCTTCGAAATCCCATTAATGAATGATATGAAAAAAAAGAGTGAATGGACGGTGCTCTCAGATGTACCTTGATAGCAGTGAATATAATATAGTCAATGCCTTCTTGAAAGTAAACGAAAGGAAAGGGAAAGGAAAAGGAATGGACAGTTTATTTTCTAATTCTTTTTAAGCAATCGCTATAGCCAAACCATCCACAGCTTAGACAGGGATATTTAGTTCCACTTGGGTATCAGCACTACCTTGGTAGATTAAGAAGTGAAGTCTAAGAAATTAATACACTATTCTGGTCCCTCTTGCAGCCTCTTTTCCACTTGAAAGTGAATTGTAGAACGATAGAATTGAATCAGCAGTCGACTGAAAGACAAGGTTAACCTTCAACTACCGGCCAATGCCCGTAAATCGGTTGGAAAACAACGTGCGGTATGTATGTAGGTACGTTTATCCAATTCCTACGTGTTTGGTGCAGAAGTATAACGGAAACAACGAGTGACATTCGCTGCGTTTATCCCTACCACGACTACCAATCGCTTAGATTTCCACGTAGGAACCTTCAAAAATCCATTGAAATCCAGATTTCGATACCTTTTTCCAAATGAACCGAGTTAAAGGAGCATACTAGTGCCGTTAGTGCCTTAACTTACCACTACATGAGGAAAGATCGTCGCGTTTGGCGAATTTAGGCATTCTCGTGTTCGCGTTGAGTGAAAAATTTCAGCGATGAGCAGACGGTAAAGAAGGAAATTTAGACTAAAAGAATCATGCATTCATCAATTAACAGAATCCTAATAGTCGCTGCAGCAATATTGTAAAGGTAATCCTAGGAACGAAAAGTTGACAACGCTAAAAAAACAGGAAATTTTTTTTTTCTCTTTTCCAAGTTGCCAAGTAAGAAACTGCAAGGTGAATCCATCCTCGGAGAAGCAGTGGAAGAAGAATCAATAGAAGAATAGGAAGCAAAGAAAAACGGAAAAAAAGAAAGTAATCGATACGAGATGTCTCTGAAGAATCTCGATAAGCAACATGCACAGCGTAGACAAACCTACCGTACAGTCCTGGATAATCCCTTTACCAATGAAGGGTCTCTTTGGCCACACGTGAGAGATCAGCAGCAGGTCTGGGAACTGATTCAAACAGTGCTATTAGCTAGATGCAGGGCTCTAGCTGATGCGGAAGTTCCTACATCAGAATGGCCAATTGGCATCACTGCTTCTTTTAACGAGATAGTTTCGCTGCTACAAGGCGAAAAGGATGACAACGCTCAATCGAACAGAGGCCCTTTTCTTCTGCTGGTATGCAACAAAGATCATGGTGTGTCTAGTGTTGTCTTGCAGCAGATCCCTCTTTTGGCATACATGTCTCCGCACAGAGTGACTTTGGTACAACTACCTCGGGGGGCCTTGCCTACCATCCAAACCCAACTAAAAAGTGACTGTTCTGAAGGGCTCTTACTAACATGGGGGGATGAACTGCAATCACTAGTAAACCAAATCGCTGCTAAAATGGATCTGCCACAGCTACCGTGGTTGGACCACGTAAGATTCGAACCCACGGCTTTGAAGCTGTTGAAAACTACTGCCCCTTTAAAGAAACCAGTAGAAAAGACTGGAAAAAAGTAACGGAGTAGTCTCGAGCCAACCTAAAAAAAATTATAAGTGGTCGAAAGTTTTTAGAAAAGAAAAAAAAAAAAATTATATCTTGATCTGCACTGATTTACTAAAGCTCCATCTCTCTCTTTCCCCGCTTCTTTTGGTGCATATACATCCTGTAATTATGGTGGTGATAGTCAATCCGAACAACTGGCACTGGGTTGAAAAGAACACTCTTTCTTGGAGTCAGGCATATTTTAAAGAAAAGCTTCCTCAATTGCAAGTAGAGGATGGCGGTCACCGCGTAATGGTGACTGACGTCTCCAGTGTACGTGGTGACTCCAACGTCTCACAACGTAAGGGGAAACCCATCTGTTATTTTGACTTGCAAATTTCGTTGACGGTTGCCGTCAAAAATGGAGCCGACGAACTTGTTAGCGGCTCGCTTAGAGTGCCTGAACTAACTCACGATGAAGAACCAGTGATCCAGATGGAAAGCTCGTTTGGAGAGCATCAAACGCTATTAGAGAAACAATTCTATCCTGTCCTTTTGGAGGCCCTTTCGCGGTATCAGCCAGATCTGATCAAGGCACATGGCGGAGATCTAGGTAGCAATGTTTAGTATACGTAGGGTACAATCTTGTAAGGAACCTTAGATTCGTACTCTTGCCAACTGGCACCGTACTTCGAACGACACTTGTGACTGTCACGCTGTTGACGGTGTAACAGAAGGGTGGCGAAGTAAGCAGAATAGTAGTAAGTCAAAGGAGTTTGGAAACCCGTGCCTAGACACCAGGACAAGGACACTAACCAATCACCAAAATAGTTAGTATGTTGTGAAAGTGACCACCAACCATCACACAGTAGAGAAGTTCCGGTAGCAGTTTTAATGGATTTTAGATGAGGTAGTTTACCTGCACGGAACATAGCCTTTTCATGGTTGGAAGCCTTGAAGATGTAAAATCCAAGAGTCATGACAGCAACGATAGCAGCAATGTGATAGGGCGAAAACACTACTGGGGAAACACTCAAGTAGCGACATTGCAACGAATAGGTGAAAGGCACTAGTGTCAGATCACCAAATGCTAACATGAATCCGAACCCATCAGTGGTGACATCCATCATGCTTAGTACTCCTTCCTCATTAAGAACACCGTCTAGGATATATAAGCCTTGTAAAACGTTTACCAGGATCAATGAATTGTTGAATTTTCCAGTTTGCAAATAAACATGATGTAAGCATGATAAATTGATTAGGAGCCAAAGAAGCATCCCTGGACGTAATTCACAAAATAATTTAACATCTAATGGTCCCAGTCTGGGGTTTAATTCTCTGCCTAAAAACCAATCATAAACGCAATTTCCCGTGTGACCTGGGGTAGCCAATATTCTCTCCCTGGTTCCCAAGCCATTATTCCCACGTAGCAGGGGTATGAAACTTGCTAAATAGCACAAGATGGAAAGGCCCAAAGAAAATAGAACGGTGATAATGCATATGTCTGTGTTATTGTCATAAAGAAATTGCAGTTCGGGCATTTGGCCGCCCGTAAGAATCCAGCGCGTAGATAGAACCAAAGCCAATGCACTGCACATGGAAATCCCATTAATCTTGTAGGGCAACTTCGTACCATCCCTAAGGGGTAATCCGTTCATATGCTTTCCCGGTAAAATCACATCCAAAACTGCCAACGAAACGAACCAAACGATGTAATAAGTCCAAAGATCATAGCGAGTAAAGTAATAATGCCAAGGTTTAATACCGTTCCACAACTGTGCGAAATCAAAATTGCAGAAGAACCCCCGAATGTAGTAGTCAGGTCTAATCATTTGATTTAGGAAGACAGTGAAAATGGGTAAGCCCAATGCTAGACCTAGCACACCGACGGGCCCACCAAATTCAACTGATTGAGTCTTAGGATTGAGGGTCATAACTGATTCAAAACTTTTGGGATATTGTGCAGCGACGTGAAGTAGGGAAGTAAGAATTCAGCATGTAAGTCCCTTCTTTTTTTTCTACCTTCCAGTAATTCATCCTGCGCCGCGAAGAGGAAGAAAATACGAGCGAACCGATCGTGTGGCCCTAGCAAAAAAGAATTCGACAAAAGTACGATGAGCAAGTGTATTTTTTTTTTTTTTTTTTTTTTTTTTTTTTTTCATTCCTTAATTGTTATGATCCCTCCCATCTCATTATGCTATCTCATTCACAAAGCATTCGATAATAGCGACGTTCACGTAAAATAGCAACTTCATGGTAATATCGCCAGGTGAAATTTGATCAATGCAGGTCCCATACACGGGGCAAACCTGTACTTGTTCAAAGACTATCCCACTTGCGAAAAGAATAATACCGTTTTTGGAATCTATCCAAACCCCATAGCTTGCACTTGTGCCATCTAAGTTCCATTCACTTGCTTGTGCAAACTGTGTCAAACGACGTCCCATGTCGTTTACCGAATTTCTCTGTCCATTCTCAAATACAAAATACCTGGACCAAAACTGTTTACAAAGACGATTCAACCACATGCGTAACACTGTTTGTACGCTACGACGATGACCCATGGACCGCACCGTGTGTAACCACTGACACCATTTAACTAATAGGTCTCGAAAAACGAGTTCCACGTACGATTCTACAAGTTTGAACCAATTGATATAAAGGTTAGAAACCTTCCGATCAATAAACCTTTTTAATAAACCTTCTAATCTGGTCAAATGTGCCTCTAGGTGCTTCTCAGTGTTCAAGTTTACTGTAGTCCTATGATATTTCAGGATCAGCGGCAAGACAGATACCTCTTCCTTGGGGGCTTCACTGATCGTAGTACCTTCAAAAGTAAGCTCTTGCTCTAAAGGTATATATACCTTGTCAATTTCAAAATACTTGCTAATATCAAATCTTGATTTGCTCTTATGATAACATTCTTTAAACAATTCAAATGGTACTTCACATGTTTGACTTGTATCGAATTTCAATTGCACAGAGTTTAGGATGTACAATAGAAAGGAACTATTGGGACATAGTGCCAACTTTCTGTCCCTTATAGTATCAACAAAATAGTTGGGAGGAAAAACCGGTGTTGGCGTCTTAATTGGCAATGTAGTTGAACAGACACTGGATACTAAACAGAAACTCGAGGGCTCAGCTTTAACTTCTGAATCAGACATTTTTGGAGTAATTGAGGGTATATTTTCTCTTGAGTTAGGTCTTTTAGGCGAACTAGTTGTTATAAAACAGGAAGAGACTTTAGCCGCTCAGGTCTCTTCCCTTTTTAATTTTCCAATAATCACCATAGACGAAAATTTTATCTCAAAGAAGTACATATAACAGTTCATTTGGATGAATCTCCGGACAAACGTGTGATATCGAAAGGAACAGACCAAGCTCCAGGTACGAGTGTACTCAATTGTCCATGGATTTGGTATACACACAAGATTTGAGGTCGTTACAGACCGACATGATGCAAGAATTGAGGGTGATCGGGTCAAGTAGTGCTGATGAGGAACATACGAAAGTTTCAGAAATGATAGTCCAATTTGAATCCCTACTCAGAGCCGCTGTTGTATGTCTTAACCATGAAAGAAGATCTTTAAAGCTGTATTGGACCAAAACAAATCATGGAATGAGTCTCCAAGTGATTAATCAGGAACCCGATCAGTACGAGGCAGTTCTAAAAGAAATAGTGCAACTGGTAAACTTTACCGATTGGCTCACAGAGTACAAATTGAAACTGAAGGATTTTATTAGGAAGGTACACCAGGAGGCACTAGCACAGGTGGATTCTAAGAGGGATGAAGCCATTGAACGTAAAGCGCAAGAATGGGAAAATCAACAACAACAACTCTCTGATAACCCTAAAACAACGGCTAGCACAACAAAACCAGCCAACACAAGCGATCAAGTACTAAGCAAAACCAAGCAAGTTAGCGCCAATTTGATTAGAGGTAATCAAATTTTACAAGCCGGAGTTCTACAGAGCGATTTGAATTTAGACGAATTGAAGCAGCAGACTAGTTCACTCTCACAAATGAATGATAAATATTCCCAACTGGGGTTTGTCTTTGACAAAACTTCCCAACTGGTGAAAAATTTGGAAAAAGCATCTCGCCAAGAGAAAAGGGACGTTTACCTCTCCCTGGGATTTTTATGCCTGTGCATCACATGGGTCCTATGGAGGCGTATTTTTAAATTACCATGTAAACTGATGCTATGGGTTTTATTCCGTTTTTTCAAAACCATACTGATAACCATTGGACTAGTAAGGCAACAGAACACAACGCCTGTGTCACCAATAATGGATGCCACAGTCATTACATCTGCTAGTGTTAGCACTACTACTACTCCTATCTCATCTAAGTCAACATCCTGGAATGCACTTTCAGCTAACACAGAATCCCTCGAACACGCTGTTGACCAAGCTATGGACCGAATCTTTTCACATGACGAGCTTTGAAAATGTATTTTATCGGTTGAAGATTCATCCCCCCTCCCGCCCCCTCAATCTTTTCCAAGTTCGGCGAAAGTCAACTAGACTTAAACGCACCCTCTAAAAAACGGCGCAGTAAAAGTTCGCCGAAAGTTCGCCGAAATTGTTTTGTTAGAAAACACCGCTTTTAGGCGCGTTAACAACCAGAGCGCATGTGAATAAGAAAAAAGCAGCTCAGTCTATCGTAATCGCTTACGATCGAGGAGAGAAGCACTACGAAACAAGCGCAACTAAGGCAGATGAATTGTAAGTGATTGGGGCTATTTCTCATAAGGATTCTCGTAGAGTTTCCCATGGAATTCCTCGACGCTATATACTGTGTATATATCAATGGGCCCTAGCTCCTTTGTATGTATCGCTACGCAATCCTCCCGCCCCCTTGTTGATTCACACCATTCAAGGAGCAAATTGAGTGTTATTGTAACGCATCGTCTAATCTTAGACCTTACGGGTAATATCTCCTATTCGGGAAGGCTCACTAAAAAAAACAAGTGGAAATTAGAAAAAAAATTTCGGCGAATTTTTGCTAGGGCAGTTTCAGAGAATCGCCGAGTGTCCAGTATATAAAAAAGGAAGTAATCTGTTCTCACAATCTGGAAGATTCGGCGAACTCTTGCCATTCAATATAAGCAAATATCCCATCCTAGTGTCCAGTGGGATCCCATTTCGAAGAAGAACTAGTTTAATTGAGTCGAACTGACATCCGCTAACCACTGGTCACAGTATTCTACTACTTTGTTACAGAGCATTCCGGTTTAGTTTTCTATCCAAGTTAACAATATGAAGCTTACATGGGGTCGTTCACAAACGCCACCTCAAAGTGAGGAAATCTCATCGTTAGAGGGCAGTAAAACGAACTCTCAATTGGAAACTTTCAATGATGAGAACAAAGAGAATGCCACTCAAACGGTAAGATACGGTGAGGACCAGCAAGATGTTGGACCCTATTCAACGTTTGTTGAGGGTGACGATAATGGCAAAGACAAAAAAGATTTTGAAGATGGTTATGATGAAGCATCGGTATTTTCTGACGAGTACGATGAAGGTATTTCGGGTTTTGTTATTCTTTTGACTCTTGTTTCTTCTATTTCAGGATTCATGTTTGGTTACGATACGGGTTATATTTCTAGTGCATTGACTTCAGTCAAGCAAGATCTTTCTCACAAAACACTTTCTTATGGTGATAAGGAAATTCTAACAGCAGCTACTTCACTAGGTGCATTGATATCGAGTCTTTTCGCAGGTATTGTTGCTGATATTATTGGTAGGAAACCTTCCATCCTGGTGTCTAATGTTATGTTCCTCATAGGAATTATACTACAAGTGTGCGCACATAAGTACTGGCAAATGGCTTCAGGTAGATTGATTATGGGATTTGGTGTTGGTATCGGTTCATTGGTAGCACCACTATTTATCGGTGAAATTGCACCTAGTATGATCAGAGGTAGATTAACAGTTATCAACTCATTGTGTATCACTGGTGGTCAATTAGTTGCATATGCATGTGGTGCAGGTCTAACTCACGTTAATAATGGTTGGAGAGTCCTAGTTGGATTAGCGTTGATTCCAGTCTCATTGCAGTTTGTGTTTTTCATATTTTTACCAGATACCCCCAGATACTACATTATGAAAAATGATGTCGAGTCTGCTAGAA
>JAJMAY010000007.1:0-128926 GCA_030572675.1 Zygosaccharomyces pseudorouxii (nom. inval.)
AAGATGGCTAAGGAAATCGCTGATATCAAACAATTTTTGGAATTGACCAGAAGAAACGACGTCAAAGTCGCTACCGTCAAGGTCAACAAGAAATTGAACAAGGCTGGTAAGTCTTTCAGACAAACCAAATTTAAGGTTAGAGGTAGCAAGAGCTTGTACACTTTGGTTGTCAACGATGCTGGTAAAGCCAAGAAGTTGATCCAATCTCTACCACCAACTTTGAACGTTAACAGATTGTAAGAAGTATTGGGGGTATTGATATTTCATTAGTGTTAATATGTTTTATATGCTATAGTAATCTCAAAGAAAAAAAACAGTTATAAATGCATTGCATGCTCTGACTCCTTTTTTGATTAATGGAATAGGCGTATTGATAGACTATCATACATTGATTTCCTTCGAAGAGGTGAGCGACGAAGGGAACGGAAAACAGAAAAATATAGTACTTGCAAACATATACATATACTGACCAAGGGATTCGCTAACGACAGGCTTCCTGAGCCAAACCTTGCTTCTCATCCGGGCTATTCTCGCAATAGCGGTGTTGATTCATTCTTGTCACCTAAGTGATTGTCATGATCACTGGCGTCAACGTTGAGTATTTCGTTATTGTTCTCATCCTCATATTCATTTTCAAGAGGGACAATGTGAACGTTCTGCACATCACTAAAAGAAACACCTCTACGTTTTAGGTTCTCGTGAGGGTTATCGCCAGTTCGGAAATTTGAATTTTCTGATGCAATGGCAGTAGAATGACCATGGCCGCCGACATCAGTATCTGACCCCCAAGACGCGGCCTGCTGAGCAGTAGAACTTGAAGTAACGCTAGCAGATCTAGTACTTTCTACACTTTTAATCTTCAACAATTCTGCAGTTCTAACCCATCTCCTTCTTCTGGTGTATTTGGAGAACGAGTCCTCTGTAGAAGGCTTTTTCCAGGTATTGTCGTAATAAATAAAACCCTCATCGGCATTGGGCGAAGCTGTTGTCTTTTGCTTAGCACTTGGTAATTGAATTGCACCATCATTAGTGTTGTCCAATCTCCAAGTCTTATCGACCCACCTCCAGACCATACCAGTATTTTCATCTGGTAATTGAAATTGCTCTGGCGGTGGAGCCTCATTAAAAAATTCATCAGTCCAAGGAGATCTTTCATAACTTAACATACTGGACGTCCAACCAATTCCTAGCCATCTACGCTGATTTTCATATAGGACGTAGGTGAACCTAATCGGCCAGCCCTCATCGCTATCATTATTGGAACCTGATAGGTTATTCATTTGTTTGTGTACCGCGGCAAGGATACCTTGACTTCTACTGATTCCACCCAAATCTAAGCCTGTGATGTAGAATACAAGTACTCTAACCAATTTAAATCTCCACAATAAACGCCTCGTTACTTTGGACCATGTGGAATGATAACTTAAAATGTATATGCCACCAATGAGAAGCAATTTCCTTGGAGGCAAGATGAATAATGTTATAATGACATAGATCGGAGAAAGGAATGCCGTTGTAAACAATAATTTCCTAATGTCCTGAGCACTAAGTATGGTAATTGGCGATAAGAGAATATCTGCCTTAGTAGTAACCCTATTCACCACATAAATGATGTCATCTAAAGTCGGATGTGTACTAAGAGTTTCTTCAACATGATTATCTAATAGTGAATATCCCCACATTATGGCAACGACCACTAAATGACCGAAATATCTAGCAACTGTTTCAAAATAAAGTATTATAGCCATATAACTTAAAACCATTAGAACACTGGGCCAAATATCATCACTAGTCCACGTTAAAAGACTAAGAGCTCTATCCACCACTATCAAATTGGGATACAATTTAACTAATGCCTTAGATATTGTTGGTGGTGTAGAGGTAAGTAAGGGTGATGATACTATAGCGGCATTAGCATCACTATTGTCTTGTTCTGTCGCACTCCTTTTCTTCAAAGCACTGCGAATCACTTTTGTTGTATCACCACCAATCCTGTGCTTTGATTCATCGACAAACTGTGCCCTAGTCTCACGATCCTTAGTATTATTGTCACTCATTTCCAGGCTCTATCACCACAATTTTAAAACAGTCAATACTCCAGCACCAACGGTTACGACTTTAAATTAAAGAAATCCTATGTCAGTCGTCCGGGAACCTTTTGGACTGCCTTCTTCTTTATTTTCTAGTTGGTAGTTGCAATCCTTCGCGTTTAGTACGTTGATTTAAATGTTGAAGCACGAGCAGCATTTCGTTACAAAATTTTAGTTAAGTATCGTATAAACTTTACAGCTAACTAATAATCGATAAAGCCAACTAGTAAATGGTTATGTAGAACAGTCAGCGAAATGTTTAAAAAAAGATCACTTAAGCAGGGTTCAGGTGTTAAAAGGAAAAAAGTTAGTCTAAGTGGAAATAGTGAAGATGAAAGTGCAAAGGAGACCACCGTACCTGAGGTAAAAGGTAAATCTATGATGGGATTGGAGAATAGCGCAGTTGATCGAAGACGTGTTTCAAATTCTGAAATTCGGGATGATGATGATGATAAATTCAAGCTGTTATCCGGTGAGCAAGAAATCAAGACATCTGGAGAGGAACCAGTTAATTTCAAAATGAAAGACAGAAGCGCTATAACACAACCTAAAAATGTCAAAGTAAGTACCTTAACAGATTTCCACCCAGATGTATGCAAAGATTTTAAGCAGACGGGATACTGTGGATATGGGGATAGTTGTAAGTTTTTACATTCAAGAGATGATTTCAAGACAGGTTGGAAAATGAATCAAGATTGGAAAATCGGTGAATCTTCTAGCACTAAAGATGACAAGCCCAAGGTCGAAGGGATTCCCTTTAAATGCGTTATTTGTAAAGGTGACTATAAGTCTCCCATTGTTACCAATTGTGAACACTATTTCTGCGGTATGTGTTTCACACAAAGGGTGAGAAAAGATCCTAATTGTGCGATATGCGGTCAAGATACCCATGGTGTGGCTAAAATTGCCAAAAATTTGAAATCTATATTAAAGGACCAGAAACAGGGTCAAGATATATAGTGATAAATATTTGTATCCTCCGAATCTCTTTGTAAATATTCTTTGTTCAGAAGGTTAGCTATGCTCTTTTTGAAGGTAGATTGGGAAAGGGTGAATCTGTCTTTCAATGTATCAAATACACGTTGAAATAATTGATCATGAGTCGACTTTTTACAACTTTTTATTATTCTCACGATAGCAGCATTTACCTCTACCACTCGTTCTTTCTCCAGAGAATCTTGCCCTACCTGTGATTGAGCTTCTGACTTTGTAGTAACATTAGCGATGGTCTGTAACCTAACCTTTTGTGTGGGTGAAGTGAATCCATAATTTATAGAAAATGTGTCCTGTGGTGAAATTGTTTTTGACAAAGGTTTTTTCTTTAGGATTCGAGATTTAGGAGCCAAAGACAAAGAAATTAACTGCCTTTGTAACTCTTGTTCCGGCATATTTGTTAGATCTAGAATTCGTTCAGCGGTTAACTCTTCGTACTGTTCAAAAAGAAGAAAAATTATAGCGCCGTAAATTGGCATACTGATTTCATAATATCCATTTTTGAATTGAAATCCAATCTCCATGAATCCTAAATGGTGAGCCCACCTTAACGTTCTATCGTTATACTTTTTGTTGTAAAAAACTTCAAATTGTTCTTTGTAATGATGCATCTGAGGGGGTAAAATCACATTTTCATCTAATATATTAGCTGTTTGGAAGGGCCAAGAAGTCATAGTTAAAATTTGCGAGGTGAAAATACAATTTGGGAGAGTATTTTCTTGAGGTTTGAAAAAATGAGATAATCCTGTAGAACTACTAATGTCTCTAAGCATACCGTCTAACTTAGAGGTGAAGAAATTTCCCATTTCACTCTTGATTTGTTTAACAAGCCACTTTTCCAATTTAATTGATGATCTTTGGTGAAGCAGTCTTTTTGACATCAGTTTCTTGTAAAAATTTTCGAACACATCCTTTTCTGAAATCAGCTTAAATAGCTTCACACAATCTTCTAAACTCTCCTTAACATTATTAATATCTCGCTTGTCTTCTGTGGATTTCGCATACATATCTAGATGAAGCGTGATGAATTCACAAGTTTGCACCGCATCCTCTTTTAGGTAATTTCCTATCACTTCATGAATTACATTTAAGCTGGAATTATCTTGGCCTTCAAATGTAAAAACATTAAGATCTACAGTGGATAGAAGAGATTGGTAATAATTATAAATTCCAATGACTCTGTTGGTCCATTGGGTAGCAATTTGTGCTCTTTTTCTTGAATTTTTATCCACAGTTAGAGAAGTAAGATCTTCCCAGATACAACCTTTAATACAACCCAAAATTTTGGTACAGTATTTCTCTTCTGATGACAAAGAACACAGCTCCCTTAAAAGTTCAACATTATTGTTCGTTAGCGCATCACGCATTAAAACTGGAACGGCATCCATAAATTGTTCAGTCCAAATTAATACTTTTTCTAAAACTGTGGTAACCTTAACTGTAGAATCAACATTGATAAATTTTTGATCCAGTGAGAATTCGTATGATTTCAATTTCCTCATAGTTTCCAAATATTCCACCGGAGATAATTCTTCATAGTTTACTGCATTTTTGTAATAATTTTCAGTCTCTTGCAAAAGTACAGGTTCAAAATGGGCTGAGAAGTAATTATCCTTTTCATCTTCCAAAGTTTCCATCATGGCAATAATTCCCCTCCAAGTATCCACTTGTGGAACTTCTGAAGATCCTTGTGATCTTACTTTATTAATATCCAACAACATAGCTTCATCTATATGCTCTTTAATGGGATTTATTATACGGTTCTTGAACGATTCCAAACCCATATCATAGGTTTCCATTTTTCTTTCATATTTACAGTAAACCTTGTCCATATAGATCATCACATCACTTATTAGTTTAAAGTAATGACACTGTGACTTCCAAATTTCAAATA
Organism: Zygosaccharomyces pseudorouxii (nom. inval.); assembly: GCA_030572675.1. Classification (NCBI taxonomy): domain Eukaryota; kingdom Fungi; phylum Ascomycota; class Saccharomycetes; order Saccharomycetales; family Saccharomycetaceae; genus Zygosaccharomyces; species Zygosaccharomyces pseudorouxii (nom. inval.). The sequence continues at coordinate 4,978 of JAJMAY010000007.1, forward strand.
ACTTCTGCAAAAGTTCAAAACCTTTTACACCTTTTAAGCTCTTCTGTCCTAATTCATCTAATTTATCACCCAGATAACTTTTTAAATGACCATATAACTCAGAAGCCTTCCTCCTCAATACCAGCGTGTATACAGTTCGATATAATAGTTCAAATGAAAGCTCACCGACTTGATCCGCGTATATGTGATCAATAGCATCTTTAAGTATATCCCAAAGAGTTTCAAAATTTTGACCAGGAAGGCTTAATCTATTAGGAACTCTAATCTTGGCTTTCTTAGAGGAGATCATGGCTGTGAAGATCCAATGTAAGAGTGTTATATATACCTACTTTTCCGAATCTTATACAGTTTTCTAATTGTAAAGGTTTGTTATGTTTGAAACGTCCTTTAATCACTCACTGAACACACTTGGCGGAAGGACAAGAAACAAAACAAAACAAAATAAAAACAAAAACAAAACCAGAACTCTTCAATGTCTTCTTCTGATATCCTCGATGTGCTAAACATTCAACAGAAGTCTAAAAGTCATGGAAATTCAGCATCACCACCGCCAACTGCTTCCGCTTCTACTACTTCGAAAGCTCCCAAGCCCCAAGTAACGGGGATGCAGAGAGAGTTATACAACCTCCTTGGTGAGAATCAACCTCCTATAGTGATTCAACCAGCTAGTAAGTTTAAGGATAAACCAACCACTACAACCAAACCTTCTCCATGGACTAATGCCGGATTTAAAGCGAATGATCATTTAAATCTGCATCACTGGGTCAAAGGTTCTAAAGAATTGATTGGTGAAGAAGCCAAGGAATCTTCATATGCAAAATTTAACATCCATCTCAGGATACCTAGCTTTGATGAAGAAGATTACAAAAGCTTTATGAGCATCAATAATAATTCAAATGAAGAATCTACAGAGAACGCTGTATCTTCATCTAAAAATGATAATGATGACTGGGAATATCAAGAGGTAGATTATCTGTTCCAGCTTTGTAGAAAATATGATTTACGTTGGTTTGTCATTCACGATCGATATAATTATGGTAAATCTAGGACTCTAGAAGAGCTAAAAGAAAAATTCTATCATGTGTGTCAGTGTTATTTTATAACGAAAAGTCCTAATGATCCATTACTTCCTTCATTAAATTTTCCTAAAGAAAAGGAAATTGAAAGAAAGAAATATTTACAAAGATTACTGGCAAGATCTGCCGCAGAAATCGCTGAAGAAGAAGCGTTAATTGTGGAGTCTAGAAAATTCGAAATGGCGGCCAAAAAAACATTGAATGAAAGAGAATCACTCTTGCGTCTTTTAGATTCTCCAAATTCGGACCAATCAGTTTCTCAATACTTAACTTCACAAGGAATGTCCCAACTATATGGTAGTTTGTTGTCAGACAAATCTAGGAAGCGTAAACATGAATCTACTGTACCGGAAAACCCCTGGATGAAACAACAACAATTGTTTGCTCTTCAACGCCAACAGTTGCAACAAATGCAAGATAAGAAGCAGGAGACACAAGATACCAATCAATTGAAGAAAACTAAGAGACAAAAGCAAGAAATGCAAGCAGCTATCAAACGCAAAGCAGAAACTGTATATGCTGAGCATTTATTGGAAAATTTCAGTCCAGATGAAAGGAAATCTCTTGGGGTAATGGTTCATGGTGAGAAATTAACTCCGGGTGTTTATCTAAGATCAAGCAAAATTTCAGCTTTCAAGCCTGCCCTTCAGAGTAAGGTGGTAGTGATGCTGCAGGAACTAGGATTATCTGTCAGACCTGCAATGCCATCTTACGATGTGATTCAGAGGCATGAAGAATTGCTCAAACGGATCACAACACTAGTAGACTTGAAGAAGCATCTTGATAAATTAGACGCTGAAAAAGCTATTACAAAATAATAGAACATGCAACATGTAAGGTTAAAAGATGATTACAAATATACGTATTATTTTAACATTAATTTACTGAGAGGGGATATCTATAATCAATTCAGAAATTTCTGACTCGAGCTCTTTTTCATTAATGTCGTGTAAGATATAGAAATGGTCCAATTGTGTGGTCAGGTCGTTGTACCGGAAAATATCATCTATTTTATTCGATAATTCAACATCGTAAATTTCATCAAATGGTGGCTCCCCCAACCATTGACCATTACTCAAGAATTTTTTAGACATTCGAGCCAATAGTCCAAATTCCAAAAACCCATCAGCTATCTTCAAAACGTATAATTGAAATTGAAGACATTCAGCACGGAGATTTTGATTAACCGAATCGTCAGTTACGATAGTATTGTTCGTGACGTCGTCAGATGAACAGAGAATTCTATGAAGCAGACAAAGCTCTAAAAATTCACTGTTGGAAATTTGAAGATATCTTGTGTTTAGAATTTCATTGATCAGATAAAAAAAATAAATCAAGAGCCTTCGCTTGAAATATAAGAAGCTCCCGCGAAGATGTGCCGCGATTAGTTTGATAAAAAAATGGAAAATCCCCTCGGGAATAGAGAAGTGGAATAAGGATTTCAGTTTGTCAATATAGCGTTTCATCTCTTCTTCGTTTGAGTGGGCTTGAATTAAACCCCATTCAACAAAGGATGCCTGAGAAATTGAGTCTTTTTGAGATCTGAAGGCGTCTCTAAAAGTACTCTTTTCTGTTTCAATATTAGATATACCAAGTGCCCTCTTCAATGAAAAAAAGTCATGGCTATCTTTAACAGTATCGATGAATTTCAAATTAAGGTATTCCACTATTTGTGCAACGAATTCAGTGTTGATAATTTTTTGTTGGTGGGATTCTTTTAAATGTGAAATAAATTGTAAAAGTAAGTCACTGTATGAAAGTTTGTTAAGAATCCACACGAATCTTTTCACAATATGTAAAGTATCACCTTTCAACGTATTAAAGCTACGATCGATAATGATCGGACATTCCCGATTTATCAACTGGATCAAAAAACGACAAAACCATGGGGAAGAAATTTGCAAAATGGAATTAGTCGCGGTTGTAAACATGGATTTTTTAATTAACTCAAAAGACTGGTTGTCACACATTTGTAAAATTTTACAATCGAAATAAAATTTGTTTGTCAATGAATCTCTTACGTCATTGTACATGTAGAAAGACCACCAGGACATAACATTACTTTGAATCAAGAACTTACCTACTGTACAATAATAATCAATCCAATTAGCAGACGTGTAAACCTTGTTCTTAATAATTTGGAGAATATTTTTTTGAGTCCATGTAGCACCCAGTAAGGATAAATTTTTTAGATAAAGTTGTAACACTTGTACCAGATTTTTAGTGAAAATATCCCTTTGTGACATTAAAATGAGGCAAGGATAGAATTCTTTAAGGAACACCAATTTCGATTTCGCGGACTTCTCTATTATCGGGACTAACTGATCCAAAAAACTAGTCCAAACCCCTTCCAAGTTTTCTGGGAATTCGAAAAGCAGGTTCTTAAAAGTAACTACCAGAACTTTGCCCCTAAACGGTAAATTCTTAACTCTGTTGATATCTGCTAGAGAAAGAATGCCATCAAAAATAAGCTGGCAAAGCTTTTTCAAAGTTTGATAGTCTTGTTTTAACAGATATGCAGGATCTAGTAACGGTCTTAATAAGTCTTCCATGCGTTTTTCCAAATTGACATGGGAACCGCGAGCCAATACCATCAAGAGATTAATTCTATTTATCAAAGCTGCCACAGAATCATTTGTTGACAATTCCCCCATCGGTATAATCCTCTCCACTAACAAATCAGAAAGTTGAATTTCTTGTAAAAGATTCAAATAATTATTGAACATTGTATTGTTCTTCAATGCTTGAGAAGGCTTTAATACAGTATCAGAATTCAACATATCTTCATTTATAAAATCTTCATATCTTCTCCTTTTGAAGATTTTGTCAAAAAGAAATATTAAATTTTTATCAACTTTCCAATTGTATCGCCTCTTACAATGCTTAACAAACTTAAAGGCTTCTTTAACAGAGATATACTCTTGCTCAATTTTAAGTATTTCCCAATACGGATAATCAGTTGGAAAGCTATCAATTATGAAAGAACAAACCTCTGGTCGAAAGCTTTGTTCACGCAACCTTTTCCACAAGGTATCACTTTGATTTAATATTTTCGCAACTTTCGACAAAATATTAAAGCTTTGGAATAAATAATTTAAGTCCCATTTAATTACAGCATCATAACAGTAGGAAAGTAATTTGAAAAAAGAGATAATATGATTGAGAATACTAGAGTTTAATTCCATTCGAGCAGCATTTGAAACGTCGGAATACTTGGAAACCTCCAGAAGCATTAATTGACAAACTGCAATCTGATAAAAATGGATCGACTTAGCTTTGTCTCTCAGTAAACTTACTTTAGACCTAAATCGTTTATGAAATTCAGAGATGATCGGAAGAACACCTAGATGGTTAAAATGTAATAAAAACAAGGTTATATCCTCACAAATCTGTATCAGCTCTTTATCAGTAACACCACGCTCAATTATGTGGTCAAAAATATTGTTTAATATCACAGGGATTTCATTCCTATGGAATTTTGATAAAATAAAGTGCTTGTCTGTTAATTTAATGGAAATTGTATCTGAGGAAATAGCCTGTTTTTCACCAAAAAGAGAATCTAATGCACTTAAAGAAGCCTTTTCTTGTGAGTGTTCAGTTACGTTATCGAGAATAATTAAATCTGAATTTTCGCCCCTCGAAATCCTCTGTTTAGGCAATACATATTTGTCACTGGGCGCTTCTATGACCGTTGAAAACACATTTGCACGTCTTGTGTTTGTTGAACTCAGAGGAGCAAAAGGCCCAATTGCATAAGGGTCCTGCTTTTTGTTCTTATTCTTATTGTATTTTTTTTGGGTGATCTCCGGCCTAAAATTAGAAGATTTTGGTCCTTTGGGGCTACTTTGAGAATGTAAATGCTTAAATGGCAGCCTCGACTGAAGATTAATGCCTCGTTGATTGTTTTTAATTGGGTTCCTAATAGATCTTTTTTGTCGTATCACTCCGTGACTTGAAGGTTTCTGGTTAGAACCTGATACGTTAGTATTAGATATCAAATTATTTTGACTTTTGATACGTGGACCCTTTGAAACCATTATATCAATCGCACCTTCATTGTCTTCCACAGCACCGACCTCCTTCAAATTAGAATCGTCATGCCGATAAAAACTACTTTGTGGAGTCAACATAAAAGCAGGTGAAATTTCAACTGGAGATTCATCCTGTAGATCATCTAATTCTATAATAAAATTTTGCATTTTATCATCTTCTTCCTCTTCGTAGTCGCTGAGATACTGGTGTTCATATTTTTTTTGATACTCTTGGTCAATTTGTTTTAGTTTTTGTACCTCTTGTTGATTCGTTTTTTTCAGAGGTAAAGATATCTGCTTCTCCAGGGGTATTTCTTCATCCGGCACAATTAAATCGTTCAAAAGAAAATCATCTTGATTAAAATTTCTTTCTGAGGTCATATTTTTCTTTTTAGCAACACCTCTATGATTACTATTTACAGATTCTCTTCTCCTTTTAAAATTATTAATGGCGGGATTCTGTTGCTTAATGGCCTTTTCCCATGCAACTCTTGGCAGTACACCACGGAATCCGGTTTTTATATTGATCATTCTCCCTCTAAATTTTACAAGTTCCTCATCCTCATTATCCTCTTCTTCTTCTTCTTCTTCTTCTTCTTCGTCTTCATCACTTACTTCATTATCAGCAACCGGACTGATCGCTGGTTGCATTATAATATCTTCTTCATTTTGACCGTCATTATCATCACGTCTGTACGACACATTTTGTGGGATGTCGGTACCTTCTAACCTCTTAAACGTGCCGGAATTAGAATGAGGTAATTTCAGTCTTTCAGATATTCTTTCGAATCCCGACATGTCATAACCTTCTAATAATTGCTTGTGTTTTATCCTTTCCAAACTGTAGGGCATTCTCTGGATAGCTTTTCTTTTTCTCAAAAATCTTCTACTATGTTCTGATGATATATCTTCAGGTCTTACTTCAATCGCTTGGCCTAATGGAACCACACCAGCTTCAAGAGGTGCTACTATATTATCATTATCATGAGGGCTGAATATTAGGGTCTCTTCACCTTCATCATCACCTTCAGAGTCCGGGACAACTACCGTACCAAAATCATCAACCACCATAAATCAGGGTCCCTATCACAATAAGTTAGAATCAACCCTTGTGGTAGATTTTTTCGCACCTTTGATTTCGTTTGCACTTCTGTTGACACTTTTACCGAGGAGTTTAAATAACTTTACTTTTAACTTCACGTTAGAATAATATACTCTACAAAAAAAAAAAGAGAAATAGAAAAGGGCCGTGAAAGCCATTTAACCAAATTGTTATTGTATTGGAAAATGCTCTCTAGTAAGGAAGGTTTAGAACATTCCCATGGTCATCATAGCTCGAATTCGTCGAGGAAATCCTCATCGTCGACATTGAGTAACTCTAGCGTAGAAACAACGGTAACGAAGTTACTTATGTCGACAAAACAGCTCTTACAGACATTGACACAATGGTCTAAAGGTATTGTTAATGAAAGAATGGTTTCCGATGCCTATGTTCAATTGGGCAATGATTTTAAACTTGTATCCAAGTTCTTTAGCCATGCTGGCCTTGAAGTTTCAGATTTGGGAGATGTTCCAATGGACTTACGCCGAGTGTTAGAAGTTGCATTGAGGGATGAACCATCTGATGATACTTTAAACAGGTATTTACCCAGTATTAGAGAAATTATTGTTACTCTTCTGGATAAGTTGAAGGTTAAGCAGGCGCTTTTAAAATCAATGAAATCCGAAAAGGGTGCAAAGAGGGGTTCACATCAACAGCGGCCTTCGACCGTAAGTAGTCTGTCTCTTTCAAATAAATCTACTCCACCAAACTCTAGAACGCCAAGTGTAAATTATACACCTAAAGCTCATGGTCAGGAAGTTTCTGAACCTAGGACACAAAGGAAAAATGATACCATGTCTCCTGAGATTGCTAAAACTGCTTCTTTTCCATCTCCTGTGAGCTCTAGTTCCTCCAACTTACCCAACGCAGCATTACACTTGACAGCTCCTAAACAACAGAACTTGTCTGAGGCTGAGGCATTGTCTGAATTGAAAAAGGGCAATAATTTACAGAGACGAGCTTCTAAGAGGTTTTCTGCCTTCCAAATGGCAAAATTAACAAACCATTCAACTACGGAGGCAGCTGCGGCAGGCGCATTGGCTTCAGTACCATCTTCTTTGGCAGAATCTGTGACACCATCTTTACCCGCATCTTCATCTGCATCATCGGCACCGCCGCTACCCACGAATCTCATGGCTCAGTCTTCGGAGTCTCCCGTTAATAAGGATACTCCGAATTCACCCAAGGCTACTAGCCATAATTCCTATAATGATCATGATAAAGAATTCAACCAACAATTTACAACTAGGTCAACTACAGATGAGGCATCTGTGTCGCCAAAATTGGTTCCAGACCCTGTTCTTAAATCGCAATTCCATGAAGATATTAGTACTAACCCATCTTTAAATGACAAAAATCACCATGTTAGTGGGAAACAAAGTGGAGATTCGAGTGGAAAATTGTATACCATTTTTTTAAGAATGAACGAGAAAACGAAGAAATGCCAGATAGAACCTCTGACAAGCATGCACGAATTGCAGTTATTATTTGTCGAGAAATTTGCATATTCATTTGACGAAGACAATTTCCCAGATTTGTACTTACAGGATCCGAAATTCTCCGTTTTTTATGAATTGGACCAACAAGGTTTATCTGATTTGCATGACGGGTGTATCATTGAGCTAAAAGTCAAGAATAAGAAAAAGGATGATGAAGTGAAAACGGAAGGTAAGGGGCATGGAGGAAAAGCGGAGCACAAATTCGATTTCACGGATGTTATTTCAACCTTAAGAGGTGAAATAGGTAAAGCTCAAAAAGATATTTTGGATCAAATGAGGGATTTGTCAATAAAAACACAGGAATCATTGAGAAATCATGAATTATCCTTAGCTCCCAGGAATATAGGTGGAAATGGTGTGGGCGAAAATATATCCACCTCTAATTCTACGTTAGCTTCTGCTTCTGTTCAACCAGCTATTCCGGTAGGAACTGTTAGAGCATTGAAACAAGAGCTCTCTGTACTAAGACAACTTCATAGTGAGAATAAGAAAAAGAATGAGTCTGCTATTGCAACTGTGTTATCTAAGTTAGAAAATTTTAAGAACTTGTCATTAGAGACAGATAGTTCATCTAATAACAACAGATATGTCGAAAATTCTCAAAATAGGTTGAGTGAGTTGTCAGATGCGTTATTGAGTAAGGTGGATGATTTGCAGGATATTATTGAAGTTTTGAGAAAAGATGTTGCGGTCCATGGTGTTAAACCATCCAAAAAGAAGCTCGATTCGGTTCAGAAAGAATTAGCTATAGCTGAGAATGACTTGTCAATGATGCAGACATTTATGGAAAATGAAAAACCACAATGGAAGAAATTTTGGAAGGCTGAACTGGAAAAAGTATGTGAGGAACAACAATTCCTCACTCTACAGGAAGATTTGACAGCGGACTTGAAGGAAGACTTAGGAAAAGCTTTAGAAACATTTGATCTTGTTAACTTATGCTGTGCTGAGCAAGAAAGACATCCTAAGAAATCAAGGTCCAACCCAATTTTACCGGTTCCTGAGCCTGGTACATTTCACAGAGTCAGGGATCAAGTGCTCAATGAAGTTCAAGCTTTGAATCCAGATCATAATGAAAGAATAGAAGCGCTGGAAAGAGCTCAGAAAATGTGGGAAAGAGAAAGAGAATATAGAGAGAATGATGCTTTTGAAGATGAATTGGGAAATTTCGTTGAGAGAGGTAATTTGAAAACCGCTGGTGGTGTGGAAGAAGTGGAGAGGATAAGGAGACAAAAGGATGAAGATAATTTAAGAACATATTTTGGTGGCCTTGACCTTTAATGGTTTATCATTTGGATATCTTTTTGTCCTTTCTGTTCATTTTACTTCTACACTTTTAATACTCGAGTTTTCCTTTGATTTTGTTATTTTTCCTATGCCGGCAGGCCATTAGCATGATGATATGTACAAGCATTTATTTATTTCAAGTATAAGGAGACCAATAGCATTTTCGAATTTAGAAGCATTCTTAAGTAATACGCCTAAAAAGCTTTCCAGAAGTGCAAGACGAACCTGTGATTTAAATATTACGTCTTTTGGGCGATGTCTCCAGGCAAGCTCACTTGAAGCGAAGAGGTGATGAATGAAGTCTTCAAATTCCTTCAAGCATATAGATTTCCCTTTGAAAGCGTGGGCGAAGGTTGTTGCAATATTTTCTCCGATCTGATGAATTTGGTATAGAACTGTGAATGGCTCATTCACAGTTCCGTCAACGGTTCCGTAAGACAACCTCAATTCGTAAAGATGTTTTAATTTTTGATATATGTTGAGAGCCGAATGAAAACGAAAATTAGGAATATTGAATAAAAGAGACGTTTTCCAGGTATCGAGACTTTTGAGTGAGATTTCTAAAGAACAAAATTGAAGTGTTCCATATGACGAGTTATTATGAGCAATACTCATCTTTTCAGCCTTTATTCTGGCACCATATTCTGGAAATCCAATATGCGAGATCTTCTCTAGTGAAAGTATCTGTTTTTTATCGGAAGAAATTACCAGAAAGTCATCTGCTAATCTAACAACTAAACTATTGTGGTCTGGTTGTGGTTTGAATATATTTTGTGACTCCACTAAATCATCGTAAGCCAAATCGACTACTAATGCAGAAAGTCTAGACCCTTGGAATAGTCCATCTTTACGCAGGTAACATTGTCCATTGAACGACAAAGCTGTTCTGAAAAGTTCCATTTCCAAAACTTCAAGTACATCTTGCTTAGTGAAGTAAACGGTTCGAACATTATCAATATAGATTTCGTCCTTACGAGGTTGTTTGCTTCCATTTACGACATTCCGAGATTTTAAAGATCCAGTGGAAGGATTTAAAATGGATTGAGATCTGACAAAAAAACCTGATTCATGTTCTAAAAGATGATTTATTACTTCCATAACTTTTTTCCTTCTAATTGAATCATAACAAGATTCTATATCAAATTTTATGAAAGAAAGCTCTGGAATGAATCCATATTCTTTTAATAAGGCTTTCTTGAAGATTTTAATATGCTCAACTATCTCATTTTGGGAATATACTTTGGGAAAGTGAGTTCTTCTTTTTCTCCTAATATAGTCTAAGATGCACTGAACTGGATAGACGACATATTTGAAGTGCAAAAAGTATGCTGAAGATTCTTCCTTATCTATTCCTTTTTGAGGGGCTACTAATACTCGAAATTCACCATTTGCTTTTTTTGGAACTAACCTTAGTCGGCCATGGTTGAATTTAGAAAGTAGATAACTTTTATGATTTCTGCATGTTCTATTTTCTATTAAATACCTCTTGAAGTATTCCTTTAGAAATGGTGTGGATATTTTTTCCCATACATCATGTCTAAAAAACAAAATTTCCACGTTAGATGAGACTTCTGTACAGTAGAAAAAAGTTCCAACCATTCTGACAACAAACCTTTGAAAAAACCAAAAAATAAAGTTTTCTACTAGATTTTGAAATTCCCCAGTAACCGAACTGTTAGTTTTTAACCAAGTAAAATCTTCAACCCTTAAATTTTTCATAATTTCAGCCAAGGGTATACTTCCACCTAAGGGTAGTCTTAAAAGTATAGAAATGAAATGGAACATTTTTGCCTTATTCCTTTTAGATCCGAACATTTGTATGGGAATCAATTTTTCCACTAATACGATAATGAATCGATTTACTTGCGCTACAAAAGTCCTAGAATCTAGGTGACAATTATTGGGATTTTTCGGTAAGGGACATATATTGTCTAATATCCTTAAATATTTGACGTATGCGTGGTTCAAACATAATCTTTTGAATAGTGGCTTTATTCGAGATTTCCTGATATATTTTTCTCTATCTGAGAATGGTTGAAAAATACTATTGATAAGCTCATCAATACCGTCTTCTGTAGGGATTAAACTGTGTCCTTTAGATATTGGAAATTTCTTTTGAAGAGATGTTTTCAATGTTATTGAAGTATTATTATGCAAATCTCTCCTCCTTTGGTTTTGTTGGTAACACCAAGGTGGTGAATTGTGGGGTCGATTAGCTCGATTCCCGATAACTTGTGTAAAAAATCTTCCTGTGAATTGAAGGACAGTGTAATTGATCAATAGATTTACGAAATTGTGAGTACCAATAAGCTTGTGCAATTGATGCCATTGAAAATTTTTAATCCTAGAGACGTTTGAATTAGTATAGAGACAGTGTAGAGAATTATTAACATGTTCTGTCCTTCCAATCCCGTATCCAAAAGTAAGAATGTTATCAAAAAGGTTCTTCTCCAATAAGTAGATAATGCAGTGGTCTATTACACGTTTATGGTCATTAACGGGAGAAATTTCTGGTAAATTGATTTGGCGTGGATTTGCAATCACAAAACAAGTATTTAAGAGTTCCTGTAATCCATTAAACTGGCCAGCTAATAACAATTCCTCACAGTCTGGAGCAGATAAATGAACATTTAAATCGTTTTTAATAAATTCTTCTAAATTTTTCATTAGAAATTTAGATATAATTCATTTTAGAAATCTTCTAGATCTTTCTGATTTGAATTCTGAGCTAGTAAGTGTGTGTTAATCCTTTCTTCTTTTTTGGTTAAAGCCATATTCTTGGAACTTGCTAAGTTTATGCGTGTACCGAAGTTTGTACGAGCTTTTAGTTTATTTATGATCGTCATGCGTGATCAGGTGACTACTAAACATTTCGATCATATAATCTCGAAGTTAATGATGATGAGTTCAATGATCCACCACTACATATTCGTGGAAACTGGTAAAAATACAACTAGGGTTAATCCTTGTAATTTCATCGATGGTTAAGAAAATCCTGAACCCTTTGAAAATCGATTATAGAAGGTGTATTGTCGAAGATCGACTGCTCCAAATAAGAAATGAAAAAATAATAGATGTCGCTGACCTTGTTAAAGTATGGACAATTGACATTGATGCCAAAGATTCTAAGCAAGTAGTTGATTTTATTAGGCGTTTTTCCCAACATAGAGATCCCGTACCTTTAATGCATGTTAAGAGGATCAAGAAAAAGAATGCTGAAAAGAAGATTCTTTGTGTTCTTATATGTTCTGTGGAAATGGCTCGAGAGGAATCGGAAGTAACCTTGTTTCTCGAACAAGAGGTACCGAATCTTAAATATAGTAACTTGGAAAATACTCAATGTGTTCCACGCCAAGCAGCACCTACAAAAGAATTGGTCGTAGAATGGTCCAATGAATATTGGCCATTAGCATGGTATGGTAATCCAAATGATCAAATTTTGAATGACTATGTGTTCGATATGGATTTGATAAAATTTGTATTGGAACTTATAAGTAGCAGGTCGAGGGAGGAGTCGCAAAATGGTAATCAATGTCCGATTGTAACAGCATTTATAAATCCCAGAGATACTAAAAATCCAATAATATCTGTAGATAAGAGAAGTCAGCATGATCACACTCTGCTAGATCACAGCATAATGTCCGGTATTAAGTTAGTGGCTCAAAGGGAGGCAATGAGGCGATATCAAGTGGAGAAAGGTGAGAGAGAAGACACAGGGTCGGTGTATTTATGCCTTGATTTTGACGTATACACCACACATGAGCCTTGTTCAATGTGTTCCATGGCTCTTATTCATTCCAGAGTGAAAAGATGCATCTTTCTGCAACCAATGATTAATACAGGGTGCTTAAAAACAGAGAGTGGCAATGGTTATTGTATGCACAATAATAGGAAACTTAATTCGAAATATGAAGTGTTCCAATGGATAGGTAATGAATATCCTGTGCCTACTCTCAGCGAGAACGTATGTTGTTGAAAATACGGCATTTCCCTAAGCGGAGTTAATATCCTTGTCATTATCTGTTCTAGTGGAATTGGCTAGTTCTAATAATTTATTGAACTTTTGCAATTCCGTTACATTACTATTTATAGATTCATGCATGTATGCTAATCTTCTATCTAGAAGTTGGTCCACATGATGAAGTTTGTTAACGACCTCTTCTAAGGAAAATGATTCAGTAAGTTGTAATTTCTCTAGTTCGAGCAATTGGGCCCTTCTGGCTTCATTTAAGAAATTCTCAATTCTTTGCTCAGTTAGTTGTAAAGCGGCCTCGTCATGTTGCTCGCACTTGCCATACCAATCTTTTATAGTAGCTTCATCGGGCTCAGACTCGTGTTTACTTCGATGCTGTTGTGCCACTATTTGGGCAAACTCTTCCAGTGTATGAGTGTGAGTGATTAGAGTCCCCTTGAAATACTTCAGAAGAAGCTGTTCAGAAGACATGGATCTCGTAGAAACTTGTGTTTTCTGGTACAATTTAAGACATTAAGCTATTATACAGAGTAAGGTGTGTTCGGTGTTGCCGAAGCACCTAATATTATCCTTGAGTAACAAAAAAAAAGTAAAAATGAGATAACAAGATAGAGCTAAAACTTCTTGGGATTTAACAGGGTACCTTTAACTACTTGATTTAATTTAAAGCTAATATAAGTGGTACATCTTTTTTTTTTCACAGTTATATGTCGCCATTTTTAGTAAATAGTGTAGACTACTCTCTACTAAGGTAAAATGCACTCAGTCTTAAGGTGATGCGACTGCGGAACTACCTCAAAAACAAGACATTTGCATTATTGTCCATCATTATTACATATATTACAAAGCCATCTTGATTTATATTCTCATCGTAGTTTCCAAATCGTCTATTCTTCTTCTTCCACGCCTGTGCATACGATCCGATTCTCTCTTTAATCTTCTTAAATTTCTTTCCTTCTCAATTTCACGTTTCTGAATCTCTTCTTGCGTGAGAACCTCAACCTTAGGACACCAGCTGACCCCTAATTCATCAACATCTAGACGTATACCTGACAGATACCCAAAAGCGGCGCCATTTGGTACATGTTCTTGGTTTAGGTGGCCTTCTAACCATTCCTTTTTCACTCGAAGAAGGTACTCGTGATGTGCATGAGCAATTGCTGGCATAAAATCCCTTGGCAATCCTAGATCCTGGACCACAATTTCCGCAAATTTTTCTGGTGATACTGATTTGTCGTTCAAATTCCACTGGAAGTTATCTTCATAAAGCCTGTTATCTAAACTACAAGTTAGATTCACGATAACTTGTAGATCAGGAACCATTACTGCCGCTACTGTTTCGTATTCTTGTAATTGTTCGTTTATTGAAGAAACAATTTGTGAATGTAACACAGTAGAATTGGGAAAATCCAGGTCTCTGCAGTATATTGTGGAAAATTCATCTGGCGTAATAGATCTGTCATTGATGTTCCAAGTAAAAAAATCATTGATCTGGTGACCACCATGTTCAAAATTTAAAGTGATAGGAACTATGATTGGTTCTTGTTGATCTGCTGACAGATTAGGAGGAATATCCAACCTATATGGTGTAGCTATTTTACTTTGAAGGAAAGTCTCTCTAATTTTCGGATATCTTAAGATGCTTAATCGGTCATCTTGCTCTTGTATGTCCGGAAGGGCCGTATTGAGAGCATGTTCTTCTGAATTCATATGATTATTGCTACCATTTGCATCAGGATTACTTTCACCATTTGCTTTACCACCCTTGTCATCACCATCAGCGCTCACTGATCCCGCGTGCCCCGGTGAACCCATACCCGGAGCACCTCCGCCATTTACGGAATCTTTCTTATCACCCATATCATCATCTTCCATTCCCATGTTATTGAATTCGTCGAAAATATCAGGATCAAATTCGGCGTAATTTACCACTTTGGCCCTTTTATGGCCTCGGGCAGGTTGAGCAGTAACAAAGAGTGGGACTTGCTCATTTCTTATTCTATTATGAAAATTTGACAAATAACCTTGCGGAAGAAGTTGCTGTTGAGACATGCCTTTGCAATGTTCCTATTCAAATCGCTGACTTTCTTTTCTTTGGAAGTTCCCCAGATATCCTCCAATAAACCGAAGTTAGGATGTTTTCTTGAATGAACTGAGTTTAACGGTCGATATTTGGAATTCAATTTTCATGATAGAAGGTCTGTCCGGAATGGAGGGGTGGTGTTGGACAATCGCGTCACACTATCAAAAAAAAAAAAAAAAAAAAAATACTAGAATAATTAGAAATAATAAATGAGATAAAGGATATTGGCGAAAACTTCAAGAGGTATCAAAATTCAATTTCGCATATTTTCATAGCTAGATAGTTTTAAAGAAAAAAAGAAGATATTTAGCTAAAGGACCCTTTTGCAAATATTTGACGTTAATGGAGGAACGATAGTTGAGTTTTCTGGTAGTAAGTTTCTTTATTGTAGTTGAATAAACTGATTTAGGAAGCTTTATTTGTTTAGACTCGTAAAATTGTAGTTGTTAAGTTTACCCCATGAATAACTAGTTTCTTTCGTTGATACAGAACCATTTTATAAATAGTCGGTATCTATTGATTTTAACTTTTAGTTATTTCGATCTTCCTTTCCCAGTAAACTTCCTCTTCTTGTTTCTTAGTTCCTTACTATTTATTGGACTTTTTATATTTTGTGAAGCAATGCTCTTTTGACTTTTTTTTTTTGAAATTTTCTTTAAAATTAAATTTTATCTTTTTAAAAGTGATTTGTACTATTCAATCTGTAAAGATTGAGATTTTAGATTTCCTGGGGCTCTTTTTTTTGTTTAGCTTTTAAAGGTTCTCAGATTCAAATTTTAAATGGCCTACTCTATTCTAGGATTTTTTTGATGTCTTCGGGATATCGAAAGATTCCACTTGAAAAGAATCTTTCAAATTTGTGTGGTAAACAAAATTGATATCATTCGACACCTCTTTTAACTTTTCTATGACTTTAGCGCCGGTTCGTTCTAAATATTTTTCGAGGTCTATTATGAATGGTCTTTTAACTATAGTACTAACTTCAAAAAACTTTTGTTAAAAAACCAATTTATCCGATACCTTTTCTAAATTTTTTTTGTTTAAGAATCCCTAAATACTTCCAAGTTAAAATCACTAATGTATCTTCACGTAAAGGTTCCTGCTGAAATATTAAAAATTATGGATGACATTTGACTGGAAGGTAATCTTGGTGTTTATTTTTTTTTTTAATCTGTCATTTTTAGAATCTCTTCTAGTTGTTTTATTAATGGTTTCCAATAATCTTGAAAATTTCCTGACTGCTTTGATGTTTAATCCCATTAGGTCAGCAACTTCTAAGTAATCAAAATTACTTAAAACAGGAATATTGCTGATTGATTCGTTCCTTTAAGAAGGAGGACAAACAATCATAATGGCTAATTTTTGCTTGCTATAATATTTATTAGATGAGAAATAAATAGCATTCAAAGTGTAGAGTTTTTCTTTATTTTTCTGAATATTCAAAAGCACAAATCTACAGTTTATGTCTATTGTAATATTTCTTCGGCTGAAATATATGTACACGCTGTTCTAATTTAAAATTTGTCGAACTACTGTTATACCTCTCAAAATCTTTACTTTGAAAAACCCCCAGATCAAATTTTTGGAGAGGTATAGTTGAATATTATACATATTTATTGCATTTTATTATGGTATTCAGTACTATAGGGCAAGAATTTCGCGCCAGAAGATGTCCGAGATCATTGTTAATGAATTGGTTTTTTCGGACAGCTTAAAATGTGCGTGACTGACAACTGTCGGAGCGTAGTCTTCCGCTAACAGCTTTTCTAGAATGTTTTATTCCATTCACATACTTACATCAGTTCACCACATATAACCAACCCTAACTTCTTTATGTCCGGGTAACCGAGAAAAATTTTTCAATTATTTCGAAGTACTAACTTACTTCTCATCAGCTATATCAACTTCGAACATTAGCCGGGTCTTCTTCACAAGGAATTATTATAACGATCTCATCAGCAATTCATAATGTCTTTCGCCGACTTCTCAAACATCGAATCTTTGCAAAAGTTGAACACTCACTTGGCAGACAAGTCTTACGTTGAAGGGTATGTCAATTGATTAGTTTGAAAGGATTCAGTCTACTCTAGGTTTGTTGCATCTGGATGATGAACTTAATTCTTTGGTCCGTGTTTATGACGGGGAGTAAGACCCCCGGTATGAGTGACAAAAAGAAGTGATTATTCACAACTCTGACCAGTGCCGCCTTGGAAGCTGAATTTTTTTTTTTTCTTTTTTGGTTTTGGTTTTTTTTATACGTTCGATGATACTAACAATAGGATAGTACTGCTGCCTCTCAAGCTGACGTTACCTCTTACAAGGCTTTCCAAAAGGCTTTCCCAAACTTTACCAGATGGTTTAACCACATCGCCTCCAAGGCTGATGAATTCGAGAGCTTCCCAGCTTCAAAGGCTGCCCCAGCTGCTGGCGATGATGACGTCGATTTGTTCGGCTCTGACGAGGAGGAAGATGCTGAAGCTGAAAAGATCAAGGCTGAAAGAGTTGCTGCATACGAAGAAAAGAAGTCTAAGAAACCATCTAAGGGTGTTTCTAAGTCTATCGTCACCTTGGATGTCAAACCATGGGATGATGAGACTAACATGGAGGAATTGGTTGCCAATGTTTTGTCCATCAAGAGAGATGGTCTAACATGGGGTGCTCACAAGTTGGTTCCTCAAGGTTACGGTATCAACAAGTTGCAAATCAACATGGTTGTTGAAGATGACAAAATTTCCATGGATGATTTGCAAGAAGCTGTTGAATCTGACGAGGACCACGTTCAATCCACTGATGTTGCTGCTATGCAAAAATTGTAAGCTGTGAATGTGTCATCGCCGTAGAACTAGTGTTAAGTAGGTTCAATTGAATGTAAAATACTAATTCATGTGCAGCTATCTCTTTTGAGGCTGTTTGGTAAAGAGTGAATTCATCAGCATGGACTTGGTGGATTGTAGTGCATTGGTGCCGTGGTTCCTTCTGGACTGATGCCCTAGCTTCTTAGCAGGATTGTCACAGCAGTCTAACTGCAAATGTTGTTGGGAGGGAGAAGATAATTGAAATGGTGCCATCTGTCTCATGTTGTTGTACGTAAGTTTCTTGACTTCTTCATTCGAATATGATGTTGTCAATCATTTCTAATTGTCCCAAGTATTTCGCTCAACAAAAACAGTTTTAGAGCTGTGCTTGTAAGAGGCGGTTAAATGGACTGCTAGGAGTGGTATACTGTTTATTTGTAGTAATTTAGACTACTGGGTGGTAAGTGAGTTTACTTTTAGCTACTTTTAGCCTTTTGGGACTTTCTTTGGTCTTCGAGAAGTGAGCGGCTTTCTTGAAACATTATGTGTTTGAAATACTAGATTTTATGTGTCTGGTGATTTTGCATCTACGTATCTTTTAGGTGTAACTTATCTTTCGCAATTATTAGTTCAAATAAAATGGGACTTGTAATGAATTATATTTCGAAAATTTCCTAATTGTTCTAATAGTAAAACTTTATATCGATTTCTTATGAACCTCATGTAACTATCGTTATCTTCTCCATCATTTTTCAAGACAATTAGTTAGAATGCCTTCTGGTTGGATATTTCAGTGTCTATCGCCTAATGAACTATTTGAAGGTTACTTACGGTTTGGGCGGCTCGGCAGTTTCTGTGAGAATCAAACATTCTTTCATGATTTTTGAAAACTCTAGAAGACATCAGAACAGTGATAGTCAATAAGTTTCAAGACCATCAAATAATTATTTTAATGCTTCTATAGTGAGAGGTAATCTCCCAAGTACGATCTAGTTAAGATAAATGATTGATAAGACGTTATTCGGAAAGCGTGTCAAAATGCTGCTGGTGTCTGAGCACCTGTAGTCATAGAAAATGATGTTGTTACAATTGTTGCTGAATGCAGTAGTTTATTTAGTGTCTTCAATAACCTTTCTGGTTTAACGAGTGCTACGAGAATATTAGATTTCGATTATCCTTGAACTAATGAGACTCAAAGTGGTAATGATGCAGAAAAAACTAATGAATTCGTAGCTAAGTTTTCTGGATTTTCCGGCTGTGGCTCTAGTATAGTTTTTTAACTGTACTCCAAAGCAATCTAATTAAACATCTGATGATGAAGATGTCGGCGGCAAGTGTAATTAATTCAGAATTCGGTGCAAAAAGAGGAACAATGACGTAGATCAAAAAAGCTTATGATAAGGAAAATTCCTTTAATGGGAGTTTTGCTTTTAGTGCGAATAAACTTTTGACAAAGAACTATTATTTTATGAAATGGTCAAATGAAAAGAACAATGAAAGTACTGTGGTAAATCATATCAAGAAACTGTTTTTTAAATGTAGAGTAAAATAGGTTTTTCAGAAGTGTCTTTAGCTACTATCTGTTGTTATTGTACGAGAGGTGCTATCAGAGTAGGGCTACTGCGGCTACTGTCTACGTTAGGATCATTCTCGAGAAATGGAACCCTGATGAGTTCAGGTAACTATGACTATAACTGTCAATGAAATTTATAAAAATATAGCTATAAAACTGGGAAAAAGTTTCACGTTAAGTTATGACAGCGAAATTAATGTGAGGATACTAGGTTTTGGTTGCTTGTTTTTTTGTTTTTTTTGAAAGGGTATTTTTATTACAAACCTTGTAGTCTCAGATGGAGACTTAAATTGTGTCTGTTTCAACTAAACGATAAATATGATTTACAGGTTTTCAAAAAAAAGCAGAACAATAAGGTACTTAATACAAGTAGATTTTCATATTGTGTACAATTTCTGGCGGTACCAAGCTACTCTATTTTTTATATGATAGGTGAATGCTTTAGATGAACACAGCAAATATTGGTGAAGCCTGCTTAGTGGGAAAACTTGGCGGGAAAACAAAGAAACAAGTAAACAGAAAATAAGATTTCATCTCGAAGAAAACGGCGCATTTATAAGTGAACCTCAAAGCTTTTGAGTATGTTCCTAATATCGAAAACCGGATCCAATTAACGTCATAATAAGAATATTTGAAAGGAAAAAAAGGCGAAGAAATCAGTTTCCAACAGAACCGCAACCATAAAGAACCCCCTTGTACTTGTTTTTACGTAATTTCACATTTATCCTATTTAATATATTGAGCTTTTGACGGACCGATCTCTCCACACGGGTTGTAATGACGAACTTTCAACCATTTCGACTTTAAAGACACAGTCAGTAATCGAGCAAAGATACATACTAGTTGACAAAACACTCGTTTAGACTATTATGAAATATGCAAGATGATCTACTCAACAAGAGTCCAACCACCAATAGTGAAAGGAGTCATATAAGCTCTAATGACACAAGCTTTTTGGACTATCGAGCTTACACGAGATTAAGTCAACACTCTCCACTTTATTTAGGGAACAACCCTCCCTTTAATGGAGCCAATACTCCAAATAAAAATATCAATTTTTTCGATAATTCAGATAGAGTTTCATCTGCCATAGAATGGACAACTTTAAATAACATATACCCCATTCTAGGAGCATTTGGTGGGCCTACATGTATATATCCTACAAAAACCTGTTGTGTTTTAGGTACTTTTAAAGGATCCGTACTAATTTTTAGTCCAAAACAACTTGTGCTCAATAGATTGATTCCCCAAATAAGGGGGGAACCCGTCTCCAAACATCTAAAATCTCCGGTACAAAGTATAGTCGTGTCAGCAGATGGAACACACTTAGCAGCTAGTTATCAATCCGGAGATATTTTTCTTTGGAACTTAAATGCTAATACCGTTGAACCAAGTGCAGAAGAAATTGATCATAGTAACAAAGAGATGGCCCCTTCGAAGGCTATCTTACAAATAACTCATCACAGGGGTTACGCTATAAATGGTATTGGATTTATTGGTAGTCGTCATACAGCTCTTATTGTTAGCGATAATACTGGCGGTGTCTTTTACCATAATGGATTTAGAACACATGTGTGGTCACTAACTTACAGTTCTAAACAAATACTTCGTATTTCCCCAGGAGAGAAACTTCTAGCTTGTCAGCCAGCTCCAGAAGTTGGAAAACGAGAACCTTTACATATGATAGCGGTACTCACGACATCCAGATTTGCGATTATTTCAACAAGACCCCGTCCTATGACTCTAGTACTCGAAGACTTGAAAATGGTCAGACCAAGGGATATCACTTCAAATGGTTCTTTGTCATGGAATGAAAATGCTTCGAAAGTAGCCTTTTCTTTGGATGAACATACAATCGTCTTTAAACTGAAAGATACTTCTATGTCTTCTTCCCAGAAGACCTTTACCAAGATTTCTGAATCTGCATTATCCTTAAAATGGATCACCGATAAACTCTTAGGAATATTAACCGTCTCGAATCATTTTCTAATAATAAATGTCAATGAAGACCTAAAAGTTGTAGCGCATTTTGACCTTTTAGTACGTCATTTATTGATGCCTCCTGACAAACATTTTACAGTGTGTGATAGAAAACTCTTTCTATTGACGAGCCACGGTTTGGAAGTGGGTCATTTTTCATCCTGGTCAGATATAACACTTAAATATGTCCAAAAAGGTGATTATTCAGGTGCTTTGAAGTTTACGAATTCTTTGTTACAAGAATATATGCCACTGTGGCCACTACTTGGATTGGCAAGGGATCTTTCTAAAAGAGAACAAGAACTTGGACAACCCTTTTACAATTTAGCGCTCGCAGCTTTGAGATTTATAATTACTAACCAAAACGCTGACTTTGATAAGGTTTACGAACTTTTTTCACTGGTTCTCTCGACAGTTGATTTATTTCATAAACGACTTTTAAAAATTGAGCTTATGGATATTTTCCTAGAAAAAGCAATGGAATTTTTCGATGAGAATAATATAGAGGTTTTTTTTGAGGTGTTGTTGAACTTGGTACTAGAAGGATCTATGAATGCCTTGCCTCCTGTGATTTTCAAGTCTATGTTAATCAACTTTGCAAAAAAAGAAAAACTATCCATTTTGGAGGATATGATAGTAATGTTAGATCTTCGGACGCTTGATATTGATCTTGCTGTAAAGCTTTGTCAGGAGCACAAGCTTTTCTATGTTTTAATGTATGTCTGCAACGACATTTTTGACGAATATGCTTTACCTTTGGTCGATGCTATCTCGAGAATAAACGATAAACCAGAAGAAACGTTTATATTCCGTACAGGTGAAATTGAATCTGTAAATGCCATCTTTGATTACCTTTCTTTTACTTTAACAGGCCGTCATTTTCCTAAGAATGATTTAATTATGCCAGTGGAGAAACAAATCAATGCTAAGATTTCTCTGTATCACATACTATTCAGCGGCACTTGCATCGAATGGCCCCCGGGTAGCGGTAAAAAGTTGCATACTGAGATATCTTCTATCTATGAACCAGCATTCCCCTATTTTAACCTTTTAATCAAGTTCAACGCTGCAAGAATGTTATCTACGCTCAATGAAATTTTTGAAGATTCTCTTCTAAATGAAGGATATTCAGAGAATATCCTTGAAAAAGATACACCAGTGCAGATTACAAGACAATATATGATAGATGTGATACTGGATATGATGAAAAAAAAAGAACCCTCTAGAGACAAGGTTTTGATGGCAATTTTTATTGCTTGTAATGTTGCAAAATATCCCCAGTTCATTAGACTCTCTAGCAAAGCATTAGAAGATATTACTATAGCAATTTGTGAAGTAAAAGATTCACAACTGGCTGACGACTGTCAAAGGGCATTAGAATGCTTACTTAGTATTTACACACCAAAAAATCCAGAGCATTTCATTGCCGAACTTAAAGAACTTAACTTTAAAAGAGTCCTCTTTATTTTTTACACCAAGACTAAGAAACTTTTCAACATTTTACTTCTGGCCTTATCCTCTGAAGATACAAAAAAAGACTATGATCAAAGTTTGCCTACCATAATTAGCTTTGTTTTATTTGGGATCAAATACAATTCATTAGAACATGCACGTATTGCTGATTTAATTCGTGACAATTTTGAATCATTAGTAAAGAAGTTGGGACCAAAAATAACTGTTGAGTTTTTTCAGAAATTTGATCCTGATATCCATCATTCTGTCACATCATTGTCTTGTGAGAAAGTTCAACAAAGATACTTAGAAGAACTTTATTTACTTGGCCAATTAGAGAGTATTGAATTGAGTCACTTGAAGGATTTATATTTTGAATTAAGTTGCAGGCATAAATCCGAAGAATCTTTATTACAATGGCTTAAAACGTTAGGATTTAGAAATTTAGATGCAGAACGTGCCACAAATATTTTACTTTCAACTAAAAATTACGAAGCTGCTGCAATAATACATCGCCGCTTGGGAGAAAACACCATGGTAGTAAATGATATGCTCAATTGTATTGATCACTGGTCCAAAGAAGGAGACAGGAAATACTCCACTTTAAACAGATATTTAAACATAGCGATTGACGCTATTAGTGACTCAAGTGATGAAAAGCTACGCAATTGGACGAAGCTTATAGCTTTTTTTATGAGGTTATATGGAAATCATAGAGATGATGCTGATGTAGGAGCATCCTGTAATAAAGCCTTCCAAGAACTTTTTGTTCGCTTAGCTATGTCTGAAACCTTAGAAAAAGGCGAAAAAAGAAGTCAATTTTGGGATATTTTGACTAGCGCTCTGGAACATCAAGAAGTAATTATGATGAAAGCAAAAGACCTACGAACACTATTATATGATGTTTTCACAACATACAATATCGAAAGGCATATATCCAAATTGATTCTAGAAATAATTCAGGAATCCTCGATTGGGGTGGGCAAATTATATGAGAACACATTGACTGGAGGTTGGTCAATTGAGAACGACGAATGTGAAATATGTGGTAAAACATTATGGGGTTTAGGGTTGGACTATATTAATTTTGTCATTTGGAAAGATAGAAAGCTATCGCGGGAAAATGAAGTATCGACTTTAACGAACAACGATAAAGCTATGGTTTCGTTCAGATGTCATCATGTATTCCATAAGGGTTGTCTACGTAACTTAGGCCAGACCAGTGGCAAATATTCTTGCTTGACGTGTAAAAAAGAATAGATAGGGTAAACCTCTAGATAAAAGTTTATTTTTATGTTTAGATATATCGAGTTTACAGCAATTATCTCAACAAAGTATACCACTCATGACCTGCCTGCAAGCCTTCAAAAGGAGTCTCGCTGGCCAAACCTTTCTCCAAAAGCCATCCACAGATATCACTCAATTCTCTTTTCGACAATACAAAACTACAATTTTGTTCCAACTTATCTATAGTGATACCTGGATTGTAAAGAATCTCAGTTGTTATCATTGAAAGCAAGCACTTCCAAACATCTTGCCTTAAACATCCCATTCCATCCACCCATAGTTTAGAATTTGGTTCTCCCATGGGCAAGGGAACTTGCGTTTCTTTGGTGAGTTTTGTTGACTTCTTTGCAGACATGATCAACGGTGGAGTCAGTCCTCGGATTCCAAGGCGTCTTGTTACATAGCTCAACTTTTGACTGCCATCAATAGTAGGAATAATGTCTAAGTTGACTTTTGAGTGTGCAATAAGATCAATGAAAATCCAAGAAGCAATATCCGGAATTTCTTCACTAATAATGACTCCATTTCTAGCATGAAACATCTCTTCTAGTTTATTTCTGTATATTTCGCATTGTTCAAACATTTTATAATTACCCCTAGCCTGTAAAAACTCTTTAATTGTATCAGTTGCTTCTAGTCTTGATCCTTGAAGATATAAATGCTTTTCCTTTGCCATATCCATAATAACCTTATCTACCAACTCTTTCGGAATCATACTTAAAATCTCAATCTTCTCCCTTGATGTATCAGGATTATCATACAATATTGATCTGATCACCGCCCTCACATCACCCTCAGTACCCCATGAAGGAAGCTGTTTAGAAGAAATTTCATAATCGTCATAGACAAATATTTTTTTAAGTGACGACGTTTCCCTTTGAATCATTGACGACATCGCAAGTCCAGATTTTAATCCGACGTTTTTCTCATCTCTGATCAAAGTATAACGCTTTTTATTTTCCACATAATCCCTGTACAATAAGATAGGCTTTTGGTCCTCATCAGCATCAGATGTAATCCACAAATCGATTAATTTAGGTAAATCCAAACGCTCTACATCTTCAAGCGTAATACTCTCTTCTCTAGTAGCTGATACAAGGATTTTACGCCACTTATCAACATAAGCTCTCCAACCAACATGTCCCATCTTGATTCTTTGCGCAGTCCATTGTTTCTTTAAATTACCGAGAGAATTACTTGGGAAAAGCCTTGTAATTTCATCCCAAAGAATCTCATTTTTAATACTCTTCGTTATGACAACAGCCATTATCAGTGCTCTAACACCTAACTTATTCCCTACCTGAAACAAAGCTTTCTTGCCTCTTTCCGTCTTTTCATTTTTCTTCGATAGGCCTTTTCCACCAACTGCTGTCAAATCTCTGGAAAGTTTATACTGCCTCTGTAAGCTTAAGGCGTCTTCCGTTTTTTCTTTCCAAGCTTTTCCTTGTGACCCCTTTTTAGGTTTACTACGATTTTGATAATTACGAACTCTTTCCGCTGACTTCACACCTCTATGAAATCTATGCTTCTCTGTCTGATCGAAGAAATATATATCAGTATTGTGAATCACATCCTTAAAATAAGCCTTCTTATTATCTTTATCTTTGATAATATAACTTGAAATAGCATTTGGGTCAACTTCAGGAAGATAAACAATACGTCTTCCAGTGTGAGGTTCATCTTCCATTCGTAACTTATCATTCTGTAACATCAAATTTACATCACCTCTAACTGTTTTTTTATCTAGAAGAGTATTAGATCCCATGTAATGAGAAACATCCTCAAAAAATTGCTCTCTTAAGTAAGTTACACCACCAGCTTTTTTGACAACTTCCAAGATTGCTCTTTGTCGCCATAGAGACCTCAAAGAACCCGCTGAAAAACCACCTATTTCCAAGACACGCGACTTGTTACCCCCATCATTATCATTAGCAGCCGAAGATGAATCAGCAATATCTCTACCAGCAACACCAGGACCAGGGCTCGACAGGAAGGGCATCTTTTCTTTTTGTTTGATACTCCTTCTCTTATTATTCACGGAAATAGCCTTCTGAATAGCCGCCACATCCTCCTGCTTTCTCTTTCGCCCTCTCAAAGATGCGTTTACAGGAGATTTAATTTCGCCATTCCAAAAAAATGATTCCTGACCATCATTATCTATAAAACGTAAGGAGCTGCTAAGAGGGATAAAATTAGATTCATTCAATTCCGCCAAACTTTGCGTATGGTTTTCTATGGGTTCAAAACGACCAGATATAGGCTCTTGGGATACGCCCGTAAGTGTTTTGAAGTTCTCTTCCGTGAAAAATCTATAAAATTTCTTCCTTCCTTCAAAATCGTAAACCCTCACAATACAATATTCATCAACGTTACTCTTTGGTTTGCCTACGCTTTCCACATAATACTCACTTGACTTCGTAAAAGCACGTTTGTAATCCTTCCCAGTAAGCCTTTTTATAACTTCCATCGTTGAAATACCTTGTAAGCCTGCTTTCTCTGTCATATCATAAGTTTGATTTTGTATAGGATAAAACCTGTTCATGAGAATTTCATCTTTTTCGGTAGATTTTTCATCTTGAACAAGAAGCCCTTCTTCTTGTAAAATATTAGTAGCATTTGAGCTATCTAATCCTTCATAAGCATCCTCTTCTTCCAATCCAAGCTTATCATCATCTAAAGGATCATCCCCTGGTTCACTTTCATAGTCAAAGTCGTTTGTAGACTTATCCTCCTGTACATAATCACGAAGATACTTAACACAACGTATCTTAACAGAAGGATTCGTAGGCGATACCAACAAAACTTTCTTCAAATATTCCTTTTCATCCAGCCATGCAATAGCAGCAATGAATGCCTTTGATAATCTTTTTTCTGAATCAAATTTTAACTCTCTTTTTAAGTCGATAATCTGACGAACACCATTTTTTGATTTCTTTACAACATCAACAATTTGCCCAAGGTAGTCCCTAAGGTTGACATAAGGTTTGACAGCATTATCACTTTCCAAGTATCTTTTTAACTTCAACAGCTTGACAACATGACCCTTGTAAATCATCTGAACGGAGCAAATGAGATGGCTGATCTTTTTCACACGACCTGTAATGCTTCGCGGATCCTGACTAGTTGCTAGGGCTAAATCTTTTGTGTTAATTCCCTTGTCTCCGGCCTTAGCTATCTCAAGTAAAAGCTCAAATGCAAATCCACCTATGTTGGCTTCTTTTTTTCTATATCCTGTCAAAATTGTCCATAAAGTATCCTCGCTAATCTTCAATGTGTAAGCATCTTCATTCCCTGCAATTTCAGAGTAAATTTTCTCACTAAGCTTGCCTCTTTCATATAGTGTGACATCTTGATGTGAACTCACACAAGAAAAAACAAATTCTTTTAATTTATCATCACTTAAACCAATAAAACTCTCAGAGCTTCTCCAAAGTTCAGATAATGTTATTTCTACAAAATCCAGTTAGTTGAATGTCAAATAAAACACTAACAAAGCATAAAAAAATTCAAGCAAAAAATAACATACCACCCTTATTATGTGCTATCACTTCGCAAACTAGATGGACTAATTCATCTGGAAAGACCGGTATCTGGGACATTACTCACTTGTTGGAAATGTGAAGCTTTATCAATCCATTTGGACCTTAATGAAGCCTTTAGAGCTTCATCACTGTTTGTTTTCACATTTAACGTATAAAATTACTTAAACTTTGTTAGAATTTAAACCAAAAATCTTGCGTGAAAAGTCCATTATCGCGGGTTACAAAATCAAAATCCACTTTGTTTTACACCTAAAGCCTATCGCTCAGCTGTGCAGAACCTCTTTCAGTAGCTTGTTGCAGAATGTCAGAATCGGATGATGAATTGTAAGTAATTTTTCAGCTATGATACGTAAGTCACTACTGGAAAATAACTAACACATTCAGAACTCTTTCTACCAATGCGCTTGCAGCGTTACAAGAGTTTAAGCAGGAAGAACAACAACGCCAGCAAGAATTTGAAAAATTATTCAAACAGGCAGATGAAAGCTTCGAGGAAAAAAAAAGAATTCAAGGAATGGAGCTCTTTAAAGAGGATTGGCAACTTTCTCAATTTTGGTATACAGATAATACCGCCGACATCTTGGCAGAAGCTTTACTTGAAGGCGCTGATTCTGATACCATTATTGCAGTTGTGAGTGCTCCATCAGTATATGCGGCCATACTTAAGAGACCGAAAGAACAAATTCCTACTAAAAATATCTATCTCTTTGAGTATGACACAAGATTTGAACTTCTTGCTGGTCGTGATCATTACATTTTCTATGATTATATTCATCCACTAGAATTCACCGATCAACTTAAGGGCAAGGTTAATCGTCTTCTGATTGATCCTCCTTTCTTGCACGATAATTGTCAAACTAATTGTATGTGTTCATAAACAACTCGAACGTTAAAGATATCGTTGAATTTAGTACTAACATGTTCTACAGCATCAATCACAGCTAAGGCTCTTTTAGCACCCAATGATGGCTCTAAAACTACAGTGGGTTATTTGAAACACCGATTTATGTCTTGTACTGGTGAAAGAATGGCAGGATTAATGTCAAAATTATACCCTAATTCGAGTATCACCACTTTTCTACCTCAACATGCCAATGGACTAAGCAATGAGTTTAGGTGTTATGCAGACTTCGAATGGAAGAAATGGAGATTCTCTACTTAGAGTATGTAATCTTAATATTTAACATTCTATTTAAACAACAATATCTAAACGTAAAATTTCCAAAAAATCATGTGATATAATACATTTTATTTAAATATATTATTTTTCTTATTTAATTCTTTTAAGTATTTATATTTAAAGTTCGTATAAAGTTTTTTTGATATAAAGTATTAAATAAATAACTATTGTTTTTTTCATGAATATCTTATGTATATGAATTCCGAAAATAATATATTTTTTGAAATTTAAGATCTAATATGCAAAAATGATTATTTCGTTTACAGATTTTTCTATATAGTTAGTTAAGTTAGTAAATCAAGTACAAAGGACTGCCCTCGTTAAAAAAAAAAGCTCCTAAAAGGAACAATCATCTCCAATTTAACGTCCATTGCTAGCTAGTTAAAATATTAAGAAGTTCGTGAAATATGTCTAATGAATTTCCCATTTT
This sequence comes from Zygosaccharomyces pseudorouxii (nom. inval.), assembly GCA_030572675.1. Classification (NCBI taxonomy): domain Eukaryota; kingdom Fungi; phylum Ascomycota; class Saccharomycetes; order Saccharomycetales; family Saccharomycetaceae; genus Zygosaccharomyces; species Zygosaccharomyces pseudorouxii (nom. inval.). The sequence goes on from JAJMAY010000007.1 coordinate 34,268, forward strand.
GCTAATCGGAGGAGCAGGTTTCTTGGGCTTGCACCTAGTACAACAGTTTTATGATTTAATTCCAAGACCACGTATTCATGTTTTTGATGTGAGACCAATACCAGAAAAACTATCTAAACAATTTACTTTTGACCCTAGGGAAGTTATATTCCATCAAGGAGATCTCACTTCTTCTGAGGATGTTTCTAATGTTTTACTAAAGAGCAAAGCTCAAGTAGTTGTTCATTCAGCTTCGCCAATGCATGGTAACGCTCAAAACATCTATGAACATGTGAACGTGAAAGGAACAAGAAATCTATTAGATGTTTCCAAAAAATTTGGAGTTAAAGCCTTCGTTTACACGTCATCTGCTGGTGTTATATTTAATGGTCAAGATATTCACAATGCAGATGAGACTTGGCCTATTCCTGACATAGCCATGGACGGTTACAACGAAACGAAAGCTATTGCAGAGAATATGGTCTTAAAAGCCAATTCTGTTCAAGAAAACTTTTTGACTGTAGCATTGCGACCTGCAGGCATATTTGGTCCTGGTGATCGTCAGTTGGTACCAGGGTTGCGCAATGTCGCTAAATTAGGTCAATCCAAATTTCAACTAGGGGACAATAACAATTTATTCGATTGGACCTATGCTGGTAATGTTGCTGATGCTCATGTTTTAGCTATGCAGAAACTTTTGAACCCGGAAACTGCCCTAAAAGTCGCTGGTGAAGCATTCTTCATTACTAACGACGAGCCTGCTTATTTTTGGGCGCTAGCTCGTACTGTATGGAAAGCTGATGGATATATCGATGAGAATGTCATCGTGTTGAGTAGACCTGTAGCAATTTTGGCTGGGTATCTTTCCGAATTTTTTTCTAAATTGCTAGGTAAAGAACCAGGATTGACACCTTTTAGAGCCAAAATCGTTTGCGCTACTCGTTATCATAATGTCACTAAAGCAAAGGAACTGCTCGATTATGAGCCACGAGTAAACATCGAAGAAGGTATTGAGAAAACTTTAGCTTGGATGGACGAAAAGATATAAATGTACTGAAGATTCAAATATAACCATAGGTTAATGAGTGAAATATTTCTAAGATACAGATTCAGAAGATGGTTGTCAAGAAATGACAAGATTGCTGAAACATAAAAGACAAGCATGATTAAAAATTATGTAATACGATGATAACTAAGCGAAGAAACGTCTATGTATTTTGAAGGAATGAATTATGTGGTTTGTGAAAGGTGGTCGTATATTAGGAGGGTACTTAGAACTTGGGATGTAGTTTACTAAAAGATGATGCCCGAAAAAGAGCATAAAATTATAGATTAAAAATGAAGTTCTTAACAACACGGTATTCTCATTAAATCATTGTTTATTTTAGATTTCCCTCTTTAATGATGTAAAGTTTTAGGGCGTGTGGTCTAGTGGTATGATTCTCGCTTTGGGTGTGAGAGGCCCTGGGTTCAATTCCCAGTATGCCCCCTTTTTTTGTCACGTTCAGGTTGATGTTCAGCCAAGACTTGCTTAGAGTAATCCTCAAGAAAAAGTAGAAGGTTAATCTTTTAACAAAACTCTTTAAATACTCTTTTATGTTTAGAAGAATAGACGAGTGTGAAGCAATTTTGATGGTTGAGGAAGGTAAATCTTATCACGTTAGAGGTGTCATGGCTCCTTACAGAAGACCTACGTCGAGTAATAACAGAGATAAACCTAGTAGTATTCTGAACAGATTGAAGTCCTTCTTTACAAATGATAATAATAGCAGTCAAGAACATTCTGACTTCAAGAGAAGACACTTAGTTAGTGGTAGAAATCCAAACATTTCAATCCCTGGTGGCTTTTTTAATTCAGATGATTCTGCCTCCTCTATTGTATTGCCCAAATCTCAAGAAGATTTGCAAACAAATACTTTAGCTCCTAATACAGACGATGTCAATAAAAGAGAGGAGAATGTAGATGTCAGTTCTGATGAAGAATCCTATAGCGTTGATATTTCGAATGCCAAATTAGCCGATTTCTTTGGTCGAAAGGGTGGGGAACCTTTAAGTGAAATGGAAATGGAAGGTGTAAAATCTCTTATGAAAAAGTCAAATAAAACGGCTACATCTTCTAAAGCTGGTTCTATAGCGAACAGTACTTTGAAACATGATGATCCTGCAGATTTGGTGTATTCTCAGATACTCAATCGTTCTAGAACTCCTTCTTTGTCTTCATCGACCATGAGGGCACCTGCATTTACTCCAAAATATGATGATTCTTTTCGATCTCATGGTTTCGCCAATACGAGTAATGGTACGGTTGCTTCTAGAAGGCGAGTTTTTGATTACTCCAGTTTACCACCTCCATATAAGACTACAGTTTACAAATATAGTGCGGCAGATGATGATAATAGTAATTCCCATAGTGCTATTAAAGCTTCTGATACTTCAAAAAGCATGGTTACTAAGCCAAGTAGTGGTAAAAAATTAAGTAACACTGCCTCAGCACTTGTTTCGCTTTTAGAAAATGACACTTCTAAGGATGAAACCTTAAATCGATTGGCGAATCCTTATTCTTCTCACGTTAACCAGCTTCGCAAACACAAGAAGAGTTCACCCACCTCATCAAGTGCTAGACAAGATATCACAAAATTTGCTCCTTTAAAATCATCTGCTTCGCAGGAACTGGAGAATACCAAGACTAAGCCAATGGGTGAAATTACAATAAAATCTCAACAGCATAGTTCACTAGATAAGTACAAGCCTGTGAGATCATCATCTTTGCGTTCTAATGTGGTTAAAGCTGAGGAATCACCAGAGAAAAAGCCACCTACTAAGAGGGTGGAACCTGAAATGCCCAGTGCACCCACTTTCAACTTTCAATTCCAGTCTAAGGATAAAAATGAATCTAATTCACATTCACACCTTCAACCTCAATCTCAACCTGTGTCTAAACCTCCGTTTGCATTTAAATTTCAATCTCAAGAATTCGGACCTCCTGATAATAATTCTGATAGTGATGTCGCAGATAAAATACCAACCAAAGCCCCTGAGACTCATTTGACTGCACCGCCTGTCATGTCATCTGAAAGTGCTCCTCGATACGATTTTGGAGAAATCGCGCCTTCCAAGATAGACCCAAGTACGGTCGATAATAAAAAAGTGCAGGACTTTAAGACGTTGTTTGTGTTTTAGGATCTTTGCATAATTATAGCATAACATATATATATGTATAGTATTTCTTTTTTTTTTTGATTCTGTCAAATTTTCTTACAACACTTTTTGTTTGACGAAAAAGGTCCTCAAATGTCTCATTTGCCAAATGCAGGTTAGGACCAGTACAACTAGTTGAAAAACACTCCACCACATAGCATGAGAGTTAACCGATTCAGAGATGTCTCTGAATTGAGCTTCACGTTCTCTTACCAATTTTTGTTCCCTTCTAATTGCAAGTACCTTATCGTTTAAAATGTTGATTTTTTGATGTAAGGAATCTACTACTGTTTTTTGCTTCGAATCCAATTTAACGTCAGAATCAATTTCAAAATCTAAGTTGATCTTAGTTTTTGTTTGACCCATCCAAGAGTTTGGTTGTGCCTGAATACAAATTCTGTGCTCACCTGAATCTAGCGCTAATAAACTTAATTCTCCTGATACACCCTTCCGTTGCATAACTCTGTGATAATCATCGAAAACTTCTTCTGCTTCAAGTGATACATCAAATTCTTGTGGATTAGTGTCTCTATACGATTGAATACCATCATCATATACCTTGACACTGTACTTGCCCTGAAGTAGTGTATCCTTTGACAATTCCTTGTGGAAACATCTTCTCTCACCATTACTGTAGAAGTAAAAAGCCGCTATCTGAGAAGGAAATAGTAGGGCGACAATCGCCAATTTCAACAAAGTGGACAATAATGACATGGATGTTTCCTAGGGTAGTTGTGCTCAGCGAGTTAATTCAAGTTCTTGTTTTTGTTACTGTTGTGAGTTGTTCAAAACATACTTAGAGAACGTCCGGCGATATGGAAAAAAAAATGAATGTCCTAGCTTATAGTAAAAAAACGCGTCACCACGAATAATAGGAAGAATAAGAAACCTAAATGACCAATTTGTTACTTCAGGATCCTTTTTCGGTTCTCAAGGAATACCCTGACAAGCTTACACATAGTTTGGAAAATCCTCTGCATACTGAATGTGTTCGCTTCAGTCCTCGTGGTGACTATTTAGCACTAGGCTGTTCAAATGGAGGAGTAGTAATTTACGACATGGATACCTTTAGGCCTATTTGTGTATTGGGAAATAAAATGGGGGCACATATGAGATCTGTACAGTCAATTTCATGGTCACCAGATGGAAAGTATCTGTTAACAGGTTCAAGAGACTGGTCTGTCAAATTATGGGATCTAGCTTGCGCTGGTCAACCTTTGAAACAAGTTCATTTTGATTCGCCCATATGGAATTGTCAATGGATAGAAGCTGCTCAGTTTGTTTGTGTGGTTACAGTTTTAGAGGAAAGTAGTGCGTTTTTAATCGATTTTGCTCTTGATCAACCGCTGATACGAGTATTACATGGAGACGAAAATAATGATGATCATGGCTACGTTTTAACTTCAGCTGTTCACTCAAAATTTTCTGACATTATATTCACGGGAACTTCTAAAGGTTGGATAAATGTGTATCAGCTTTACAAGGAAAAAGGTAAGTCGAGTGTTGCTCGAATGCTAAAAGGTTTAAAGGTCGCCAACGGCAACATTAAACACGTCATTGTTTCTCAGCAGGGTGATAAAATTGCTGTTAATTGTTCTGATAGATCCATAAGACAGTATGCTTTCATATTAACTTCTGACCACTCTTCTGTTGAGTTGGAATTGGAACATAAATATCAAGATGTGATCAACAAATTACAATGGAATAGTATTTTTTTCAGCAACAAGGCTGCCGAATATCTTGTGGCTTCTACACATGGTTCATCTGCACACGAATTGTATCTTTGGGAAACTAGTTCAGGTACCCTTGTTCGTGTCTTGGAAGGTTCTGAAGAGGAATTGATGGATATTGATTGGAATTTTTACAAAATGTTTATTGCTAGTAACGGTCTTGAATCTGGTGATGTTTACATCTGGTCTATAATAATTGCTCCTAAATGGAGTGCCCTAGCTCCAGACTTTGAAGAAGTGGAGGAAAACGTGGATTATCGAGAAAAGGAAGATGAATTTGATCAAATTGATGAATTAGAACAACAAGAAGAATTAAATCAAGCAGAAGAAATAGATATCGATTTAAGGACTAGAGAACAATTCGATGTAAGGGGTAATGATTTGCTGGTTAATCAGTTTACAATTCCGACAGATTACGAACGTATACTAACTCTTAAGGCGGCTAAGTTGGCTCAGGACTATTGAACTGCGTATTTTGTTCAAGTGCCCTATTGTCACTGAAGACGACATGTAGCGATCACTTTGATGACGAATTTCTAATTGAAAAGCAAATCTCGAAAGTGTCGGAAGATATATGATTAGAATTACGAGGTGAAAAACTGCTGTTTCGAACACCCATTTTAAAACTAAGGAACCACAGGTGGTGTTTTTAAGGATATTTGTTCGGGGAGATTTTTTACCAGATAAATGTCAGGTTACTCGGGAAATCCGTTTATTAACAACACTCCGTCATCTTCGCCATTAAAACATGCTGACAATAATAGAGTTACAAAACGACCGCTGGGAGGCCCTTCTTCTTCTTCACTAATGTCTTCTCCAACGAGGCGGTCCAGAACGATAGGGTCAGCAGCCTACGGTGATCGTTTTATCCCCAATCGTACGGAAATCGATCTTAATACAATGGCTTCAATTGGTAGTGTTGCGAATTTACCACCTGCACCGCCATCTATTTCAGAAGATCAAGTAGAGTTACAGAGGGAATTGCAGGCACATGAGACTTTTGATGCTGTTTTAAAGAATGAATTATTTGGCGAAAAACTCTTAAGGGATGCGGCAGGAAATGAAAGCAGTATAGACCGTATCAAGAACACGAGACCTTCCCGAGTCAATTTAAGTGAATCGATTGAAGAAGAGGCACCAACTACACCACCGGATAGTGTTGGTGTAGATAGTCAAATTCAGTCGGCTCCTGTGACGCCTCATAGAAGTCTACATTCTCATTCTGAAGATTTGTTCAAACCTTCCAGTAATGCTACTAGAGGAGCTAGTCTTTTGACTTATAGGGAGAGAACTGGTACTAGACCTTCTACAGCATCTATGATGCAATCTCAATTTTTTGATACTACTTCACCTGTCCGTCCGGACTCGAAACAGCTCTTATTATCACCGGGTAAGCAGTTTAGACAAATTGCTAAAATTCCTTATAGAGTATTAGATGCACCTTCTCTAGCAGATGATTTTTATTACGACCTCATAGATTGGTCTTCAACTGATATGTTGGCAGTAGCGTTAGGAAAATCCATCTTTTTAGCCGACAATGCTACGGGCGATGTTCTTCATCTTTGTGATACTGAAAATGAATACACTAGCTTAAGCTGGGTGGGGGCTGGCTCTCACTTAGCTGTAGGTCAAGGTAATGGTTTAGTTGAAATTTATGATGTTGTTAAAAAGAAATGCATACGAACTTTATCAGGACATATGGACAGAGTTGCATGTCTTTCGTGGAATAATTATATTTTGACCTCGGGAAGTCGAGATAGACGCATATTACATAGAGATGTTCGTATGCCAGATTCTTATTTTGAACGCATTGAAGCTCATACACAAGAGGTATGTGGCTTGAAATGGAATGTGGATGATAACAAGTTGGCGTCAGGTGGTAATGACAACATGCTTTTTGTTTATGACTCTACTGCTAGAAATCCTGTTTTGACATTTAATGAACATACGGCAGCTGTAAAAGCTATGGCATGGTCGCCGCATAAGAGAGGAGTTTTAGGTTCTGGAGGTGGCACTGCTGATAGACGGCTTAAGGTTTGGAATGTTAATACCTCACAAAAGATAAGTGATGTAGACACAGGATCCCAAGTTTGTAATATGGTATGGTCGAAGAATACGGATGAGATCTTGACTTCTCATGGTTATTCTAGGTATAATCTTACCCTTTGGGATTTTCCAACAATGGACCCTGTGGCAATACTGAAGGGCCATAGTTTCAGGGTATTGCATTTGACTTTATCAGCGGATGGAACCACTGTCGTTTCTGGTGCTGGTGATGAAACTCTTAGATACTGGAAGATATTCGATAAGCCTAAGGTGAGAGCAAAACCGGACTCCGTCATTTTTAATTCCTTTAATCAGATAAGATAAGAGAATGATAGGTAAAATAGAACTTTGAGAATGAGATTACATGATATGATCTGGACTTTATGAATTAAATTAATTTATTCATGTATTCATTAACCTTGTAAATCGTTAATCCAATTCATTAGGGTCTTATTCATTTCAAGGAGGACAATTTCAGGTTCTGAATTATCTATGTAATCTTCAAAGCTAATACTTTTGAGATTTTGTAGATGTTTTTCACCGCAGGCGAACAATCTGCATTTTGAGATTTTTTCTAATTTGTTTTCGTTTTCTTTTAAATGGTCTTTAAAAACTTGCCATACTTTTTCTTTGATTGCCTTAATAAGAACAAACTTGTAAAGATCCTCATCACTCCATAGAGCTGCCAATTTTAATTCTAACAGGCCGATAATATGATCAATAAGGACAAATTTGAAAAAGACCCCGTCTTTTTCTAAAATTTCTTCAATGTCCGAATTCATCGTTTTGTTCAGCGGCTCTGAAAAATCTTCAAACTTACAGGGCTTCAATTCACCCTGATAAAGATCTTTAATGATTACAAACAGATATTGCATGACTGTTGATCCTCGTGTATACCATGCTAGATCAGTAGTATTCTCTTGTACTAATCTTTCATAAGTCTGGAATAATAATAATAGTGAAAGATGAATTATCTCATCGCCATAATTAGGACTGGTTGTAAGAGAGCTAGTTATATCTATTGGCTGGGCCGACGCAACATGATGTTCTGTCTTTCGTAATAACTTGTCTTTGCGAGAATGTCCACAAGAGAGCGCGGTATATCTAAGATGTACACGATAAAGAAACACTAGGAGGGTACTTGAAAAATAAGTAAAATGTAAAGGAAATTCTGTCCGTAAGACCTCTTTGATTTCTAAAATTTCGTTGTATAGTTCTGTGATTCGGTTTTTAGTTGATAGAAAATCAGACTCTAGAATAGTTTCCCTTCCACTTAGATCCATCACATCTTTAAAAACCGCATTTATTTTTAACCTCCCAACAGTATATGCCACTGATAACCCATTCTGGTCCTTCGATTCTGGAGGAGGTAATACACTTTCGACTATTAAATTTTCTGGAGTGAAATACGGGAATCCGCTAACAACTGACGATGATCCTTCTAAGTATAAAAGATAACCCCAAAGTAGTTTCGATTGAATATCTTCCATCTTGTGCAATCCTAATTGTTGCCCCATTCGAACTAACATGCTTGAATATGCTGTAGCATCAACCATATTAGGGTCGACAATAAAATTGACGATGGTAAATGCTGTTAAAGACTCCAGTTGAGGACGAAAGGGAAATTCAGATATATCTAAAAGGAGTCTGTAACCAGCATAATATTTGTTGCATAATAGCAAATCAGGAATTATTCCTGATGCTACTGCCGCGTATGACGAACAAAAGAATAGCGCCATAATTAATAGTAAATTGGGTATATTAATGCTTTCTTGATGATATCCAGTATCTTCTAGTCTGTGTAAAATTTTTATAATTTTTGATTTACTGAGTATGGGTATTATAGAATGGACTGAATCGAAATAAGTTTCCACTTGACTTAATGCCGTTTCCTTTGAAGGGGGTAAAAGGGTTAAGACATCTTCAATATTATTAAATGGCTTTGTAAACCTATTGAATTTAGTGATTTCATTTCTTTTAAATTTTTGAGATGGTAAAAGATGGCCGTACGTATGAGAACTGAGGACTCTATCATTGATTGAATTGGCAAAAAATGGATAAAAATATTTTGATCTGTAAACTAAAGTTCCTTTTGGTGCTTTGTCAATTTTACTGGTGGTCAAAGATTTAGAGGTTTTTTCTTTTGATATATTATTGCTATTCCTTTCTTCAAAATGAACATTACTTTTATTGAATCCGTATATGCATTCTGAGGTGGTATTCATGGCTGAACAGGTGTAACAAGGCACCGCCTTGTTACATTTCAGCTTGTGTAAATAACAGTAGCGGCAAGATTTAATAACTCTATGACGTTTAATATTTTGTCGATGCATTTGCCGTACCCTGATGCATTTACCGGAAATTTTGGTTTACTGATACTTAACTTGATTGTCAAGAGCTACAAAACAGAGGAATATGATACGTAGACCACCCGTAAAATTTAAAATATAGAACAGAAAAACTACAAAAAATATAGTAAGGGCACCAAGTGAGTTACAAGTTCAATGATCTGACCTAGTCAAGCAGTGATTGAGTTAATTGTCCAGCTAAAAAGTCAGCTTCTGCTCTGTAGTTTATGTTGTGTAGATTCGAAACGGTATACCTTATTCTCGACTGGTTGTTATAGTTGTCTTCACGTGCTCTTATTCTAAAACTGTACTGATTCATTTGAAGGCTCTGTGTGATCTTACTGAAGGCGGCCGGATCAATTTCTTTCAATGAAACTAATTCGCTAGCTTCGACTTTGAGCAGCTGTTTTGCCTGGTCGTTGAAAAGAGTTAACCACAGTTGACCAGTTTCATCTAATACGGAGATGGTCAGCAAGTATCTCCAGTCTGGGGAAGGGTGATTAGTGTCACATTTCTCACATCTCCAAGTTTGATCTGGTTGTTCTATTACTTTTTTGTTACAGTTCTCGCTGAGGCAGGCAGGGTATGCAAAATTGTCTACTTTTAAAAAGCTAATAGCGGCCTTAATACTAAAGAAATCACCTTTCTCATTTCTACCTAAGTTTTCGGCTTGAGCAGTAGTAATGGTGATACGTTCACTAATATATTTAGTGAGGTTGGTGGCTGAATTCGTTTCATTGACTTCTTCTTTCAAAGAATGGTATTGCAGATTACGGCCTGTATTATCGAACCATCCTTTCAAGGAGTAAGCTTCTGGAATTTCAGGATTTGGAATCATCGTACTTGAGAATCCCATAGACAAAGACTTACCACCAAAATCAGTCACACGTACCGATTTAAGAGCTACAACAGAACCCTCAGGCAAATTAAAATCCACTGCTTGCTGATTCCACAATCCCACAGCTATGGAGTATCCTGAATCATCAACGATATTAATATCACGACGATCAAATCTTTTACCAGCTCTTGAAATCAATTCGAAGTGGGGATTTACTGTTTGGATGATTCCCAGAACATCTACGTTAGAGTTGGCTTCCTGATTTTGAATCGTATTGAGCTTGATGAAACTGAAATGAGTTTTGGGTACATCACTTTCGTCTAAACACTCTTCAACTACCGTATCCCTATCCAACATTAACTCATATGGATGTGGTAAATTGGAAAATTGGGGTTTCGCAGGTTGTAACCTCGCCTTTGATAAAAAGTAAACTTTACCCTCTTGTAAAACTTCGTTGAATTTGGTTGCATTATCGTTAAATGCGGTACCTCTAATCTCACCTGAGGTGTCCAAGAAGTTTAAGTTTAAAAGTTTACCATCACCTCTTTGGTTGTGCCAAGTTTTAATGTCACCTTTATAAGAAACTCTTGCCTTAATAGTCCAAATATTTTGATAAGGTGAGAGTTGTTCGATAGCAAAAATTGGTCTTGATTTTTGAGAACCCGATGGCACAGAAAAATTACTTCCCGTATTTTGTTTAGTCTGCTGTGGTTTTACAGCGTTATTAGCCCCGCCACTTGCTGCAGTGGTGGAATCATTAGGATTGGTAGTATCTTCTCTAAGGGTTTCGTTAGGATTTGCCGCAAAATAATGATCTAAAAATTCACTTGAAGAATTAAATAAGGCTAAGCCTGATTGGACTAGATCGAAATCGTCAACTAACAAAACATATTTGCCCTTTTCTTTAACAATGGCTGGTTCTGCAACTCTAACACAAATTACATCTCCTCTTTGTAGCTCAAGCGAATCTAACTTTGCAGCTGCTCTATTCCTCATCAGTGCCTTCATGTGATAAACACCATCAGAAATCATAATAAGGTTTTTTCTGTTACTATTACCAGCTTCAGATTTTCTTATATTGTAAACTTGATAAACACCATTGACAGGATTGTCATATCTCTTTTGACTTGTAAAAATTAGGTGGAAATCACCTCTTGATAGTTGAACGTCACTCATTGATCGGAAAGTTTAGCCTTTGACACTGCCTTGTGAAAGTAAGTTGGAGTTGCTTAACTTGTTAGTTTTTGGTGTTCTTTTCTCATTTGTCTCGCGTCATATTATCGATGAGATAAAATGAAGGATGGGTTAACAATAATAATTATATACAAATAGTGCATCTTTAAGAGGTAGGTATAATTTCGATTATTGGGGAATCTAATAAGAATGGTAAAAAAAGTTTCTGTATGCCACATTCAGCCTGACTTTGCTGATCTCATTGATACTAAAGAAGATGGTGATTTTTATATCAATGTAGATGAGAGTTTGGATCATATTAAGGAATACAGGGTTAATATTGGAGGACGCAATTTAGTTCAACATGATCCTAAATTGTACTCAGTTGAACTAGAAGGCAAAAAATATAAGTTCTGTGTTAATGAAGGAAATTATACTGATATTGCACAGGATAGGTGGACATGTATAGATGCGATTGGTCAACCAACTACCCAGTTTGCTCTAGGAGATTCTGAAGGTAACATTAGAGTGTTTGATTCGACTCCCTCGTTGCAGCATGATATAAGAGAGGCATATTTAGATGAAATTACGTGTTTAAAATATTTTCCCAGCGGGCAAGTTTTACTTTCAGGTTCTATTGATATGAGATTAAAGATATGGTCTTTAGCCGATGAATCAAATCCAAGAACTTTCCATGGCCATAAATTACGAATTACAGATGCTTGCATGGTGGAAAGAGGGCGCAATTTTGTGTCGTCCTCACAAGATGGAACTATAAAACTTTGGGAAACTGGATCGGGTTCGGAGATTCATACTTTTTATAGAAAAGAAAATCCATTAGATGGTGTTAACACTTTAGCGTTGAATAAATCATCTACAATTGAATCACCACGTGGTTCTAATGTCTTAGAATTTGGTACAGAAGGTAAGACCGTCCTAGCAGGTCATAATTCAGGTGTTATTACAGTCTATGATTTATTCAACAAAAATCAAGTTGCCCAGTTACCAAGTTATTTTATGTCAAGTTGTAATACGTTGACAAGAGTTCCTGATGAACCAAATTATCTGTATGCTGGCTATTCTAATGGTGCATTGGCTCAATGGGATTTGAGAAAAGCTGATAAACCCATAGACCAAGTATTAATTAACGAGGGCATACCAATAAACCATATTTATTATCACTCTAACTCCCTATATGTATCATCAGGTGTGGATACTACAATCAAATTGGATTTACAAGTGCCGAAGGGCGACATTAATGCTGAAGCGCCAACTTTTCTTGTGGCTAACGACTGTCAAGTGGCCCAATTTGTTGTCACTCCACATAACGATAACATAATAGCAGTTGGCAATTGGGGGCTCTGCGTGCGTTTTCAGTGTTAATTGAGAACGTAAATTTGTAGTTATAATTATGGTAATACTCATATTAGAAGAAAACGCTGTGTTTATTATTACATGTATTTTTCGTTACGTTCGGGTTGTTAGTCCGCCATGAGAACATTATGTATGCGATTAGCATGCTTTTTGCAGGAGGAGGGAGAATAGTTAAAGGTGCATAAGGGCTATTTTGAATAACTGTTTTTGCCTAAGAAATGTCACCTGTTTCGGCATCTGGTGAAAATGAAATTTTAGGGATGTTTTTTGATGAAGGATTTGTTCCTCAGGCTTTTGTAGACATCTTGCTTTCGAATGCTGCTAATAAGGATATATCCCAAGTGCAAGCTGCATCTTCATCACTATTATCCCGATTTGATTTCTATACCAGAAATTTGACTAAGGAATTAGAAATGACTATCCAAAAGTTAGAGAGGTTGTCAGAAACTTTACCGGGTACTTCGTCTGTTAAGATGGATGCCGCTGATAACGATTTATCGTCAGTATCTGCGGTAGGGTCGTCTAAATTGGAATATTATTTGGATACACTTAGTAGTGCAGTGAGGGTTTTGGAGGGAGATATGGCAAAAATTAATAGTCAATTGGATGGATTGGATAATAAATATAAGACCAGTAATAATATCGTGAACCAATTAAAAAATCTAGAGAAGATTAAGATGAGACTGCAAAAAGTACTAAATCTGTTTACTCAAATTAAATCTGTCTTAACTATTTCTGTAACTGAAAGTGACACGAGTAAAGTAAATGCTAAAAATGGTGATGGAACATCGATTACAGTCGGAGAATTTAAAGATTCATTACAAGTTTTAGAAGAGACGATTGGTCAATCATTAACGGAAGTAACAGATAGAGAAACTATTATGGAGAAGGATGAAAATCTACTAAGAAATATTCATCTTTTCATTGAGTTAAAACCATTGTTCGGGGGGTTGCACAGATTCTACCCTGTTTATTCACAATTTGTGGAAAATATTAAAAAGAGAACAAACGAATACTTAAGTACAAAGGATATTGGTGGTGAATTGAATTAGAGATAAATTTATTTTATGTTCTATTTTGTTTATTAATTTCATATAATATTAATTTTTTTTATCACTGTGTATGTAAGAACGGGGATCAAAACGTTAATTGAAATATAAATATTGTAAGAAAACCTCCTCAAAAAGGTAACCATGAAGACGAGAATATTACAAAATACCTATTTATTATTTATTACTGATACTGTTCCCAATTCTTGATTACAGAACAATACACAAGGTGCCAATTAAACCCTTTCTACAAATTAAAGCATGGATTAACTAACCGTGACAATCGAGCTAAAACCAAATCCAATACTTGAATGCTAACAGAAGATCCTGCCTTCGTCTCCTTAAAACTCCTCTATGACTCATAAATTCTTGATTCTTATGATTTCATGCCAATTTGCTTCACCACTTTTTCCTTTTTTTTTTTTTTTTTTTATTTTTTAACTTATTCACTTTGGTTTCCCACTTATATTTCATCGTAGATTACCATCATTATCAGTTATATCTCTAATTAAAAATGAGAAAATTAATTGTGCACATAATACAACGGGAATAATAAAATAATGAAAACAATAATAACAGACAAAAACAACGTTACAGAACTTCAAATGCATCAATCAATTATAATTATCTGATCTTGTCGAAACTGAGGAGTCCTCTTGCGCTTCACCAAGCAAAGATTCCTCATCATCATGCAAACTTCTCTTAGAATTCTTAAGAAAACCAAGAGTACAAATATACCATATAGTGCCAATGAACTTTCTTGGATAAATCGCAAGCACTACCTCATCAGGACAAATTCTTACCAAAACACCAACAGGAATCGACAGAAGAGAACCTAATATGGCACATGCCCACATAGAGGGAGTTTGTTCTGCGATGGAAAAGGCAACACCACCGAATTTCATAATAAACAATTGGAAAAAACCAATCACCGCCATTACACCCAAGAAATAACCATTTCTACCCAAATCTTGGAAGAAATCTAGATTTTCTCTTGAAATTCTTTGTCTCCAACTTTTAACACCATCTGCCTCATCCAGCTTTCTGGAGACAAATAAAGTAAAGAACTGCAACCAAACGAAGGTGTTAAAGGTACATGCATTGAGCATTTGTCTTTCATGGCTAGTAAGCTCACGACCGAAGAAGATTTCACCAGATCTGTAAGTTAAAGTCAATGTAACCACAAGCTGCAAAAGAGATTGGCACATGATCATTTTCCAAGAAGATACAGATATCAAAGGTGCGCGACGACCAATAGGTTTCCTATCCATAATATTTGCATCAGGTCTATCAGTTGCCAATGCCAAAGCTGCCAGGGTATCCATAATTAAATTAACCCATAGTAATTGCACCGCAGTAAGAACAGATTTGCCGGTGGTCACTGACGAAATAAAAGTAAGAACAACCGCTGTTACGTTAACCGTTAATTGAAATTGGATAAATTTCTTGATAGATCCAGAAACATAACGCCCCCATTTAATGGCATTCACAATGGCCGTAAAATCATCAGTCATCAAAATGATATCAGACGCTTCTCTTGCCACCTCGGTACCAGCAATTCCCATTGAAAACCCAACATCAGCCATCCTGAGAGCTGGTGCATCATTGGTACCATCACCAGTAGAAGCAACCACATCACCCATTTGCTTCAAAGTACTTACCAGGACTTTCTTATCCTCAGGTGAAGAACGGGCCAAAACCCTTAATCTCGATAAGGCCTTCACACGTTCCTCATCAGAAAGATCCCGGAATTTTGGACCCTCCATAGCACAATCAGAATCGACCCAGTCATCCTCATTTAGAATGCTACAATTTCTGGCAATAGCCCTTGCTGTAGTGATATTATCGCCGGTGACCATCCGTATCGTAACTCCTGCTTTTTGACATTGTTCAATGGAGTTTTTTACACCCGGACGTAATGGATCTTGGATACCGACCAGTGCATCTAGTACAAAACCATCCTGACTTTTTCCGTTTACCACGTCACCAAACAATTTATCCGGTAAAGCTTCATTTTCTTCGTCGTCTCTAATATTTTGTGGAGGCCATGCACCCTCATAACTTATATCCTTATGAGCAATGGAGATAGCTCTTAATGCATCAGATGCCAGTCCTTGAATACGTTCATCGATGGCTCGTCTGTGTTGTCCATCTAATTTAACTAACGACCCATCGGAACTTCTGCAGTAATTGGATCTACTGAATAAGATTTCAGCTGCACCCTTGATAAAAAATCTATAATTCTTCTCCCCTTCATATTTGACAACAATGCCACCCCATTTTCGAGAACTCTCAAAAGGGACTACCTGGACAATTTTAGCAATGTTGAAATGTTCTCTATGATTCTGACGCCATTCTTTCAAATCTCCCAGCCCAAATTCTTTGTTAGCCATCATCAGCAGAGCAGTTTCAGTCTTTGAACCAATATAAGGGTCTTCTACATTTTTAATTTGAGGAGTTGGCAAATCATCACCGCCACCATACAACAAACTTTCAAGATAGCTCCTACCCTTCGTCAATATTGAAGAAAAAGAATTAGCACTAGCATGATCACGCAACGCCCGATCCCGATGCTGTTCCTGGTGATGTTGTTGCTCCTGAAACTTTTTGTTTTCAAAAGCTGTTGAATTCAACACTATATTAGCCAAAACATCCTGTCTTAGAGCTTCAGAAATTTTGCCTTCCAATAGGCTTCGTATAGTAATCCCATTATCTTCAGCAACTTCATCAAACTTTTCTGATCCCAAATACCCCTTAACAACAGTCATTCTATTTTCCGTTAGAGTACCAGTCTTATCTGAACAAACCGCCGTCGCGGAACCCATAGTTTCACAAGCGCTTAACACTCTGACTAAATTACCATCTTTTGTCATTCTTGTCGTGGCAAACGCCAGTGAGAGAGTCACCGCGAGGGGTAAACCTTCCGGGACCGCAACAACGATAATCGTAATAGACGTGATGAGAATACTCATGAATTGCGACCCACGCTTTGCAGCCGGTAAGTCAGCCAGTTTACCACCCTCTCTGATATCCAGCAAAAATTGAATGAAGAGTACAACAAATAATACGATGGCCGAAGCACATCCGAATACTGAAATACTGTCTGAGAGTTCGCTCAAACGTTCCTGCAACGGCGTCGATTCCGGTTCTGCCTTCAAGGACATCATAGTCTTACCGTGGACAGAATTAACACCAACAGCCGTAACAACAGCCTTCCCGAGCCCCGAAATAAGTTTTGAGCCCGATATTAACATACAATCAGCCGCATCTGGATCGATACTCTTCGCACTGCTGTCACCCTCATTGCCATTACCGTGAAGCGCTCTCACGTAACGTCTCCAAACTTGTTCCAACGGCGCGACTTTGATCGCATCAGTTTCACCCGTGACCGTAGACTCATCAGCCTCACAGTTACCATCAACAAGAATACAATCTGCCGGCACAACCTCACCAGTCTGCAATTGCATTAAATCTCCAACCAGCAAATCATGTACACCGATTAGTTGTTCCTCCCCATTGCGGTAAACTATCACCTGGCGGTCTTCCTTCTTACGATTTAGCTTCAAAAATTGTTTTTCCTTCTGATAATCGTTCGACGTACCAACTAACACGACCACAACAACCGCCAACATAATCGCCACACCTTCAATCCAGTCAACCCTCGGAATTTTATTACCATCTTGATCGTATTCCGGTGGCTGCGTAAATGCCTCATAAAGTCCAAGCGCAAATGATACCACAGCGGCTGCTGTTAACAGTAACATCGTCTTATCATTGAATGCTTCCCACGCTAATGCTAAAAATGTTTTTGGTGGCCTTTCAGGGATTCTATTATCGTTGTAACATTTGTACCTTTCCGATTCCTTGCTTCCGTCTGATATACCTTGTTCCTTATCCGTTTGTAATTTTTCATACAGCTTGGCCGGTTCTTCATCAAACAATTGGCCAAACTTGGCCAACGACTTGGGCTCATACATGCTGGCCAATTGCCCAGCGGTGAGAGAAAACCCCATCTTCTAGAATAGAACTGTTAGGTTTTGTTTCTGTTATTCTTGTCGCTCTTGTTCTACTTTAACACCTATGCCCTAAGTATACGAAACTGTCCTTCTACTCGTTCCTCTCCCTCTGTAGTCTCCAAGACGGATTTAACTTTGATACACTAGAAATTCTTAACCACTTGTGCTCTATCGGAGTCTTATAAGAACAAGACGTGTTGCAACACGCTTTAGGTTGGACCCTTGCGGAACTTTTTCAAAGAGGCTTAGCCTTAGCTTTCCTGTGGCAAGTTAGGCTCTCTAAATCGGCATATGGCGCTTTGCCTTTTTTTTTTTTTTTTTTTTTTTTTTTTATGTTAATTCTCCCCTCTACCTCCCGTGACCTCTACTGAGTAAAATACACCCTGCGCGTTGCTCGGTTTCCGGCAACATAACAATGCACAATACTTAGCAACGGTAACATCAGCAACTCTGCCACCAGCAGTACTCTTAATGGCAATGCCAGCATCCTGCTTACAACTAGTTCGCCTCCGCCCAGCATCTACTTTACGGCCCATGGTCTCCCCCTAATCTTCTTTTCAATCCCCCAATTACCGCTACTGCGCCACTGACCCTCACACCGCGGCGGGAGCCAAGAACCCGCCGAGACCAAAAGACGAAAAAGGGCAGTGCTTGGTTTTCTAGCTGCACTTCCGTCGATCATGATACGTAAAAAGCGAACTCCGAAGATTTTCAGGACCAAGAAGGAAAACCAAATGCATTTCACGATACTTACTGACCCTCATCACTACGTTTCGTACCTCACTCTTCAGAAATCGTAATTGTTGTTTCTTCTTTTTTTTTTTTTTTTTTTTTGTTTTTTCTTCCTCCCTTGTCTTCTTCTCTTGTGGTTACTGACGTCTTCTCTTTATGATGAGAGTCATACTTATCGGGGGAACGCCTCTGGTGTTCAATTTGGATGATATACGGCAGCTTCGCCAACACGGTATAGTAGGGGTACTATCTGGAACGCTCCCCTCACTGTCACAACAAAATGTGTTCTTGTCGGTGCCCTTGCGACTCATGATGGAAGAATTACTATGGTTACTTTGGGATTCTCCGGTGGACGTAAACGTCGTTAGCGGTGGACTACCAGATTTCTCCAGAGATGCCAAAAGCGGGCAAATCCACAGTCAGCGATCTTCCCTTAAGGTACAGGAATCCTTCGAGCAACAGCGGTTACTACGGTGGGAAACCCACGTTAGAAAATTGAAACTCATAGGAGTAGAACCTCAATCGGGAGATTCACAACTCTTGGAGGGGTCGCTTTTCATGCAGACGCAGGACAGCAGAGGAAATGACGTAAACTCAGAAAGAATCTCCGCTCGAATAAATCCTACCGCCGACCAAATGCGTCACTATAAGTTGTACCGAAAGTTGCGACAAATGGGATTCACCGTACACCCCGGAGGACGGTTCGGCGGCAAGTACGTCGTTTACCCCGGGGATCCTTTGAGGTTTCATTCACACGTGGTGGTTAGTGAGCCTCTAGATGATGAGGAGCCTGTGGATTTTCTACAGATGGTTGCAGGTGCTCGTTTGGCCACCACGGTGAAAAAGAGCTATGTGTCCAGCTGCGTGGGGAACAGAGAAGAGGACGAAGCTAGATTCTACTCTTTCGAATGGGCTGGATTTGGTTAAGGGCGGTGATAGCCCCCGTCGCAAGTGAGATCCATGCCCTTTGCCTCCGCGGCTCGTTCTTGCTAACAAGGACCGAAACTGCGAATACCCCGCCCGGCCTGCAAAATTTCAAGAATAAGAATCTTGTAAACATACCTCCTTATTTATTCTATATCTGTTCTATACACGTATCCGGGCATTTAAGGAACCCTGCGCATAGTACGAGACTCTTCACTTACCGGTACCGAAAAACTCGTGGAAACCGACCAAGGTAAACCTGTATCTGACATCACCTTTGTCCAGTCTAGTCAACCCTTCGTGGACACCGGACTCGCTGATCTTGATAGTCTCAACCCATGGTCTAAATCCATGCTTGGCAGCCAAATCCAGCAATTCAATGGCTTCTTCTCTAGAACCCAGCTTGGAGACACCCACGGTAGCGCCGTTGCCCATAAACGTCAATGGTGACAAGTTGAATCTGTCGTCCTTTTCTGGCAAGCCAACGGAGACAAAGTTCTTGTTGACACGCAAAACCGTTAAAAACGAGTCCAAATCCAAGTCGGAAGTCGAAGAAGCGCAGTTCAAAATCAGATCAAACTGGTCCATGTAGCGCTGAGACCAGTCCTTGTCCTCACCAGTCGCCACAAAGTCATCAGCACCCATCTTCTGAGCATCTTCCCTCTTTCTGTTTGATCTGGAGAAGGCAACCACATGTGCTCCCAAGGCCTTGGAGATCATGATTGCCATGTGACCTAGACCACCGATGCCGATAACACCGACACGTGGTTCCTTGGAACCTTGAATACTACGCTTGATTGGCGAGTAAACCGTCAAACCACCACACATCAATGGAGCAACGTATTCAGACTCAATCTGCTCGGGAACTGGGAAACAAAACTGCTCATGCGCTCTCACGTGAGAAGCATAACCACCCTGAGAAACATAACCGTCCTCGTACTTAGAGCAGTATGTTGCAACACTCTTGGCACAGTACTGCTCGTTGTTACCGTGACAACGAGGACATGCCATACAGGACGATGCCTGCGCACCTAGACCGATTCTGTCACCAACCTTGCAAAGGGAAACTTTGTCACCAACTGCAACCACTTTGCCGACCACTTCATGACCCACAACTTGCGATTTGGGGCCGTAAGCACTAGACAAGCACGTTAGAGGTTCGGACGACCATTCGTTCTTCAACGAAAATAACTCACTTGCACAGATACCACAGCACTCGACTTCAATGTCCACATCATGTGCATCAAATTTCTTCGGTTCAAATTTGGTCAACTTTGGATGATCCCAGTCCTTCGGATCGTTAATGGCAAAACCTTGAAATTCCTTTGGGTAATCCACTGTCATTATTATTGTCGGTTAATGAGGTTGTCTTAGTGTTTTCAAACTCTGGTGACCTTCTAAGTCTTTTTTTTTTTTTTTTTTTTTTGCAAAGTTTACCACTACGAAGTTTCTACCTCCAAATTCCTTCCCTCCACGGTTAGCATCGCTGTATATCTTATATGCTCGAGAGAATAATAGCAAATAATAAATACCCTCAGCTCAAATAGGAAGCAAATTCCACTATCTGAGCCGCATTACCCAGCCTTACAGCGTTGAATTCTAAATGACAAAATTTCTTGCTAAATGCAAAGCGGGTTTCAATGGTGTACATGCCGGGTATGCGAAATGGAACGTATTCTTGTTTCTATTGGACGGCGAGAGGAGACAAGGAAAAAACGAACAAAAAACAGCGACAAAGTAGCCACCCTTACTACCACCCTCCACCGCCTTTGATACGAGTGGATCCGCGACAAGCACGGCGAGCGCTAATTTAGTTCGTCAACGTATGCGACAACTATGACACATGGCATATCTGTTTCTTCTTTTTTTTTTCTCGGCATTCCCTTCCATTCTTCCACCTCAATATTCCCCGTTTATTCGCTGGTAAGTAGCGCCTGTTAATCTCTCAAGCCCCATTTTAAGTATTTACCCTGACTACGACATCATTATGTTCGGGGACAAATGATCTAATACGTCTCTTGCGTATCTTCTTCCGAAGAAGGGATTGCGTATTTTTTGTTGTTATTATTATTCTTTGTATTGTTACTGGCCTTATGTTTATTTTTTTTTACTTCCTTTCATTCTACTTTTCTTCATTCTTTTTCTATTGTATTGTTCCTCATTATTGAGCATGTACGGGTGTTGACGATACTGGTCGCTCAAACGAGCACAGCGATACCCGAAGCGCTTATGTTGATATCCGAGAAACCATCGTGCATACCGTGCGTGAATTTCCTATACGGCTAGCCTTCTATTTTTTTCCCCCTCTCTGCTCTTCAACGTATGGTCGTCGTACAGAGACATGCGTTCCCAAATGAGACGACCAGTAGATATGGGCTCTTACCATTCAGCATACTCAAGATGTAAGGATTTTTACTTCTTCAAGGAACAATTTTTTCCTCTCTGTATGCAGCGCTGTCATACTCACCGCATATAGAAATCTTATGGCTGCTATCTTGCTCCCAATACAGAAATAAATCGTTTTAGGTAATTGTCGCGCCAGTAAACAAACAAACACGGGCATGTCACTGGCACTTCGGCCATAGAGATTAAGTATAAAAGCCAAGATGCTTGATGAGCAATAGTACCCTTCAAAAGCTACAAGTTGTGGTCGGCGTACAAAGAGTGAGGTATGTATGACATAGGTAAGGAGGAGTAGCGCTCCTCTTTCTTTTGTCAAGAGAAGGCTATGGGGTTGTTGTTTTTGCATGTTGTCGACGTTCTACTAGCGGCAGTGGCGATAACAATGGAGAGTAGTGGCATGGTGGGGTTTTGCAGCGTTGGAGGATGTTTGGCGTGATGGATGGGTTGGTCTCGTATCAGCAATCGTTCCGTCAGTTTACCTCCGTTGTTCTCGGCTCTTTTCAGAACTGCGCTGCTAAATTTTTCATTGTTATCGCTTTATTGTTGTCGTTCCACGGCTGCCCGACGGAACAAGTGGTTCGCTTCGAGAAGAGAAAAATTTTTTTTCCCTTCGAAATGCCGCGAGCGTAGTACACCGTCGGCGAAGAATGTCGCCAGCGACATTCTTGAGCGGAGTATAAAGCGTCCGTTGGAACTATTGCATGCTCTGCAGCTGACTTCGTGCAGTTGCGTTGGAGCTCTCAACAATTGTCTATCGGCCTTCTCACTTTCATTCAGTCTTTTGGGATAGTTAACTAACAATAGTATAGTTTAGCAATGTCTGACGAGCGTATTACTGAGAAGCCACCTCATCAGCAACCAGAATCTGAGGGGGAACCAGTCCCAGAGGAGGAAGTTGAAGAGGAAACTGAAGAGGAGGTTCCAGGTGAGGAGTCCTCCGAAGACGATGATATTGATGGGTTAATTGACGAACTTCAATCCCAAGAAGCACACGAGCAAGAGGAAGAAGATGATGGTCCTGCAGCCGCTGGTGAAGCTAGAAAGATCCCAGAGGAGTTGCTACAGACTGATCCATCTGTCGGTTTGCAATCCGACGAAGTTGTTGAGAGAAGAAAGAAGTATGGTTTGAACCAAATGCGTGAAGAGTCTGAAAACTTGGTTGTCAAGTTTCTGATGTTCTTCATCGGTCCTATCCAGTTTGTTATGGAGGCCGCTGCAGTTCTGGCTGCCGGTTTGGAAGACTGGGTCGATTTCGGTGTTATCTGTGGTTTGCTGGCATTGAACGCTGGTGTTGGTTTCATCCAAGAATTCCAGGCCGGTTCTATTGTTGACGAATTGAAGAAGACTTTGGCTAACACTGCTACTGTCATCAGAGACGGTTCTGTGCAGGAGGTCCCAGCCAATGAAATCGTGCCAGGTGATATCTTGAGATTGGAAGATGGTACTGTCATTCCAGCAGATGGTCGTTTGGTCACTGAAGAATGTTTCTTGCAAGTTGACCAATCCTCTATCACTGGTGAATCTTTGGCTGTGGACAAGCACTACGGTGATGAAGTTTTCTCCTCTTCCACTGTGAAGAGAGGTGAAGGTTTCATGATTGTTACTGCTACTGGTGACAACACTTTTGTCGGTAGAGCTGCCTCTTTGGTTAACGCTGCTGCTGGTGGTCAAGGTCACTTTACTGAAGTGTTGAATGGTATTGGTGTTATTTTGTTGGTTCTTGTGGTTATCACTTTGTTGTTGATCTGGACTGCATGTTTCTACAGAACTGTCCGTATCGTTCCAATTTTGAGATACACCCTAGGTATCACCATTATCGGTGTCCCAGTTGGTTTGCCAGCTGTTGTTACCACCACCATGGCCGTTGGTGCTGCTTACTTGGCTAAGAAACAGGCTATCGTTCAGAAATTGTCGGCTATTGAATCTTTGGCCGGTGTCGAGATTTTGTGTTCCGATAAGACTGGTACTTTGACCAAGAACAAGTTGTCTTTGCACGAACCATACACTGTCGAGGGTGTTTCTCCAGATGACTTGATGTTGACTGCTTGTTTGGCTGCCTCTAGAAAGAAGAAGGGTTTGGATGCTATTGACAAGGCTTTCTTGAAGTCCTTGGCTCAATACCCAAAGGCAAAGGGTGCCTTGACCAAGTACAAGGTTTTGGAATTCCACCCATTCGACCCTGTTTCTAAGAAGGTTACTGCCGTTGTGGAATCCCCTGAAGGCGAGAGAATTGTCTGTGTTAAGGGTGCTCCATTGTTCGTTTTGAAGACTGTCGAAGAGGACCACCCAATTCCAGAGGATGTCCATGAAAACTACGAGAACAAGGTTGCTGAATTGGCTTCTAGAGGTTTCAGAGCCCTAGGTGTTGCCAGAAAGAGAGGTGAAGGCCACTGGGAAATCTTGGGTGTTATGCCATGTATGGATCCTCCAAGAGAGGATACTGGTGCCACCGTTAGCGAAGCTAGACGTTTGGGTCTAAGTGTTAAGATGTTGACTGGTGATGCTGTCGGTATTGCTAAGGAAACCTGTAGACAATTGGGTCTAGGTACTAACATCTACGATGCTGAAAGACTAGGTCTAGGTGGTGGTGGATCTATGCCAGGTTCTGAGATGTATGACTTTGTTGAAAATGCCGATGGTTTTGCTGAAGTTTTCCCACAACACAAGTTTGCTGTTGTTGACATTTTGCAACAAAGAGGTTACTTGGTTGCCATGACTGGTGACGGTGTTAACGATGCTCCATCTCTGAAGAAGGCTGACACCGGTATTGCTGTTGAAGGTGCTACCGATGCCGCTCGTTCAGCTGCTGATATTGTTTTCTTGGCTCCTGGTTTGTCTGCTATCATTGATGCTCTAAAGACCTCTAGACAGATTTTCCACAGAATGTACGCTTATGTGGTCTACCGTATTGCTTTGTCTTTGCATTTGGAAATCTTTTTGGGTCTATGGATTGCTATTTTGAACCACTCTCTAGATATCGATTTGATTGTTTTCATTGCCATTTTCGCTGATGTTGCTACTTTGGCTATTGCTTATGATAACGCTCCATTCTCTCCAAGTCCAGTTAAGTGGAATTTGCCAAGACTATGGGGTATGTCCATTATATTAGGTATCATCTTGGCAGTTGGTACTTGGATCACTTTGACCAGTATGTTCTTGCCAAAGGGTGGTATCATCCAGAACTTTGGTTCTTATGACGGTGTTTTGTTCTTGGAAATTTCCTTGACCGAAAACTGGTTGATTTTCATCACCAGAGCTGTCGGTCCATTCTGGTCTTCTATCCCATCCTGGCAATTGGCTGGTGCAGTCTTTGTCGTCGATGTTGTTGCCACTATGTTCACTTTGTTCGGATGGTGGTCCCAAAACTGGACTGACATTGTCACTGTCGTCCGTATCTATATCTGGTCTATCGGTGTTTTCTGCTGCTTGGGTGGTGCTTACTACTTGTTGTCAGAATCTGAGACTTTCGATAGATTGATGAATGGTAAGCCATTGAAGGAAGACAGATCTACCAGATCTGTTGAAGACTTCTTGGCTTCTATGAGAAGAGTCTCTACTCAACATGAAAAGGGTAACTAATCTAATTTCTGAAAATTTTTATCCTTTTTTTTTTTTTTGGAAACACATTGAGTGAATCCCGATACCTTTGATGTACTATTAATCTTTTTTTTGATCTAATACTGAACGGATGTTAGTTTTCATTTAAATTCTCTTGAGAGTGATTGGAATGGTTCTTTTTGAATTTTATTGGCTGAATGAAGTGTAGGTATTCTCGAGTTACTCGATATTATTTTTTTGTCAAGTCACACACATACACACAAGCACACGAGAAGAATGAATCACGCGTATACTTTTTGAGAATATTTTCAGCTGCTTTCTGCCTTTGAATGAAAGTCCATTCTCATCGCTTTTGTTTTGAGAACTGATGAATTCTTACTACCGTTGTTTTTTTTTATTTTAGTGTTGGTCCGCACGTTTTGGAAAGGTTTCCTAGAGCTTTATCAGGACGCACATCAGACAAATAAACTCGCACGCACACGCACACACGCACTCACACATACACACACACTCACTCTAGACACACAGATCTAATTTTTAATGCACAGAACTTTTAGTCTATGTTTTAATTTTTTTGTATAACTATACACATACACACACTCATAGTCACACGTATATTAATTTATCCACATAATAGTAATTCTAATGCAGTACTTCTAACGGTCTTATTTATTCTTTGGCTCCTGGGGAGATAGGCCTGAAGGATGATTAAGTTTGAGTTTTTCTGAATCTCAGGAGATTCGAACGGACGCCATTTCTCGGGAATATATCATTAATAACGATGATTGGAAATTTGAAGATGAAAAAATTAAAAACAACTTCGGTGTCATCATAACAGATACATTGACGTACTTAAAAGTGCCCCAAACTTAAGCAAGAAAAGTAAATAAAATATATTTTAAACTTACTCAAGTGAATATTACCGTTGGAGTGTATTCTTAAGGCTAGACCGTTGTTTGCGTTTATTTGTGATTGTTCTTTCCACTCCCGTGTTGGTCTAATCCACGCCCTTCTTTTTTTTTCTTCACTTTCCATCCTTTTGGAATCTGTACATTAGTTTTATTAAGATTGCTGTATTTTAGTTTTGATTTAATCTCAGATCATCCCCTTTTCCCATTGTGCCATAGTGAAGAAAGCCCTACTTTTTGAGGCCTTGTACATTAACGAGATTATTTCAATCAATTAATCAATCAATCAATTCCTGTAAGATAAAAAAATAAAATACAAAGATAGAAGATGTCCGTTGATGCTGGTGACAAGGAAAAAAAGCATTTCTCCGATGTAAATCCTATTGTTGGTGGAAATTTAGATACTGCTTTAGGTCAATTGAAGCTAGAGGGACTAGATCATAATTTAAAAGCGAACTCTACTGCTAGTCCTAATCATAACCAAACTGTTCAGAAAAGTGATTCTCAAATTCCGAATCAAAACCATGAAGGTGCTTCTGCTGCCGGGAATGACAGTGGTGCAGTTAACGGTAATGATCCAAATAATGAAAATGACAATGCAGATCCGAATATTACAGCACCTTCTCATGTATTCCCACCTCATCCTCAAATGATTGGTATGGGTTTCATTCCATTTTCCCAAGTGATGCCTATTCCTCATCATACAGGGTTTTTCCCACCTTCAGATTTTAAGGATGCGCCACAAGCCCCGGCACCACATCCACCTCCAATGGGAGTAGCCACTCCTCCACCAGCAGCTGCAGCTGCAGCTGCGGTTGCTGCCGCTAGTCCAGTTGCTACTCCTATGGCACCCACAGCGCCCACAGCGACGCCTGTTCACCCGGCCGCAGGTCCTATTCTTTTCAATAACACTAATGATGCTTCCGTATTCGCTACACCTGCCGCTTTAACACCTGGATTTGCTACAGGTGGTCATGTTAATGCTCCAGCACCAATTGATCCACTATGGAGTGGTCCTCCTATGGGTCATGGGTCTGCAGCTGCAGATCAAATATCTTCGTCCACTGTAGAAGACTCTACTGCCTTGGAAGAAGGATTGCCCCCAAAAGATGTAGGTGCTGCTAATTTGTCTTTTAGAAGACAAACTTTCCATGCATTGTCTCCAAATGATTTAGTGGGAAGTACTGGTAATGATACAGGTTTTCCTACCACAGAATCTGTAATGGGTAATGATTCTCAAAAAACTTCTAGTGTGGCAGCTCCAGCTGCTGTGAGGAGGCAATCCGTTCACATGGATAAAATGTTTGGTTCAAAAGCTGATGATAACATTGCTACCACTGAAGATACTGCTAATGATGAGGAAGATGATCAAAGTTCGAAAACGTTTGCAGCCGCTTATCCCTATGGTGGTCCTCTTTTACAACCAAATCCTATCCTTTCTGGACACCATCCACCTGGGTCAGCTCATGCTTTTGGAATTCCATCTCCTTTTCCGGCAGGATACGGATTTACGTCACCTTTCCAATCATTTTCACCAATTTTGGGCCC
Organism: Zygosaccharomyces pseudorouxii (nom. inval.); assembly: GCA_030572675.1. Classification (NCBI taxonomy): domain Eukaryota; kingdom Fungi; phylum Ascomycota; class Saccharomycetes; order Saccharomycetales; family Saccharomycetaceae; genus Zygosaccharomyces; species Zygosaccharomyces pseudorouxii (nom. inval.). The sequence continues at coordinate 62,092 of JAJMAY010000007.1, forward strand.
CACTAATGCTCCAATGCAAGCGCATCCTTCCATTCCTATGGCCCATTCGCCTCTCCAGGGTACTCCCATTTCAACTGATCCCACTGTTAATCCGCTGATGGTGTCAAGTACTGCTGATCCTAATAATAAGCACGGCCAACAATTTAATGTTCATGGTGAGTCTGAAGCAACCACCATGCCTCCACCTCAGAGCTTACCTATGGGTATGCATCAACAGAGTGGAACTCCACCACCTTGGATGTATGGGGGGCATCCATTTGGAATGGTTCCTCATCCGCATGCGGTTCCTCAGAAGCCTCCTCATGTTGTTGGTATCAATACTAGCATGGCTACTAATAATAATTCACAACATCAAGTTCGTCGCCACAATAATAACAGAGGCAGTAAGTCTACTCACTTAGGTAACGGAAAGAACAAGCATAATAAGAATTATTACTATGGAAGCTCCTCTTACCATGAAAATCACCAACGTAAATTGGAAGAGAATTCTCGTTATGCGAACGCGACTTTAGACCAATTCATAGGAAACATCTATTCTTTGTGTAAGGATCAACATGGGTGTCGTTTCCTTCAAATGCAACTCGATGTTTTAGGACCTGAAGCCGCAGATGCTATTTATGACGAGACAAGAGACTATACTGTTGAGTTAATGACTGATTCTTTCGGTAACTATTTGGTACAAAAATTGTTAGAAAAGGTCACTGTAGACCAGAGAACCATTTTAGCAAAAATAGCTGCTCCACATTTTGTGCGTATAGCTTCCAACCCTCATGGTACAAGAGCTCTCCAGAAATTGGTAGAGTGTGTGAATACTGAGGAGGAAGCTCAAATTGTGATAAATTCTTTGAATGGATCTATTGTAGATTTGAGCAAGGATTTAAATGGTAATCATATCGTTCAAAAATGCTTGCAAAAACTACAACCGAAGGATATCCAGTTCATCTTTGATGCCGCATGTCAGCATTGTACTGAAATAGCTACTCACAGGCATGGTTGTTGTGTTTTACAACGTTGCCTAGACCACGGTTCTAAAGCTCAATGCCAGGCTCTATGTGACATCTTATTGAAGCATGTAGATCACTTGACTTTGGATCCGTTCGGTAATTATGTTGTACAATACATTATTACTAAAGAAGTTGAACAAGGTTCTTATGACTACACCTACAAGATTGTTCACTTGTTGAGGCCCAAGGTTATTGAACTTTCTTTACACAAGTTCGGCTCCAATGTAATTGAAAAGATTATCAGAACTCGTGTTGTCTCAGAAACAATGGTCTTGGAAATTTTGAACAATAGAGGTGAAACTGATGTCCCTTCCCTTTTAAACGATGGTTATGGTAATTACGTTTTACAGACTGCCCTTGATGTGTCACATGAGAATAATGAGTACTTGTACAAAAGACTCTCGGACATCGTGAAACCCATGATGGTCGGTTCTATAAAGAATACGCCCCATGGTAGAAGAATCATGGGAATACTACAGATGGAATGAATCAAAGAAGAAAATGAAGGCTAAAAAAGGCGAAACATTTTTCTGAGGGACAAAGAAAGTAATACGCTAGAAGAGGATACTTGGAAGTCCCCTAGTTATTTAGCGGTATCTCATATTTTTGTTTTTATTATTGTACACTATCGGTTTACCTTTGTTTATTACGAATTAGAAATTGCACAGGATACTCAATATAATTTTTTTCCCCTTCAATTTCGCTAAATATGTACATGTAACTTAGTTACGATTACCTAAAACCAGATTTTTTTATTGGATCTCTAGAGTTCTCAATGCTGATCATCAAATTCCGGTACAAAATTATTGAATGCGAGAATCGATTGACCTAACTCATCCGAATAGAGATCACTCCAAAGGGTACTATACAAATTGTTCAGGTCACCCTTATGTACGAATTCATCCAAAGTGCCCAAATGAAATTTATTCGTACCATCCCCACTGCCCAGCATAGGTTGGATATCATAATCAGAGGAACCTTTTGGATGTTCATCCGTAACGTTTTTAACAGGCGAATCACTATTAAAAAATGCATCTACTGGTGTCGCCGTAGTACCTACACCATTTTTTTCTGGAGATAAAACTTCTCGTGTTTCTTGACATATGGGTATATCCGGTTGAGCAAACGGAAATGACTGGATTTCTGAACAACTATTATTACCAGGGGATAACGATTGAACAGCTGTTTTAGGATAAACACGTTTTGTGCTTGAAAACTTTTGCCCCTTTTCTAACATTTTCTTCACATTTAAATGAACGCCAGATTCCTGTACTGGTTCCATTAGGTGTCTATACACCTCAGATTTAGGATTTAAGATTAAGGGAGGTAGATCTTGTAAGTCCGGAGCAGCTTCAGCTACGACTTTGAAAAGTTGATCTTTAGTCAAATCGCTTAAAAACATATAGCTTTGTAGCAAGCTATTGGATAGAATACTCACAAAAGTGCACAACTGGCGGAAATCACTGTATGCATTGCTATTTTTAACGGTATCATGCTCCTGATTTTCGCGGTAGATTGATATATCTCTTAGTCTTCTAAACAATTTCAGGATCATTATCACTTCACTTAGTTCAGGCTCAAAACGACAACCAGAAAAGGATCCAGAAACAACCATAAGGAATACATGGCCATATTGCCCAAATGCACGACTCACTGAGTAATCATCTTCTAAAGATAATATTAATTTAGTCATGTTGACGTACTCTTCTCGAAGGATCGCCCTATACCTAATTTCTCTAGATCTTACATTCGATTGGTTCGGATGCACCCGAAGTCTTGAAATCAAGTTGTTTACAGCACTTAACACATAAAAAAAGAGACAACCTTGTAACAAAACATGCTTAACCGCCAGAACTTTATTTTCCCTGGAAATACCATCGATTTCATGTACGCTTCCTGAGTAAGCAATATCATAAAGTTTCTTAGTCTGTACTTTAATTGCATGTAATTTTGTTTTTAACAAATCTGTGTCCCTCAACACTTCTTCTAACAAACGATATTTAACAAAAGGAGGCTTCGCAGTATTTTTGATGGAGGTATATCGTTCTTCATATAAAGTCCCCCAATAAAAATCACTTATGACTTGACACACCGCACATTCTCCATAGAAGGCTAAATCAGTTAAAGACATTGATTGAAACACAGGATTATCGACGGCCAAATGAACGTTGGAAATAAAATGCCTATGGTCTGAAAATCCTGCATCACGAAACATCCGTGGTAAAAGACAGTTCATTTTGGAGTCGTTAATGGATGAAAGAATCCCAGTGACAAAATTGTGTTGCTTTTCAATACAATAGTATTTCCACCAGCTTTCTCTGCGTCTTTCCGCTGTCAATTCATCCAATCCAACATAAAACTCCCAACGAGATAATCCCAACCCCGTGGCATAGCTAGTTGCAACATCTAGTACTTTTTGAAACCCGTATTTTTCATTAAGCCACACTTGCTTATCGATCAACGATAGTAACAGTTCAAAATACTCTAAACTTCTGGAAAATTCATCAAAATGGTACAATGTGGAATTATAGTAACTGTAAGAAAGTGCCACTAATAATTCTTCTTCTTCGCAATACCAGATGAAGTCTTGAATATCAGTATTAGACAATTTGAGATCAGACAACGTTGTACTTCCTGGATTAGCAGTGATTTTTATCATTAGAGACTCAAACCCTTTTTTATGAGCATCAAACATTTTCAACAATAAGCTGAACATCGCAAAATCATCATACATTGTGTTCAAAAGTTTTGCGTTATTAATCGAAGTAACATTTTGAACGAAAGGTTGCGGTAATCGATTTATGAGAACACCAACTAAATCTTTACTGTTGGCACTATTTCGACTAGATACAGAAGATGTCGTATTGGCACTTGACATTAGAGGACATTTTCTTTGAAGGTAACTCTCTAAAGGGTTAGCAATTGAAACGCAACTTTGATTAAAATGATCCATGCAAATATCAAAAAATCTGAGTAAAAGGTAAAGATTACTTTTCACCTGAACGGTCTTTTCCGTTGATGTAGCCATTTTAACACATCTCTGAAATAAATGACCAATACCTCTGAGGGATAAAGCTTGTACAGGTGAATATAATCCAAACATATCATCCACTAACGGTTGATTTGCTAAAAAGGAAGATGTCGGTATACCATTTTTCTCAGCCTTATTAGTATCGGTCCAAACTGCAAAACTCGTTAAAGCAACTTGATCTGCATATTTATTTTTCATTAAATGAGTTTCAACTGATTTGGTATTTCCACCGCTCTCTTTCATAATCCTGTTATATTCTTTGATATCATATTCTGGTTCCCAATCGTTAATCAACGTATCAACCTGAGCATTAATACTGTTGATGATCTCAATAATTTGGTCATTCGGATTGGATATGGATTTAAGTTGTTTTAAGCACTCTTGCAAGCTAGCCAATTTTTTTTGAAACTCAATATCATCCTTATAGAAGCCAACACTACCACCGTTGATTTCAATTGGAGGCATGGATGCTAACTCACAAGCTTCCCAGTCTTGAATCAATCCACTTCCATTGGTTTGATTGGAACTAAATAATAAATTTGGCGACTTGTACGATGCCTCCGTAACACTATTTGTTTTTCCGGATGAAACTGAAGTCCAATCACTTTGATTCTGTAATTGTTGTTGTGGATTACCATTAGTTTGTGCGTTAGCTTTTCTGTTACCGACATTCCTAGCATCATTACCTTTAGTAGGAACATAACCAGGAAAATAAAGACATTCACATTGATAAGCCTCACAGTTTGTACATGGATATTTCCCAGTACACTTAATCTTACGTCTACGACAATTGTAACAAGCCCTATTGGCTTTATTTCTTGGTCTTCTCACTTTACCAGACTCCATTTGGGAAATAAAGCTATTGGCAAAATTATCAAATTAAATACTCTGTAAACAGATAACCACGCATCAGGAACTGTAATAAAATTTGTGCACGAAATCTCCCCGAAAGGCGACTGATTAAAGTTCGTTTAGATCAATATAAGGCTGGTTGTATCTATTCTATATTGAAACTCATTATTTTCTATTAGAAATCCAATGGCAGTGGTCTTCAGTACATTCCGTGGAATCGTTCCGTCACATTCCGCTGAACCCAGACATTTATGACAGTTAAAATGTCAGCGACAGTAATTGAAAAAAATTAAAAATCTTCTTAAAAATTAGAAATAGTTCAAGGAACGGATTCTAGTTAATCATCTTATACCTCTTCTATCGTATTTTACTAATTATTCCACTATTACTTATATTATTATCAATATTATTATTGTTGTTTTTGTGTAACTGCCATATAATAAAAGATCAGTATCCATAAAAGATTATCTTCTCATGAAATGGGAAGAAAAAAATAAAGTAATATCCCCATGAAAACTCTTGTTAGAAGTTCGAGCACTAAAAGCATAGATACAAATTCTGAATGTTATTTTAAGATTTTTTCTGATGATCCAAGTATACTGAATTCTAATGGTAAAAGTCAAAGGTTAAAACGAACAATTTCAGATAAAATTCGTAGAATTGGTTCAGCTGAACACAAGCCTTTTAAACACCGTCATAAATTTAGATTGTGGCTTAATAGAAAAGATAGTTATGCTAAATCAAAATCTCAAGACACTGATAACTACAGTATTACATCATCTGTAAGTACTAAAATTGACACAGAGCTCAAAGGACACCTAAGGGGCAATATTAGTGATTATAAAGAAAGCGTAGTATATAAAAGTTTGCCAAAGCACCATATTAGGAAGTGGCTAAATAACGATAGAAATGAGGGAGATGTTTCTTCCATTTTAGAGATTAGGCAATCGAATATTACCAGACGTATAATAAAAGCAAAGCATTATATCAGCTTAGCTGCAGAACAAACTGCGAATATCGCTTCAATACGTCAAACAGCTCGATTAATGGCATTCACAGGTGCTATCACAGCGGCTGCTTTTGCACGTGTAAGAGCCGCTCAGAAAAATCCTAATGCGAGTCACGGTAGTATTGCTAATGACACAATGTATTCATTGCAAAGAGTATCTAATGCATTAGACAAATCTGGTGCCCAGAAAAGTGATTATATCGAATTGAACAATATCTTCAAGTCTCATTTCCAATACAAGGGAGCACCTGGATATTTCAAACGTTTGAAACCATTACGTGTAGCAGAATTGGACCCAAATTCTGCCGCTTATAAAATGTACTATAAAATGAAAGCTATTCCTAACCCTCCAATTGGTGTAGATCCACTACGATTCTATTTGTATAGAGATACATTTAAGCAGAAAAAGAATAATGGCAATCAAATTAATTTGGAACCTCAATGCGATAAACTATCGGAATCTTCAGATATACAGTCAATGAAAAGTGTCCCAACAAGGGTGTCTACAGCTAAATCTATTTTCTGGTCATTTGTAGGTATGGAGGCTGAAAGTACAAAGGTCATAGACACTAATCCAAAAGACATTCAAACGTCACAAAATATTTAACAGGGAATTCATTCAGAACCATTGGAGCATGAAAATGGCAACAATTCCAGTTCTAAATCTATATTTTGGAGCTTTGTAAGCGGCAAGAGCTGAGTTTACATATGGCTTTAGTTTACAATTTTATAATTTGATTAAATAGACCAATTTCTCTGCATCCTCAATTGAACTTCAATTAAACCAAAATCCGATTTAAAAAGATAGTTATACTATAGGATGCCAGAACAAGTACCTAATGAAATCCCAGAAGTATTTCAGGGTTATAATTCCTATATTTCAGCGATTTTTCTTCCTCGCTGTTATTTTTCCTAAAAGCATATTTTAAACTCGCGCGGCCCTTCGTTAATTGGTCGAAATATACGAAATTTTCATTAGTTAAAATCAACAAGATTAAACCAAACGTAACCCAACCTCTCGCAATCGAAGTTGACTTAGGGAGCTGTAAGGGACGACTGAAATAATATGGCCGCTCCAAAGAAGACAATTCAGAAGGAAAATTCTAATAAGGCTTCCACCAATTTTCTACCCCAAGGTAAATGGCTCAAACCTGAAGAAATTGAATATGAATTCGGTGGAACCCCAGGTGTTCTTGGTATGATGATTGGATTTCCCTTGCTGATGTACTACATGTGGATTAGTTCTGAATTCTACCACGGTTATCCAGCATGGCCAACAAGGGAAGAATCATGGTGTCAATTCGTCAGACATCTTTACCAATTATTCCTCGAGAATGGTATCCCCACAAGATATGCGTGGACAATCTTTTTGACATTTTGGGCTTTCCAGGTCTTTTTCTACTATACTTTACCAGGTGTCTCGACTAAGGGCCAGCCTTTAGCTCATTTGAAGAACAAACAGTTGCCTTACTACTGTAATGCAATGTGGACGCTTTATACCTCCACTGTCTTGATCCTGGCACTTCATGCTTCTGGGTTTTTCAAATTGTATACAATTATTGAACTTTTCGGCGAAATAATGACATGTGCCATAATTTCTGGATTTGCCTTTTCCATTGGTCTGTATTTATGGACAATGTTGATCTCCAAAGATTATCATCGTATGACTGGGAATCCTATCTATGACATATTTATGGGAGCACCATTAAATCCACGTTGGGGTATTCTAGACTTGAAAATGTTTTTTGAAGTGCGTCTACCATGGTTCACACTTTTCTACATTACACTCGGAGCATGCCTGAAGCAATACGAAACCTACGGTTACGTGACTCCACAATTGGGGGTTGTCATGCTGGCTCATTGGTTGTATGCCAATGCCTGTGCTAAGGGTGAAGAACTAATTGTCCCAACTTGGGACATGGCCTATGAAAAATTCGGTTTTATGTTAATCTTTTGGAACATTGCGGGTGTCCCATACACTTACTGCCACTGTACTCTTTACCTATACTACCATCACCCATCTGAATACCAATGGTCAGCCGGTTATAACATTTCGCTATATTTGACATTGTTAACTGCCTACTACTTCTTTGACACTACAAATGGCCAAAAAAATTCGTTTAGAAAGCAAATGGCTGGTGACAAACGCGTGAGAAAGACCTTTCCATTTCTCCCCTACCAAGTTTTGAACAATCCAAAGTATATGGTTACTTCCAATGGCTCTTATTTATTGATTGACGGTTGGTACAAATACGCAAGAAAAATCCATTATACTGTCGATTGGATCCAATCTTTAGTGTGGGCACTATCCTGTGGATTCAATTCAATTTTCCCCTGGTTCTTCCCTATCTTTTTCTTCATCGTCTTGGTTCACAGAGCTACAAGAGACCAGGCTAAGTGTAAGAAAAAGTATGGTAAAGATTGGGATACATACTGTCAACACTGTCCTTATGTTTTCATCCCATATATCTTTTAGATATGCTAAGAGAAAAAGAAAACAACTATTAAACAAGTATCAATAAATCAGAAGACTCTCCGTATAATTTTAAATATTATTACTCTTAGAACTGTTACTACTACCGACACGTGATCAGTGCGTCTCATGAAGTTTGTACTTTCAAAGCTTGTAATCAGTTGAATCTATGGAGTCACCGCAGTAACGAAAAAATAATAGACGTTTTAAAAGGACGGTATCGAGAAGATGAATTCCCAGCTTCCTAAAAGGAGGACTTACTACGAAGTGATATCGGGGCTTGCATCTTTTGAACGTTCCCAAGATGTTAGCTTTAGTTATCCAGAACTACAAGAATTGGTTAAGGCTGCATCCTATAATAAGCAGGCTGAAAAATTACCCAATACCGCTAACGAGGGCACTAAAAAGAAGAAAGTAACCGTGCATGGCTATCTGGGAGGTAAAGTTGACCTGGATGAAGCATCTAATGCAAGCTACGACCTGAGTCATACTTTATTAGGTGGCTACGTGCCCAAGAGACAGTTGGAATCGCTTTCGAGTATAGACTTTGCGCACTATTTCCACAAATCTCTAGAGTGTGAAGATGCACTGCAAATTTATGACCTATTTGTAGCCAACAATTTTAGACGTGCAACAGCTTTACCACCTGCTGTCACCCACATCAACAACAACAGTGGCAACGAACCACACTCATCGCCGGGCTCCACTATAAAGAAATCTCTCATATGCAAGAAATGTGGCACAAAGTTCAGTGGATCTCATCGTATGCACCGTTTGAGAAAACACAGTTGTAATAGTAAACGCTAATGCACCTTCTATGTATATAATATAGCACACTAAAAAGAAAAACACAAAGAAAACCAAGAGGGTTCTTTACTCAATCCTGTTCTGCAATAGCCACCAATCTCTCCCCTATTTCATCTGGACTCAACGTGAAGAAATTATCTGGTACCGCAATACCAACTTCTAAATCTTTCTTGGAGAATTCGGTACCTAACGAATCCGTCAACGTCGTGATACCGAATTCAACCACTTTCTCCCAGGAATCTTCCTGGAGATAATTTTGTGATGATGTCTTCTTCATATAGTTTTCTAATCTTGTCGTAATTTCCTGTTGCTTAGGTCCAGTGGCAGTTGCCTTGTAACCCACAAAATAACCAGCAGGATCAGACTTATAGACTGAGGGGCCCTGTTCTTCATCCACGGACACATAAGTTTGGACAACACCTAATGGTCTCATATAGGCTCTCTGTGTATAAATTTGAGATAGGTTTGCCATACGCTTCGCAAGCACATCACAGGGCATGTCGTAACCAAATTTGTATCTAAACTCGGCTGTCTCTGCCTTTGCTCTTAACGCAGCATTTCTGGCGTCCGGAATTGGTCCATTGATAACCATACCAATCGTCTTGGAAATTTTAAAAATATAAGAAACCGTGGAAGGATCCAAAAGTTTGTCAGGCACCTTCTTTTGACTTATTATAACTGAGCAATTCTTACCTCTAATAGCTAAAGAATTTATACTTGTTTGATTCGTAGCTTTAAAGGCATATTCTACTTGGTAAAGACGGCCCTCAGGAGAAAAGATGGTAATGTGTCTATCGTAACCTGCAGCAGAAGCAGCAGCAGCACCGGACATTATTAATTGGACAGTGTAGGTCGACTCAACGGATTGACCACTTATTATGTAGGTAGAGGTGGCAAAACCTTATTACAAGGGACCTACCTACCTAATATTACAGTACGCTGGGAAAAAAAGACCCTCGTAAATAGTGACCAACATGAACAACCACTGAGGTATTAAGTAGTATATCATGCTAGAATATATGTCTAGAGGGATTGTGGACACCACCCGATGCTATATTGAACTTCACCGGTGACTATACCAAATTCAATACTATATCTGTCTGCCTTACGAAGAGAAGCATTAAAAATGGTGTTGCACGAAAAAAGGAAAAAAAATGCGAATTCTGTGGATCGAACACAGGACCTCCAGATATCTCAACCGAAGTGTTTCTTCAGTCTGGCGCTCTCCCATCTGAGCTAAATCCGCCTCTATGAGAAGTTCATATTTTAAAAAGTATATACCCAGGAATCTTAGTCACATGCTTCCAGAATAACCCTTCGGCGGCAATAATTAAAACCCAGATGTCATCATCGAGTATACATAGTTTCTGTATCTATATAATCGACCCAGCATTTATTTTTAACTTGGCACGCCTGCTAACTTCAAAATTAATGTATAATGTAACGCCGTTTGCATTTTTAACACTCCCCTTTTCAATAATCCCGTTCTCCGCATCCACTTGGCTCTCCTCGTATTGTCGTCCTTCTTGCCTATAAAGGTAGATAGTTACTATTTCATATAACACTCCCGTATAGTATACAGTTGGATACTTTTTACTTATATGCAAGCCCCAGGTATCAGATATTAACCTATTAAAGGGACAAAAGTACCGTATACGAAGCACCAGGATTATCTTACAATGGTACATGCGCAACTAGATTTAAAGTCACAGCTGAGACAGTACAAATCATACCACCGTGAAAAAAGGAATGTTTTTATCCACATGATTTTTGTCCCTACGATTTTTTTTAGTTCAAATTGCATATTTCACCGCATCAACTTGGGTCATGGCATAACATTAGCACACATCCAGTCGACCATTTTCAGCTTGTATTACATCTTCCTTTGTTTGGAACCCGGACTCCTCGCATCTACATTACTATTGACGCTTAACTGGTCATTAGACAAGGGTAAAATTCGAATGCAGTTGTACCAAGAGATATCACTGTTTGTAATAGGTTGGATTGTTCAATTCATTGGTCACAGTTATTTCGAGTGTCGCAGACCAGCCCTGATGGACAACCTAATCCAAAGCTTAATAACAGCTCCTTACTTTGTTTTCTTCGAACTGCTTTTCAAACTGGGGTTTTACAAAAGACTTCAGGCTGAATTGGAAAGTTAAATGCAAGAAGATAAATCTACATGAATTTTTTACTTGTTTATAAATAGGTAGTTCGGCGGCTATTTTTTTTCCGGTATTGCCTTTTAAATTATAACATTCCACGAAACATGTTACCCTCTCTTAATTCTTCCCCTTTTACAACAGAAAATAATAGCACCCTCGGCATAGGAACATGCAGGTCCTCAGTAGTAACAAGTAAGAGCGTACAAATCCTAAGGAAATTTGACTCCTACACTTCATTAGGACACGTATAGCGTCGATTACTAGGTAGTAATTCCTGTCCTGTTTGAGTGTTTTGAAGATTTGATGTTTTCACATCTGAAACAGGCCCTACCGTTGAAAGTTGATCTCAGAAGCTTAGGGAAAGATCGATTCCGTACGGGAGCTTTTCTGCAGAAATGACAGTATTCATTGGGGTCGTGAAGGCTCTTTACGATTACGAACCTCAAACTGATGAAGAACTAGCCATAAAAGAAGACGACATTTTGTATCTTTTAGAGAAAAGTGATATTGACGAATGGTGGACAGTAAAGAAAAGAGTGATAGGGTTGGATGCCGAGGAGCCAACTGGTTTAGTTCCTTCCAATTACGTAGAACCTGCCAATGTAATTGGCACTGTCAAAGCTCTTTATGATTACGAAGAAGCCCAAAACCCTGATGAAGAAATTACATTTCTTGAAAATGAATTATTCGATCTATTCGATGATCAAGATCAAGATTGGCTGCTGGTTCAATCGAAATCATCGGGAGCGTATGGATTTATCCCTGGGAATTATGTAGAGCCTGCTCAAAAAACGCCGACAACGCCGGCGGCTGCGCCAGTATCTGTACCCGTAGCGCCTCCAGGGCCCACGCCAGTGGCTCCTCCAACTACAGCACCTGGCAACGCTGAAGAATTACCACCTCCACCTAAACCACAACGTCCTAGTGGGGAATCTGAAGAAGCCACTCCTGCGTTACCTGCAAGGCCGACATTGGATGCAAATGAACCTCCCCTACCTAAGAGACCTGGAGAACAAGAACAACCTTTGCCTGAACCTCCGTTACCGCCAATGAAAGATGAGGTAGAACCTCCACTACCTTCTAGACCTAGAGACAGAGTAACGATGGAAGATGAGGAAGAGTTGCCTCCACCCCCTAAACCTGTAAGGCCTAATTCAACTGGCGCGGGTCCTAGCCTAGGTGGATTAGCAGGTGCGGGAGCAGAAAGGGATGATTATCGTACAGGAGGTAGAATGGAAGATGAAGACGATGATATGGATGAGAATGAGAGATACGGTGATGCCTACGATGATTACGGTTTGAATTCTTCAGATTATCATGTTTGGAGTATTGCCGAGGTAGATGGTCGTAAAAAGAAAAAGTGTAAGTTGACTATCGGAGGTAACAGAATATTTTTCGAACCTATAGACGGACCTCACGAGGAATGGACCATTGATAAGTTGACCTCCTACGACAATGAGAAGAAACACATTTTCTTGGACTTTGTAAAACCGTACAAGAGTTTAGAACTTCATGCTGGTAGTAATGATACTTGCAATGAAATTGTTTCTATTTTAGGGGAATACAAGGGCGCGCAGAGAAATCCTGGTATCCGTGAAATTGAAGAGGCTTCCAAACCAAGGAAGCAGGCCGATGTTGTCCACGATTTTAGAGCCGAAGCAGAAGATGAGTTGACCGTAAGGCAGGGCCAAGTAGTTTATATCATCAACGATAAGAAATCAAGAGATTGGTGGTTATGTGAATTGGTGGCAAGTGGTAAAAAGGGGATAGTTCCAGCAGATTGCCTGGAACCTGTTGCGGAAAAAAGCAGTGGTGGTGGCTTTTTTGGCTCATTGCGAAAGATCACAGGTAATACTGAGAAATACAATGCTAAGCAAAATGCCAAGCAAGCTAGCCGCAGAGAAAGGGATAGGGAAAGAGAAAGATTAAAAGAAAGCAGTCTTAGACGTAGCCATGGACGCAGCGAAAGTGGTAGTTGGAAAGACGACGAGGCTCAGAGTCTGAACAGTGTTAGTAATGAGAGGAGAAGCGTTGATAGAAGAAGATCTACCTCTACGTCTGCCAATAGGTCCTCATCTAGCGGTATTTCCAAGAATCAATATCCGGACCCCAAAAAAACACGTATATGGGCTGATAGGTCTAATACCTTTAAAGTAGAGGCTCAGTTCATAGGATGCACAGAGGGTAAAATCCACTTGCATAAGGCCAATGGCGTAAAAATTGCAGTGGCTGCTGGAAAACTCTCTGATGAAGACTTGGTTTACGTGGAACGTGTAACCGGATTTAGTCTGGATAAGTTTAAATCTAAGAATTCAGAAGGTTCTGGTGAGAGAAAGAGAAAGTCCATAAGAGATCAAGAAGGAGAAGAACGTGATAGGTATCTGAGAGAAAAAGAATTAGAGGAATTGAGAAAGGCCAGAGAAATGTTGGATGAGGAAAGAATCAAAATGCAAGAATTGACTGAACAAAAACCTATAAAACCCCCAAGACCACAAACCACTGGTGGTACCAATACCATGACACTAAACTACCAACCTCAGTACGATTGGTTTGAGTTTTTCCTAAACTGTGGCGTTGATGTTAGTAATTGTCAGAGATATACCATCAATTTCGAAAGAGAAAAGCTTACTGAGGATATGATGAAAGACATTAACGAACCTATGCTGAGAACTCTAGGTTTGCGTGAGGGTGACATTGTAAGAGTGATGAAATACTTGGATAAGAAATTTGACAGAGAACCTAAACTTCCTCTAGGACAAACTACTGGCGGGATGTTTTCACAACCTGATGGATCTCTCAAAGTTTCACATACAGGTATTCCGCAAACACCGTCTCTTACACAGAATCTCCTTCCCCAAACTACTGGTGCTGTTACTTCCCAATCATTACCAGTATCGCAGAAGGTTCCTGAGAATGCTGCCCCAACTACAGTGCAAAACGCTGATGATGATGCCTGGGCTTCCAAACCTGCGGCTAAATCGGAATCTAATTTATTGGATAAAAACAACAACTCGAATTTTACTGGTTCTATGCAAGATTTGATCGATTTACGCCCGTTAGAGCCCAAGAAAAAAGAAACGTCTTCACCCCCAGAGCCTAATATCAAGGATCTAGAGCCAGTAAAGACAGGTGCTGAAAGTAAAGCAACTTTATCTTCAGCTCCTACAGGAAGCACCACTTTACAACCTTTGGATCCTTTCAAAACCGGAGGTAACAATATGTTACCAATGACTACCGGTTTTGTAATGATGCCTATCACAACCGGTGGATTAATACCAATGCAACGTACTGGTGGATTAAATATGCCACAGACAACTTTTGGTACCCAAAATACTGGTGGCTTAATGCAACCTCAAAGAACAAATTCTGGGCTAATACCCATGGGTTTACAAGCCACAGGTGGTTTACATCCACAGGTTACGAGTTCAACTTTAGGACCAGCAAGTTTTCAGAAGACTGGAGGTATGTTGCAACCTCAAAGGACGAATTCTGGGCTGGTCCCCATTGGTACAGGTGGTATTATGCAGTCCCAAGGAAACAATAATATGATCTCAATGGGTACCACCGGAGGTGGTATGATGCCACAGACGACTTTTAATTCTCAACCTATGAATCATCCTATGGGGGCTACAATGCCGTTACAAACAACGGGAGGTACCATGCCTAGGCTGGGTTCCGTTCTACCAGTCCAAAAGACAGGCAGCGGCTTAATGCCACTTCAATCCACAGGAGGTGCCATGCCCATGCAGGCCACGGGATCTGCCATGCCTGTCCAGGGAACAGGTGGCTCTATTCCCTTACAAAAGACTAGCGGTCTGCCTGTCCAACACACTGGAAATCTTGTTCCGCTACAAAGAACTGGCGGTAATATGATGCCTCAGACTAGCTTTGGAACAAACTTCACCGGTGGTGCTAATATAATGCCACAAACCAGTTTTGGTGCCAATGTTACTGGCGGAGCCAGTGTAATGCCTCAGACTAGCTTTGGAGCAAATGTTACTGGTGGTGCTAACGCGATACCACAGACCAGTTTTGGGACAAATGTTACTGGTGGTGCCAACATGATGCCACAAACCAGTTTTGGGACAAATGTTACTGGTGGTGCCAACATGATGCCACAGACCAGTTTTGGGACAAATGTTACTGGTGGTGCCAACATGATGCCACAGACCAGTTTTGGAGCAAATGTTACTGGTGGTGCCAACATGATGCCACAGACCAGTTTTGGAGCAAATGTCACTGGTGGTCCTACCATGATGCCACAAAATAATTTTGGAGCATCGCAGGTATCCGGTGGATTTCCACAACCCTCCTTTGCTAATGGAATGCAAAGCACTGGATCCTATCCTGGTATTACTCAACCGGGTCCACAAACGACTGGGGGTTTCCAGCAGAATAGTTACTTTGGATCTTCAAATCAATTCACAGGGGGACCATTGCCACAACAATCTTTTCCGGGCAATTCTTTTAACACTGGTATGGATAATGCTACTCAGAAAATGCAAAACATGTCATTATCACAGGCTCCATTACAGGCACAACCTACTGGTTTTGGCTTTGGTAATGGTCCTCCACAGAATGGAGCCAAACAGGCCAATCTATTTAATGCCACGCCTGACAACCCCTTTGGTTTTTGAAATATAAATAGAGCAAATCAACCAGAAAAGTTAAAATTGAAATATCAACCATAATTTTATTAACCTTGTATAATTAGTTGAAACCTAAAATTGCATAGTTTGTCACATATCACCTAAGTTAATGAGCATAGCCATGTTAGACTCTAAGAAATTGAATCAGAATAACTAAGCTTATCAGTATAAAAACAAGAAATACGTTAATCCACCGGAGCAATTGCTTTTCGAGTTTTAAAAAATCTTCAAAATGAAGACTGAAGCAAGGTTCAATTATTGGGAATAAATCAATGAATAAATCAATACCTTAATAAATAAATAAATAAATAACTAAATAAATAAATAAATGAACAAATCAATCAATCAACTAATCATTAGTAAGTAATTAATACAACAAACCAAACTGAATTGGCTCAACCGTCCATCAATTAATTTTTTAAAAAGGATAATTCCATTTTAAACTGGATTACCATTCCGGAGCCTTGTTACCAAACGGACTTTTTTTAGTACCTCTCACTGGTCTAATCAATTTAGAGGAACCACCCTCCAAAAACGAAAATTTTACTTTACGAAGGGCTTCATACTTAGAAATTTCAGCCTCATTTTGCAAGGTTAAACCAATATCGTCCAAACCATTGATCAAACAGTGCTTTCTGAACTCTTCCACATCAAAATGATCCACTAAAACTTCTCCATCAGATGATGAAATTTGTTGGTTTGGTAAATCAACCACTAATGACTTACCTTCCTTAGCTAAGGGGAACAACTTGTTCACGATGGTTTGCTGGTTTACTCTGATGGGCAACATACCATTCTTAAAGGTGTTGTTGTAGAAAATATCACCGAACGAAGGCGCAATGATACATTTAATACCAAAATCATTTAAAGCCCATGGTGCATGTTCTCTAGAAGAACCACACCCAAAGTTATCACCAGTGACCACTAGAATCTTAGCTTTTTTGTATGGATCAACGTTTAAAACAAAGTCAGTGGGTTGATCTTTACCTTCAGCATCCTTAACGAAACGCCATTCGTAAAATAAACCAGCAGAAAGACCAGTCCTTTTAATAGTTTTCAAGAACTGCTTTGGAATAATAGCATCGGTATCAACATTAGCCTTTTCTAATGGTGCTGCAATACCTTCCAAAGTCAAAAATGGTGGCAAACCTGCCGGAAGTGCAGAATTTTCACCTGTTTTGATAACCTTACGCTGAGGCTCATTGACTGGGATGTCATCAACTTCTTCTTCTGCCCTTGATTCAGACAGATCGCTTGGTTGTAGAACCTCTTCCTCATGAGAATAGACGGCATCTTGCAATTTTTTATCTTCTTCTTCCTGTCCGATGGAAACCTTTGGTATATCACCATCCTTGTACTTGAACTCTCTAATGTCTACAAAATGACCTGCAATACTAGCGGCAGCAGCCATAGCTGGAGACATCAAATGACTACGAGATTTAGCACCCTGACGACCTTCAAAGTTTCTGTTGGAAGTGGAAGCACAACGTTCTTGCGGGCTCAAAATATCAGGGTTCATACCAAGACACATTGAACAACCAGCTTCTCTCCATTCAAAACCAGCATTTTTGAAAATTTGATCTAAGCCTTCCTTTTCAGCTTGAGTTTTAACAAGACCAGATCCCGGGACAACCATGGCCCTTTTAATGTTGTCCGCAATCTTGTAGCCTTTAACCACAGCAGCAGCATTCCTTAAATCTTCGATACGCGAGTTGGTACAAGAACCAATAAAGACCTTGTCAATCTTGATATCCTTTAAAGGAGTTCTTGGGGTTAATCCCATATATTCAAGAGCTCTCTCCATACCGGATTTTCTAATGGGATCGTCTGTTTCAGCTGGATCAGGAACAGAAGCAGTAATAGGCAATCCATCTTGTGGAGAAGTACCCCAAGTAATTGTAGGAACAATATCACCAGCATTAATGATTACTTCATGATCAAATTTTGCTCCCTCATCGGTATGCAAAGTCTTCCAGAAGGCAATAGCTTTATCCCATTCAGCACCTTTTGGTGCCAATGGTTTGTTTTTCACATAATTGAAAGTCGTTTCATCCGGTTTAATCATACCAGCTCTCGCACCTGCTTCGACCGACATGTTGCACATAGACATACGTGCTTCCATGGATAAATCTTCAATGGCCTTACCAGCAAACTCCATAACACATCCAGTACCACCAGCAGTACCAATAACACCAATAATATGTAGCATCAAGTCTTTAGAAGTGATACCCGGAGCCAAATCACCCTTAACCATAATTCTCATATTTTTGGACTTCGATTGAATTAAGGTTTGTGTAGCTAAAACATGTTCGACTTCAGAAGTACCAATACCAAAAGCTAAAGCACCAAAAGCACCATGAGTAGAAGTATGGGAATCACCACAAACCATTGTGGCACCTGGTAGAGTAAAACCTTGTTCAGGACCAATAACGTGAACAATACCTTGTCTATTCTCAGTCATACCAAAAAAAGCTACATCAAAATCCCTGACATTTTCCTCTAGAGTTTGCACTTGAAGACGAGAATCCGCTTGATCGATAAAAGTAGCTGTAGATTTGAAGTTTTTTCTCGAAGCAGTTGGGATATTATGGTCTACCGTTGCTAAGGTACAATCAGTTCTTCTCACTTTTCTTCCAGCTTTCTTCAAACCCTCAAAAGCTTGTGGCGAAGTAACTTCATGAACCAAGTGTCTATCAATATAAAGCAGGCATGATCCAGATGGATCTTTTTTTACAACGTGTGCATCAAACACTTTATCATATAAAGTCCTGGGATCTTTACTCGAAACATACGACATAGTAGCTCTTAATTGGGTCGATCACAATACCGTTCCTGTTAGACTCAGAAATTAAATCTCAAATAAATATATATACAGTCACCGCGTTGAAAGAGGTTTGCAATCTGACTATTTTATAACCCTAAATATACCTTGCGATGTCTTTATTTTTTCAAATCCACACCATCTTATGATGCCGTTACCGGCTTTTGTCCGGTAACGGCAAAATGAGTCATTCATGGCCGATACCGGCAAAATTATTTCGGAACCGCCTACCTACAAAATAGAATATCACTATCGTTATCACTATGACCTTTAGAATTTTCAGGATAGCTATAGAAGCAAGCTATGATTCACCAGGAATGCTATCTTCATATTCGCACCAACAACCAAGCTGATGTATCCACTGATAAACCTTCTCAGGATTAGTCATATGAACCAGAAGTGATCTGGCGCCTGTACCTAAGCAGAAACTTTTGATACGTTTACCGCTGCGAACTTTATTCCCTTCAACAGGTTCACTATTAAGGATTGGTAAAATAGGGATATTTTTGTAAACAAGCTTCAATGTAGCTAAATCCCACACAAAGAATAAACCTCTTTCAGTAAAAGCAATCAAATATTCATCCTGTGTAATTAATTTAACAACCTTATGACCAAGACTTATCTTTGGTGATCTGTATTGACCACTATGTGAAATGATGTAGATGGATCCATTGGCAGTGGCCAAACACCACAGCTTACAATTTGTTGACCCCACAGCACATATTATTACTTCTGGAAAGAAAAGCTCAATAGTCCTTTTACCTTTATGGTAACCTAAAATCCTCGTCGGGTTATCTAACAATGCCTCCGTATCGAATTGAATCGACCTTTCCACACCATTACGAATTTCTAACACATAAAAGTCCTCAAAAGTCCCACATTCTAAAAGCACCGCATCTGTATCAGGTATTACTCCTGGTGTCTTGAGATATCTTACATTTGGCTCATCAGCCCAGACCTTATCGTGTGTCAATTTAGAGTTTAGCGTCATACCATATTCCCCTTCTGCCATGTCAGTATCAATATTTGAAATACCAGCATCAACATCTGGAGATATGTCATTATCATCCCTCTGTGACTGTATACCTAAATCCTTCTCCTTGTAAAAGACGTCTTTTCCTCTTTCCTTCATACCCATGATTAAGGTGTGAATACCCAACCTGGGCATTGGATATGATTGTATACTCATCTTACCTTCAATTCCTTGCATAGACAAAGATACAGGTTTCTTGGATGTAACAGCCGTAGACTTAGTGACACCACCATTGTGCCTATCAAAAGAAGGTATCGTTTTAATCGGTGAATAACCGGAGGAGAGCAATGTGGGGGCCACCCTTTTACGACCATCTTTAACTTCAGTTTGGTTTAATTTGCTGTCATTCTTACGTTTTGGTATCAAAATATTAATACTTTCATTTTTGGAGACTGCTGGAGTTTGTTCCTTTTTCTGCTCTTTGCTAATTTCATTATTATTATTATTATTATTATCATTACTACTACTACTATTATCACTATGCCTATTATCCCGTTCACTCTGCTTCACACCTACCCGCGATTCTAAGAATCCAATCGAAGATCCTTTTGGTTGTGGTCGCCACTTTCTCGCCTCTTCCTCCAAGGAAAGTTGCTTAACACTTTCAGGAAAGTCTAAAGAATCTTTATCCACACCATATCTGTGCAGCTGCTCAATATTCTTTTCCAACGGTATGAATTTACCTAACTCACCATTTTCAAAAAGAAAAACTGTCAATGAGCTATCTAGGGAACTAATAAATAGTGTATCACCTTGTGGATTCCATGCCATATCTGTAACAGATTTATTAGCAATATCATAAGCAACAAAAATGGGACGAACCTTACTAGTACCCCACAAGGCAAGGGACTTATCCTGACCTGCAGTTGCTACAATTGATTCCACTTCATCACGTTTATTTTTTTGATCCTCAGCGCCCTCCGCATTTGAATGACCTCCATTCTGTACTTCAAAAAGTCTTGGATTAAACCTAGCAACCTCAGTAGGAGCATCATGACCGATTAAACTTATGCTAGTATCCCAATTCGCCCTGTTAACAATACACACTGAACTAACTGGTCCATTTGTCGCATTCGGTACCGCAATGTGCTGACCATCTGGAGACCACGAAGGCCTTCTGAAATACGTAGTTAATGGCGAGCCTTTAAATGAATCAGATACAACATGTTCAATTGTAAATGCTAAGTCTCCTGCCTTATGATACCTGAATACTTTTAAAGTTCTATCATCTGATGCAGTAGCAAAGTATTTATTTGCTGGATCAAACACAACACCCTTAACTAATGACTGATGTACATCAAACCTTTTAATTTTTTCAAAAGTGGACCCACTCCAGATAATAATCGATCTATCCAACCCCACTGTAACCAATATACTTGAATCAGGCGCCCAACATATATCTTGAATATCGTTATCATGTGCCACTAACCTCCTTCGTACCATCCAATGTTCCTTTTCAAATTCATTACCAAATATCGGTTCAGTTCTAGGTTCCTCATCTCTAGCCCATATAAGTAATATACGATCATCCGAACCACTAGCAAGGTATTTTCCATCAGGCGAAAACTTAACGCAAGTCACAGAACCAGTATGTCTACTCATACTTGCGAGTGGTCTTTTCAATTCCTCATCTATTATATGTTTAGAAAACTCTTTTCTAGCTGCTTCTTGAATAGAAGCTACTGACCATATTCTAATTTTACCATCTAAACCTCCAGTAGCTATGCGCTTACCATCGGGACTTACATCAACGGTATAAACTTCATACTTCCTCCGTTCCTCCCTATGACTTAACCAGGGGAACTTCACGATCTTCATAATACTCTCTGGAGCCCTTTGACTCTTTAATGCCTCGACAATGACAACGTTAGTCGATTTGAATAGTGTAACGTTCCACCCGAAATTCGTTACAATAATTTTATAACTTACATGGCGGTGTACGGAGGTTACTATCAACAATGTTTCTTCCTTTGAGAAGGGTCTGAACTTCGTCAACTGTAGACATGCTTTGCTTCTTTCTAAGAAAAAATTAAAGAAATTTACTTCATATTTAATTAATTAATTTAAGCAAACCTAAACTGTAGCTCTCAAATATTTGGTGAAACCAAAACACAAGGTTGAGTATACGGCTCCTAACATTAACACGATAAACTATTCAATTTATTCCAACTAGAGACTGGGTAGAGCGTTGCATGATAACCACCATTCAAGGATTACATTGTTAGCAGCTCTACTGCCCCTAGTAACCGATAATTTACTGATAAATTTCTCATGCGCTACATTATTCTCAGAAATCGCTGGAAGCGCAGCAGCCAGCCATTTTGGAGTTTGTAATGGTAATTTAGCCATTGTAGTCCTCAGAAGATCCGTATAGCTACTTATATCTGATCTTTGACTATGAAATAACCCAAACATGGTTTGATAAACGACTTCTTGCCCAATTAATACAAATTGATGACGCGTTAATTCATTGTCTTCACGAATATACTTCTTGTTATTAATAACTTTACACCAAAATTTTGTTACTGCAACGATAGTGAACCTCTCTTTCGCTGAAAGACATTTGATAAATTCTGGTAATAAAAAGGAAGTCCAATATGCCCCATGGACTACTAAACCAGGTTTAGAGTCTAAAACGCTATTAATGAAATTAATGGTGGTCTGTAACAAATCTGGATCATGTAAAATAGCCGATTGATAGTATCGTAAAAAGAAATTTTCGAACAAAAAGTCAAAATCTTGTGGCAACAACTGATCCTTATACTGTTTTATCAATTTTTCCAAAAGGTACACGTAATAGGGCAATGCCAATGCCACATCAGTAGAAGAAATATGGTTGAGTAAGAATTCCATAATCTCTTTCATAGAATATTTGAGAAAATGCGGGTTTTCATATGGTAAACCAAGTGCTTTACCCAAAATTAAACAAACAACTTCCACAAATGCCATATCCTTGGCATACGCGGGGTTGGATAAAACTAATTGAAGTAAATTTAACACTTTAGAAGAAATTTGTAATGGATCCAAGTTCCAATAATTTCTAAACTCTGCAATTTTTTGCACAAATGTTTCATTTTCTTCTTCTGAAGAATGGATCATAGCCGTACCTAACTCTGAAATACATGTCAACATACAGTGTAAATAGCCTCTTTGTTGCTCAGACGGTAATTCGGATATAGTTAAAGCCTGTTGGATATAACTTTCTATAGTATTAAGTATTTCCAACATACAAGCAGCTTGTCTTTCAGGCCCACTATCTACTTGAGCTTCAATGATATACCCCAGCGATCTAGTCAATTTTTCTCTAGTAAAAGTAGATACATTGGATTCCGGCCTCATTATCGTCTTAAAAACAGTGGTAAATTGCATCAAATAGGGAGAAAGTTCATAACGACAAGCATCACAAAGTGTAGAGATAGTCTTAATAATCATAACCTCCAATTTATCATTTAGTTGGGTATCAGCGGGTGAAGCTGCAATTGTGCATTTTTCTAAGCCTTGAAAAAGAGCATCTACGCATGTACTCAATTGGGATGGAGATTGTTGAAAATAACCTGCCATGGTACCCATTAGTGAAGAACCAGTTCTAACAAAGTCCAATTTTAATGTTCTCGCGACGATGGAATCGGCAGAGCTTTCGCATCCTACTTGGAACAGCATAAGGATATTTCCGACAAAAAATTCACAAGAATCAAGTATATCACAAATCCAGGGACTCTCCCTTAAGTTCATATCTGTTAAAAGTGTATTGAGTAAAAACGACATCGTTTCAACCTCAAAAATGTCAACACTGCTGGTACCATCAGTAGAAAGTGTATTTTCACCTACCCCTGTTATAAGAATATTGGTCAATTTATCATTACCGAGTATTGACCATAAAGATTCCATTAAGTCGGCAATAGCAGACCTAAAGTCGTCAAATTCATGCATTACAGTGTCGTCATTTTCCGCTTCCATCGCTTTCTGTTTATTCAATAAACTAATTTTGGGCAAGTATATACTGACAACCTGTTGAAAAATCTCTGTGGCTAACTGAGGAGCAGATTCCGTATATGTTTCCGCAACTGTATTGGAATAACAGTCAGCTAGATCTAACCAAAAATCAACCATTCTCACCGAGAAAAATTCCTGTAACACTGGTATCAATGGGAAATTAGTCAATTGCAAAAGCACCTTAATATACTGTTGCAAATTATCACCATTGAATTGTGGAGATGAAACCACTGTAAACAGTTTATTGCACATATCCAAGGTATTAATTAATAAAAAATCAACAACACAGACAGCGAGTTCTTTTAGATCATCAGTCATTTCATTGGTAACCAGATGATTCATATACTGTAACATCCAATTGTTTTTAATAGAATTTGCACTTCCAGTTCTTGAGACACCTAAGAAAATGACTTCAAGTTCCTCACGTTGGGGATGGCCCATAATAATCGGATCATTAGCAAATACATTGGCAAGGATACTCAAAATTTTTTCTGCTTGATAAAATCCATCAGTAGCTTCGGTAGATAGGCACATTCTATTGATCATGTTGTCAAACATTTCACTCAAATCCATACGCCCGTAGGGGGAAACGTTCCTTGCCATAGATATATAATTGATCCACGCTCCAATACAATTATAAAGAATATCTTCAGACACATGCCATTCGGCCAAATTGACGTTAATAAGAGCCATGGTAGAAATGTATAAGTGTTCATGAACAATCTCATACATTTTATTCATAGTACCCTTCTTAGATTGGAACTTAATTAAATCCTCCACAATAATTTCAGTAAACATAAGAGCCAATTTGTTATAGAGTTCAGAGGTCTTAATGAATAACATTAGTTTATCATATGGAACCGGTGAATTGGCTAAATGATGGATCAGTTGATCAGTTTCTAAAGTATCCTGCCAGTTGCTAGATGAAAATTCTTCTTCATGAGAGAGCATCAAAACTACTGTATTCACAGGATTGTTCCAATGAGTGATTGCATTACCACTAGTCTCTACATTACTCCACTCGTTAATGTTTGTAAATATCAATGATAAATTAGACATCAATTTTTTTATAATAATCAGCAAGGAAGCATAAGTTGACGAATCTTTCACATACTGACTACAAAATTTCACTAAATGTAAAAGGTTAGCCTTAAATATTTTCCACAATATTTCGTAAGAATCAACATGTGTAGACAGTTGAACTGTTAAAGTTAAGGCTCCAAAATACTTGACGTTAGGAGAATATGCAACATTACTCAACAACTCATTTGCTAAAAGAAAACCATCGTCAGATTTTTGAATGGACTGTAATTCTTGTTGAATGGTACCCACATCTTGAGATGGCTGCGGAGAATACAACCCTTCAATGAGCTATATTTAGTTGGTATTGTTATTAGTAACTTATTCATTTTAACAACCACTTAAATGAGATCGTAAGAAAACATACCCTGACCACCTGGTCAATGTCCATAATTCTCTATGGACTTTATAAAATGAGCTCTAACTATAATTTCTAATCTCCCGGCATAGAGTTGTGCGACTAAATGCACAAATTTGTCAACATCTTCACTCCCCGAAGGCGATGAGCTAAACCATCAATCGACTATACGAATTAAACAAAGTGACTCAAATGTGTGACCATAGAATTTTACTTTTTATACAATCACTAACGAATCTATTGTGTTCTTTAAACCAAATAATCTTACTAGGTCACATATAGTCTTTTTAATCTGCGGCGATTCTTGATCAAAATCTACAACTAATCGAATGTGACCGATGGAGGTGTCAAAAAGAACCATGTTGTTGTTTACTAAGTTTATTTTCTGTTGTAGAATCATTTGTAAAATTTCTCCTAGCGGCAAGAGTCCTGGAACCACATTAGGAATACTATAGATGTCATTTTTATTCTCATAAGTACAGATATCGTGGGACAGTTCTTTACTATATGGGATTGCCTTTTCCGATAGTTGTTCTGCAGCTTCATTAGCTGCCCTAAATGCTCCACCATTTACACCGTAAACATTCTCCACCACATTGTGTAGTTTATCTGAGGCTTGCCAAGTTGCAGGTGTTTCACTGAATTTTTCATCTAAACGCGGTTCATTAGCTAAATTTGGGTCATCAGATAAAAGAAAAAATTTGCTATGTTCAATATCTTTTTCAATTCTTGACAAGGGTGTATATTTGTAGTTACACAAATCCATTAATTCACCACCATATTTACCCTTATAATTCATCTTTGGGCAATCTTGAATATAGTATCCCATGTAATAGTGTTTACGGTTAATCTTGCTGCTAATAGCGAGTTCTCTCAATGCACTCAGTTTACCTAATGACAGTTTCGCATATTCGGGGTCCCATATGAAATAAACTGAAGAGATGCCGCTCGGTAGAATATCCACCACCGCTATAGCCACCAAACTGTCATTATAATAGTAACATTCATGAGCAGGTCCTAATCTTTTAAAATGATAACGTTCTGGATTCTTCCAGTCATTCAACTCATCCCATTCTTGATTTGTTCCCCTAATAACTTCTGGTGAAAATGGTGCATCACATAGGAACCTTTTGAACGACTTAGGATTATGGTCAAAGTCATTATGCACACTCTCTTGGTACTTCGCAAAAAGACTGTATTTCTCATCGGAGTATATTGCAGGTTCAAATTTTGTGTAAAAATTTTTGGATTCATTTTCTGTTTCAATTATCTCTTGCATAAAGTTGAAGGGGCCCTTATGATCTTTCCTGCTGTTCTGATTAGAATCTGGTAAAGCCGCCTTCTTAAACCTTTTAATACAAGCTTTCATATCCTTAGAAACTTTAACCTGATCAATAGTGGTTCTAATGGTATACATACGACAACAATTTCTCAAAAGGTCCGGCTTGTATAAAAACTTACCAGATCTTCTAAATCCCATATTGCAAAGTTTATCGTACATTTCCACTGAAACTAGTTCCAATTGAACACCTAATGTACAGTTTTGAACATCTAATCCATCTTGAGCCTGTAAATGTTTATCATACCATGATCTAACGGCAAAATTATCATTCTTGTCAGGTTTCTGTCCCTTACAATATCCACAATGAGAAATGGAATCAGTGAAGTAATATGGTTCTGAAATTATCACACGTTCCGACATTAATAAATTATTCGTAGATTGATTCTCTTTCGCAGCAAGTTCTCTGACGGATTTTTTCTTTTTGCTTACATTCCTTTTTAGCTCCAGTCTAACATTTTAATAAGACGAACTACTAACTCTCTTACAGGGGCCATAGAAAACCAACAGGAACAAGTATTGAATATGCTGAATATAGCAAAACAAAGACGCTTTCTAAGCACGTTTTATGAGCTTTTCCCAAAAACTTTCCCCAAGAAGGCTCCCGTTTGGAATTTTAACGAACGACAGTTACGTAAGGAATATCGAAACTTGCAAGCACAACATCATCCCGATATGTTAGGAGGAAATTTGTCACTAGAAGTTACGAATAGTGACGGTAATTATTCTTCTTTACTCAACAAGGCCTACCACACTTTAAAGGAACCATTACCAAGATCACAGTACATGCTTAAAGTATTAAACAATCTGGATTTAACCGAAGAAAGGTTATCCCAAAATATAATGCAGAGTGATCCTAGCATATTAATGCAAGTCCTGGACATCCATGAGCAGTTGGAAGAAGTCCAAAATGAGGAGGACGTTCATAAGATTGGCTTAGAAAACAGGGATCGTATTAAAGGAATCGAATCAGAGTTAAAAGAGTGCTACGAGACTATGGACTATGACAGAGCAGCAAGATTAACCGTCGAACTAAAGTATTGGGTTAACTTGGCCAATGCGATTAAAGAATGGCAACCGGGAAAGCCAGTAACCATTACCCACTAAAATGAGTTGGAGAATGTTAATAATAAAAACATTAAGTATAATAAAATATTCATGATGTAATGAGGACAGAAAAGAAGAAAATGAAAGCTATATATACATTTTTCCATCAAAACACTTTCATTCGTGTATGAGCGTCTTGTAAAGAATTATCTTTTATAATTGAAATCAGAAAAATAATAATAAAAAAAAAAAGGAAACGAAAACCATTGTCATCATGTTATGCATTAGCTTCTGGTAATTCCGGAATTTCAAACTCACATTTGGCGAATTCTTCCCATTCTTCAGGTGTTGATGGATATTGCCTTAACCATTTCATCCTTGGTCCACTTATAGCTGCATCATTAATTCTAAATCCAAACACTTTCAATTCAAAAATTTCTTTATTTTTACGTTCCACATACTCTTCTAGTTCTTCAAAGTGCTTCAAGAAAACACCAGGGAAACTCGTTCCCCAATATGCACCTTCCATGCAGAGGTGTCTAGATGATTGTGGTAAGTACAAGTCTTGACAACTTGGGCAGTAGAGCCGCACAGTATTCTTACCAATAGTGTCATTCAACCCACATGGTAGTAGCTGCATACCACCACAGTAATAACGAGGACATGTTCCAAATTCCTTGTGATCAAATTTTTCAGCCATTGCTTGCAGCCCTGGTTTTGTTAAAATGTAACGAGCATGGATTAGTCCGTACAATTGTTCTGCTGCATGTTCCGCTAACGAGCGATTTACCAGCTGTGGTTTACTACCATTACCACCACTTTCACTACCATTCTGTGTACCCATATCAGCGTCTTCATCTTCATCATCTTCATCACTCATGGCTTCCAAATCCAATATCAAATCTAAAGCCTTTCTATAGTGTGGAACTTCTTGTGATAAAGAAGTCATATTAAAGTCATCTTCGATAAAATCAGTGGGTACTTGACAAAAGTATTCATGTCCAAATCTTGAGCAAAAAGACGGAATCCACTCGTCGTAAGTTCCACTGCCATCTTCAGATGAGCCTGGATGTGAAAGATCTTCAATGAAATCTTGTGGCATCGAGGGCGTTCCTTTCAATGGAATGGATGTCTACTCGTTCTGTTCAATTAAAAGATCACTATGATTTCGAATCAGAGGTTTGTTGAATTCTGTTTCCAAACTTTGTAGTATTCTTTGTCTCACTAAAAAGGACGATAAAAAAAGTGCTTAAACGTGAAAATGAAACGATATACAACAAAATATAACCAAGAGAAAGACTAACTTAGGTCACTTTCAAGGATTAAGAGTGCTTTGAAATGGATTCTGGAGGTTGGATTGTCTACTTGTGTATTTTCTTCATATTTTTTGGTAAGATTTTAGAATATACATCCTCATATCACGACAGATGGTTTGCCAACTTGACTTTAACACCTGAAGCTCGTAAATTGGATGGTCAATATCGCAGTTTTCTACTAGAACGCCAAAGATTACGGGAAGAGAATAATTCCATCTCTGCTCAAGATAACTATGCTCGTTGGACGAAGAATAATCGTAAGTTGGGGGAATTGGATAAAAAATTGAACACGGTACGTAACCAACTGCAAGAAAACAATGCTTCTTCCAAGAAAATCTTTGGCAAGATAAGACTAATTGGCTTGACTATACCGTTTTGGATCCTCAAAATTTGGCAAAGAAACCATGTAGTTTACCATTTTCCAAAACAAAACCTTTTCCCCAAATTAATCACAGGTGTATGGGCTCGAGGTTGGCTTTACCTGGCATTGGGGCCACTGCAATATTTGAGAAATGGAGCTCTGAACATACATGATTATGTTCCTCTCGGGGTTTCGTTAGGAATTTGGATTTGGGCCTTACAGACAACTATAAACACATTAGAATTTTTGGTTAAACAATTGATCTTGACGAAATCTGTCAATCCCCCACCGCAAAAAACCAAACCTGGAACTGAATCAGAACTCAAGAATTTACAGAAGCTTGAAATTACCGATGATAAAGTTGAATTGGACTGAAGGAATGAAATACAAAGCAAAATATTATAGTTACACAGAGTCTATTTAAATCTCAGAAGATCACCACATGATCTAACTTCTATCTCATTTCTCTTGAAAATACTACGTTTTGTGTTAGAACTGGGATCGAGCAGTTGCGCCAGCGCGGCCAATCTTTCCCTACCCTGTAATACAAGTTTGTCGGCATAATCATGAAATAATTTGTATAAAAGGAAGTGTAGCCACAGTAAATTAGTTCTTGGTTCATAATTGTCCCATGATGTCTCAGCCAGAATCACCCTCATTAAATTGTAAATGTCGAATTGGTAGTCGCCGCCACCTTGGAAAAATAATGGATGATCTAATCTAGTGAATAAGACCTCTTTACGCGATGACCAACAAGCTCTCGCACCTTTTAAATCGCAAAGGGTAACATTAAGATGGTCATCGACTAAAATGTGATCCAAGCTTAAATTTCTGTGTTCGAATTCAAATTTAGTCTCTGCCACGTAAAGTGTGGTGACTACTTGCCAAAATATCTTCAAAGCTTGAGGCCATGTATTCAACTTAATTTTTGATAGTGGTGTACCATTATCACGTAGGATGACAAGTAAGTACAGTTTCCCATCAGTAGCAGAAGTAGTCTCTTCATCAAAAGCTGGTTTTTCTCTAATAACAAAAGATCTCAACAGGTACGGTAGACCAGTGGTGCCCTTAGAAAGACGTAACATTTTCAGCTCATGAAGGCACATAGATTTCGAATAAGTAACATCTTCTAAAGTTTCCAATGGTAATTTTTTGTAAATTACATTTGTGCCTTCACACTGAGCTCTCCAAACATGTGTTGAAAGCTCCACTGGTTCTTGTAAAATCGGTATGTAATCGTCATCACACGGTAATTCTTCGCTAACGTCACAATATTCTAAAATTTGTTGCAAAATAACCTGATCATAATCTTTCATCATAATGGGCAAAGACGAATGTAATGACAATAGCGAGGACGAATTTCTCAGTTTTGTTTTAATTTTATCTCTTGACATTTGATCAACTACCGGCAGTGAAATTTTAGGATGATGAGAGTGGGAACCCGAAGAAGAAATAGAACCCTCCTCTGTCATATTATTAGACTTCCTCCTTGTCTTAAACCTCTGTAAAGAAGACTGTGAAGATTTATGCTTTAAACTGGATTGTGAGGAACGGTGTTTTAAATTGCCGAGGGAAAGGTTTGAAGAAGATAACCTTTTAGATAAGCTGTTAGAAACTGATGAATTGTTGTCTTCAAAAGTACTGTTGCTATTGGAATACATTGCCTTGTGTAATTCTGAGAATGACCTCTTAGTTTTAGTAGTTGGATCAGTGGAAGGTGTCACCAAAGAATATGTGGAAACAGGCCTTGATATCGTTCTATCACGGACATTATTACCACTTCTTTGCCAAAATTTCCATTTGGAACTAGATGCGAGCGATGACAACGAACTAATTGACGGCGAATGGTTATGAAATCTGGATGATTGCCTTCTTGGAAACTCATTCTTCCCCAGATTACCAGGGTTTTTCTGATTTAATGAGGTTTGAATCTTGATATTATGCCTTTCCTTGAGCGGTTGTACGTTGTTAATCGTCGTGGAAGGAGATTTCGAATTCTCTGATTTCTTGTGAACATGGTGGTTCTCTTTGTTATCATCATTTAATGCAATCAACCCGAATAGCTGCTTTAACGAAGAGCTTGTCGAAGATCTTTTGGTCGATGTCGGACTATGCTCGGAGTGTTGATCTAAGGAAATTCTCTTGTGAGACGATATAGATCCTGATCCATGAGTAGGAACTTTTTTGACAAATTTATCCTTGTCTTTTTCCTCCCTCTTTGCATCTCTATCCCTCGAATCTGTAAAAGATGATAGCGCCGACCATCTTTTCTTCGCATTATTAGACGATGTTGATGAATGATTAGAGATGAAAGACCATCTTTTCTTCTCATCTTTATTCGATTTTGTCGTGACTGGAGATTTAATCGACCCGCTCAATCTTGGTGAATTCATTACTGGAGTCTTGTGGTTGTTAATACCATCCCCATTCTTATTCTTATCATCACCATTGCCCGTACCGTTGCCGTTGCCGTTACCGTTACCGTTGCTGTTATCGCTGTTGTTGTTAACATCCTGGTTTAGAATGTTTAACTCACTACTAGCTTTCACCCCCAAGGGTATAATGTTAGCCTTTGGGGTCGCTTCTAGATACTCGTTATCCGATTCAACTTCATCCGTTGAAGAATCGTAATCGTCTTCGTTATCAGAAACTACAAGTGCAATAAATCGTTTGTCATCCGCAAACTCGCCAAAAGACGAATCCAAGTCCATTACTGTGTTCCTCTCTAGTTGTAATTGATAGTCCAATGAATACAATTATTATTGGGGGATTAGGACCTTCAAGTGAACAAGTGAAGGAAAATGATCAAGTTAAATTACACCTGGGGGATTAAGATGATAATTTAGCTTTAAAGATAAACAGTGGTAATGTTGTAAAGCCTTTGCAGGTCAAAAACAACGAAACAACAACAACAACAACAATAACAATAATAGCAAAAACAACGGAACCGTTAGTGTACTTTTACTATTCCATATTTCACAGTAAAATATGTAACCCAATTCGAAAAATCAATGGGGAAAACATTCCTAGAAGGTAATGCGAAGGTCCGCACTCCTCTTTCGATTTTTCATATTCTGTCTAATAGGGAATGGTAGTCAATAGTTTACTGACAACAATTCCGAACTAGGTTTATTTTACTGATCGTGTCTTAAAAACGCTCATTTTTTGGTCGTTGTTTGTTTTCTTTTAGCCTATTGGATAACCTTTTAGGTGTAGCACGAATTCATTGGGGTCATATCGACAAAATCGTGGTGTTTCTGGAAGATCTAGGTTCTCTTTAGAACTCCATTTTGTTTATTTATGTTTCTGTTCTTCATAAGTTGGCGTTGTTGTTCTCATATTGATCAAGGCCTCGAGGAACGATTTCGCGATTTGTCCGAATACCCATGGTTGATCGGACAGATAATAATGAGACCGCGATAGTTACAGGTATGATCTTGTCCTGTTGGAAACAGTCGGTATGTATGGAGAAATCTTTACGTGGTTACATATACTGTTTTGGTTATTTCACCATTACCTCGATCATTTTTATCTTGAAATATTATGTATGTTGGGCTGAATTCTTTGGGAACGCAATTTGTTTTTTGATCGGTCTCTTATCAATGTAGTATAAGGTGAAAAGGTACATGAAAATAATGCGCAATGCAAAATATCAGTACATGCAGAAGAAATTCTTGTATCTTGTAAATTAGTAGGTGTTATTGCATGTAGAGAAAAGCTAATGGTATTTTCAGCAAAGAAAAGAGAAGAAAAATTATCAGGGACAGATTTAGCCTTTTTACAAGACCTTTCTTGGTGATATTTTAGTTTAAGCAGATAAGTGAGGTCTTGGCAAACATGATGTTGCTGAGCCAGGTAATGCAAAAGAACATTTTTGTTTATCTGATTAGTTGAAGAGCTTTATGATTCTGTTACAGTTTTATAAGAGAGATTAGCGAACTAAAGGAATATATTGTTTTCTAGATAACCAGGTACTCAGGTGATAGTTGAAGAGAACGCCTTGGTCCATTAGCACTTAAAGTCATAGTTACAAATCCATAATGATCAGAAATTGCATGCTACACAGCAGATATTTTTTTGTAATATTATGTTATATTCTTATAGAATCATTATTATTTCTAATGTGTTTGTCATTAGTGCTCGGACAGCAAACCTTTTCCCCGGTTACTTCGGACAACATTTGGTAACTCTATGATAAAGTTTCTAATGTCGAAAGACTACATACATATCATGAAAAGACCAAAAATACATGGGTGATCCTAGCCCAATTGAACTTTTTCCAGGGCTAACATGAGTGCTTTTCACCATTCTGATGAAGTTAATGCAAAACAATTTTCTCATGATAGAAAAGACAACGAAACTAAGGTAAATGACGAGGAGTCGAGTCAGGTAGTTAATTATGGTGAAATGGCAGATAATGATGATGATGATGGCGATACGCAGCAAAACCAGGAGAGTGATAGCGATGATTTTGGTAGTTTCTCGGATGCATCTATTGAGCAAGAAGAAGAGCGTCCGTCAGAGGAAACACCTCAAGGTTCGGTCGACGACTCTTCCAATGTAGAGAAATGTCTGGATCAAGTACTACCAATTGATGATAGCACACTGGGAGACTCGCTTCCTAACGTTGAACTGGAAAAGCTAATAGAAGACGAAAGACCAAGGGTTATTTATGAACAACTAGTGCTACTACGAACCGTTTTAAGACCATTTATATGGGATAAATCGCATATTAAATCTAACCTTTGGCATATTTTAAGGATACCTGAAAGGATAAAACCTAATAAGCAGGAAGTTGAACGGGAGCCATTAAATGATGGTCTGTTCGTAGCATTGCTTAATATGCTCAACGACGATAAAATTCAGTCTCAGACAGTACTGAGAGATCAATTAGGGCTTATTTATTCGGTACCATTGGCACCAGTCTTTTTACAAAAAGAATTTGAAAAGGAAAGGGAAAAGGATATTCCGGAACTTTTAGCCACATCACCGGGTGAAGTGGAAAACTTGCAGGAATACCACGATAAATTATGTCAGACGATTGATTTGCTAATGTTACGATTACAAGATGCGCATGCGGAGCAGCTCAACCTAATTAAGGATAAGACGACATTTGAAAATGTTGTTACGAATTTAACTGGCCACACTCAAAGGCTCTACAGAGACGAAGTGGCATTCTATAACAAGCATAAGAATAAAAGAAAAAATAGGTTTAGTTGGGTCGGACACTAAAGGACGCTTTATTCTAATATATACGTGTATACTTATTATTTTATAAAGCTTAGACTCTTAGATCTAAGTCGGGTTTCTTGAAATTTTTCTTCTTGTTTGATTTAGACGTACTTCTCTCGTAATCACCAACATCTTTGAGGGACCTACCTTCAGAATCCTCTTTTTTCAGCTGGTACAACCTAACCAACCAATTTTCCGATGTGAAAACTTCTTCAAAATAGTCTAGTGGCAACACATCATCTGGCAAAAGGGTTTGTCCGCGTACTTTATCAATACCTTTACCCCCAAACAATTCAGGGTACCCTTGGTAAGACATCTTGTACATCAAGCATTCTTTCATGGTCTGTGATGCCATGGCGTCTACACGGTATTCACCTGAAGCACTAAAGTAATCTCGTTCGTTAATCTCATCTGGCCATATGCCTTCGCTAATTCTTACCATCCATAAGAATTTATTGACGTCATCACCGCTAAAACCTAATAGACCACCAAAGATGACCAGCACATAATCAGCATCTAACTGTTTTAAAATCTCATAAGATTTCTCCTCTGGAGACGCCATCGCCTTCCCGACGAGGGCGATGTGAGTGTTATTCCAGGTGTTGTTGTCAACCAGCGTAGTCCTATCGGCCATACCACCGATCTGGTACCCGTAATCCCACCACGATGCGATCTTCGCGTCTTCTTTAGTGTTCAATCTCAACCAGTAGTAGGCTTCACGGAAATCATCAATTAAGATAGTACGGCCATCATATGTAGTGGATGGAAGAACAACTGATGGTGAAGAATAAGCCATCTTATTAACCCAAACACAGTGTAAAACAAACAGTACCAAATAGAAAATAAATGTCGATGAAACCAGTAGACGCGATACAAGGTTGCTGACATTAACCTTTCTGTCCTTCATAGTGTGAGAGAAATCTAAATATACGTCAAACACTTTAGACAACGCCACAGCAGCTGCAACACATATTACCGGAGTGAGAGTCAACATTAATCTAACCATGACACCAGCGAAGTAGGAACAGAGAACGGAGTAGACAATCACAAAGACGTGTTCATTCTTTAACTCCAAGAATAATAGGAATACACCAGCGGGGAATAACCAAATGAGGAAATGAGTATCGAAGAAGAAAGCTGGCCATGCAACAGGCTGATGTTCAGAGACAGATGCGATGATAGGGATGTGAATCTTCGCATAGTTAGTATCCCAAAGAGAGTAGAATCTACCGGTCCATGGCGCAATGAAACCGAAATAAGTCAAAGCGAAAAGAGCCGCAACACCGACAACCAGGATTAACGCAAGAGAAACTATCATAACAACTCTGAACTTGTCGGATGAAACCTTAGTCTTGACGAAATGACCAAAGGCTACAAGTTGCAAAAGACCGAAAACACCAAGTGCTGCCATGTGATCGTTAGATCTGATTGGTAAAAAGCCAACAAATGGAATTTGCATCGATGCCAGAGTACCAATTGCATACCAAGTTGTATAGGAAGAATATAGCTTGGCGTCGTAACGGCCCATTAAAATTAGGATGAAAACGTGCAGAGGGATCAAATTGGTAATAAAAACATATCCACCCCATGCTGAAACCATGTAGAAGTAGAACAATGCCGTTAAAGTCGCATGCAAGATGGAACCAGTCTTTTGAGCTTTGATCCAAAACATGAAAGTGACCATTAAAAGTGTAATCGCGATGGCTTCGTTATCATAAGAACCAGCAACGGATCTAGAAATGTAGCCTGGTACAATCGCCATAAATGCTGCCGCTAATAGACCTGCGCCGCTGTCCTTAATCTCTTTGGTAAAGTGGTAAGTGGCTAAGGCGGTAATACCAGAAAAGGCAGGTGCAAACATAACACAGACATTTCTAATATCAACTGGCAGACCGATACGTCTCAATAAATGCCACACTGCACCACTAGTCGTCATCAATCCTGGATAAAGAGTACCACCAGTAACTCTACCCAACGGATACCATGTTCTGTCGTCAAACCAATTCAAAAATTCCAAGAAGGAATGAGTAACCAAATATTTCGTTGCTCTGAAATTAAACCAAGGGTCGAATTCATGAATAATTGATTCAAACCTAATAACGGAAAATAATCTCGACGATACAGCTGCACCAAATATAGCTAAAAAGATACCGAGTGTAAGTATTGTTTGAACCCACTTAATGAGTGAACCACTCTCTGCGAGTACAGGAGTCTTCGTACCTTTGGCACTCGTGCTTTTGCCTGTCGCCGTCATTGTGAAATCAAGACAAGCAATTGATTCAATGAAGGTAATTGCAAAACTCAATCGGCAAACTCTCCTTTGTAGCCCATCAATAACAACAACTATAAACTGTACGTTTGGCGTAGTGGTAGCCCTTTGGTCTGCCTGATGGCTTTGATATTCGACAGCCTGTCGAAGAAACGGAGAAAAAACTTTCTCAAACAGGAAAGTAGAACGGGTAATCTACCTCGAAGAGTCCACGTGCAAACAGCGTGATACGCACGTGCCTAAATGCCATTTGGGTCACATGCGTAAATCGTCTTGTACGGCGATAAGAAACTTACTTATGACGTAATCCATATAGTTTGTTCCATTCTCTTTTGTTCTGCATATTCCAAAAAGACGTGTGCCATCCTAAAAAAGTAACTCAAGGAATAACTTTATTCGTCAATGGGTCGGGGTCTTCGAGAATAGGTAACTTTATGTCGGATCATCGGACTAATTAACGCGTACACTAGAGTAGCATGTCCAATAGTGATACTGCTTTCAAAGCAACCATAACATCTCTAAACTTGCTCGAGCATTCCTCATTTCAGTTCTTGCTGTTCCTCCTACTTGTAATATTCTGGACAGTCCGACGACCCCTCTAATCGGACATCCTTCGTATTTGGCTATCTATTTCCAAATGAGGAAGGATTCCTAATTCGCTCAATAGGCAAAAATATGCCCATCAGAAAAAGAAACCTGTTTCTACGCTTCTCATCGACAGGCCAGAGATAAGAGAGTATAAGCGTAGTCAAACGAGTCGGTATTACAAAGATTAGTAAAACTGTATACTGCGAATAAGAGCTTACAACAGGAGTGTTCTCATTGTAAGCAACGTCCTTTGTTGTATTTTGCAGGTCTCCATAGTTTTAAAGAAGGAAAAAATAGTATCCCACAGACGAGAATCTAGAAGGAGTACTAATTTGGCTGCAAGTACAATATATGGTAAGGAAATTTTAAGAGTTAGTCATAGTATGAGCAGTATTCATAGTCAGGCAAGTGATACTCTGCCTCAAGACACTCAGGCAGAGATACTGTGTCAACAACAACACGAACAGGTACCACAGCAACAACAGCAACAACAATACAGCAAAAGTAAGACACCAGCTATACAAGAAGAAAAGGAAGACGAAGAAGATGGGAATTCGAACGACAACACGGGTAATCGCGACAACAAGTATTCACCGAAGACAGATTCCACTAGGTCTTCCTCTTCATCAAATGCTGTTAGTTCAAGTAACGGTGGTAAATCTGTGTCTACGATAACCTTTGAAAAACAAAAAGTTATACCACCAAGAGCAAGGACACACTCAGCTCAGAGCGTACTTTCAACCATTTCACTACAACCGATGTTCCAACATACCAGTCAGAACCAGCAACAAATGCAACAGCAGCAGCAAAGTAATGAGGATCAGAGAAACTTGAGCTGCACGAATTTAGCTAGGATCAATCAGCAGATTCAGTCACCTGCGATGTCTTCGATACGCAAGAAGGGTGTCGCTGCGAACGATGTGAGTGGTAGGGTCACTGATGAAGATTTAGAGATTGGACTGCGATTACCGTTTACCGATGATAAAAGGTTGTACTTGGATGCGAATAGCGTTAAACAGAGGCAGCAGCAAAGACAGAAACAGTTGCAAAGGAAGGATAGTGCCTCCCTGAAGACAAATGGGTCAACAGTTGTGGAGACTGATGACGTTGAAGAAGACGACGTTGTCATGCAAAAGAGATTAACAGCGCAGGCTTTGAGGAAATTATCACACCTACGAGGAAGTTCGACCGTGGGTGGTGGAATCAATCAAGTATTGAGTGGCAATAATCATAATAATGATAATAATAACAGCCATGACAATACTGACACTTGCAATAGCGATAGCTTTTCCTATGGTGATGGAGATGGCGGGACCATCGATGAAGGCAATCAGGGTTTAGAAGCTATGACACATTTGAAATTTGGAAATAAAAAAGTTTTCCTCGATCCTTTTCCGCCAGTTCAAGGGACCAGTAGCAACAGCAACAACTACAACAGTGGTAGTAATATTAATAATAACAATAATAATAATAATACCAATAATAATAATAATAATAGTAATAATAATAATGCTACAGATCTGGTTTCACAACAAACTTCACTTCAAACTGCGAGAAAGGCGTCATTGGAGGTACTTCAACAGCCAGGTCACCAATCTAGTACACTTCAAAAGGGTAGGTTATCTCCTATAGGTGGTAATACACCAACCAATACGAGTGCCACTACAAGAAAAAGCGTGAAACAGATAAATAACCCCAAGAAACCGCTTTATTTGCCGGCTGTACTAAGGGATGTTTCAGAGACAAATTTAACGAACGAAGACTTTGTAAGATCGCCATCACCAGCACAGTCTCTAGTTTCTAATAATCAAACGATAACTTCACGTACTTTACCGCAACAGGTTCAATATTCCAATCAAAGTACCAGTGCATCGTCAGCCGCAAGCATTCATTCCTCAAATTCGTCTGTGATAGAGTCTTGTCGTCGTCAAATTGCACTCTGGTTTTTCCCGAATGGTGAGTATAGTCCAATGGAAAATCGTTGGACTCAATTGTTAGATTCCCCTGCGCCCCCAACAAAACAACATTGGTTACATGATAGTAAAAGAGGTTCTTGTCATTATTGCCATAAGCTATTTACATTTTGGGAACGAAAGCACCATTGCAGACATTGTGGTGACATTTTCTGCCAGCAACATTTGGGCCACTGGCTCTATCTAAATAGTGATGCGAGTTTCATTATTGGTGGTGGCGGTTTAGGTACGCTTTCGAAGATATGTGATGGATGTCTTGAGGAATATGAGAATGTAGTCAAGAATCCAAAGTGGAAGAGTCAAAAGTTAGATAATATGAATCAACAGGGTGGACTAGTTGAATCAATGACAACAACAGCAGCGACACCACCAAAAAATATGGAAAGTATTAATGTACAGAATGATGATTCAAAGGAAGATTTCATTGGTAGTGTTGCAGGATCAGTACCTGCGGATTGGAATTGGAGTAGTTTTTAAAATTTTGTTCTTATTTATATTATTAGTAGTATGATTATCGTCTGTAACTTTAAAACAAATACACTGTGAGATGACTCAAGGAAGACAAAGTACTGGGGCAGATGACTTTCACTGAAGATCGTTAGCGTTTCTTTTTTTTTTATCACTATTATTTATTTATTTACTTATTTATTTACTGTGTAGAACTTTGGATTCCCATATGAATATGACTCGTATTGTTGGATCAAAGATAAGCATATGCTTTCATAGTATGATTACTAACTCGAAGTCTGCGAGGTTATTCCTGCTCATCCCCATCGTCACGATTACTAGCCTCATGATCCTCCACACTTCGTTTCTCCCAAACTGCTTGCGCTATCTTGCTACTAACTCCATCCTTAGCACCGATTTTTTCATCGACAAGGAATTCGGAACCTGATGACGCATCATTGGAAGACATAGACCCCTCAGATTCTAAATTGGCAGGGTTGGAGAAAATAGGGATGTTGGATAGTGAATTTTCACTGTTTACAAGAGAAACAGCATCTGAATCAGTGCTATGAGCACCGTTTTCGTTTTCATTTTCACCTTTTCCAACGTCTGAAGCTTTTGCTGCCTTTTTAAGTTCATGTTTAACTTTCTGCTTTCTGAGCAATCTCCTTCTTTTCAATTCTGCCGTTCTCCTATCTTCTTCCTCTTCGTCTAGTTCGTATTCATGACGTAGAGAATCTGCATCGAAATCGGGGAAGAGTTCTGGTCCTATAGTATTGATTAAATCTGTAATCTTTTCGGCGAGCGCGCGACGCTCCTTTTGTAGATCTCTAAGACCTTGTGGGGTTGTGATTGATAAGTACAACGGCCTCAATGATTTGAAGATATCCATACCGATATCACCAACAAGCAATGCGGAATACGTGACTGCCGAACAGGCAAAGTAGGAGCATCCGAAGGTGAGTAGCTTGTTACCGGGGAACCTGTGTCTTAGCATATAGGTTATGATAATAGACCACAATGTATAGAGCAATGGTGCCAACCCCATACCAATCAAAATTTTCCAAGTAGCGATGACATCATTAGCCTTAATTTTAACAGTTGATCCAGCAAGGGCTTCCTTGGCCTTTTGTTTAGAAATTCTCTTGGCAACAATGAAAACAGGCAAAAACATGACAATACCAGGCAGTGCGAAGGCCAACATGATTAGCAGACGTAGTGATCTAAAACACAATAGCCATAAATTTTTAGAGAAACTCATTCTATCGCGCATCACCAAGTGGTCCGGAATGTTGTAGTGACGAAGATGAGCGTTGTAGGTCATGATTTCCTTCTTTAAATTGATAATACGGGGATCCTCTCTATAGGTTTGGTAACCCTTTACTAGCCTTCTATTCATCTCCACGACCATGGATAATGGTAAACGGGAAGACAAGTGACCAGCATACAATCTTCTCATTGCTTGTACAACTACCAGGGTTTCGTAATCAGAACAGGTGACAGTGACAGCTTTCAATCCCTCAGAGATTGTATCTAACATCTCTTTAACAGCTTCGCGGTTAGTTTCAGGACTTCTGTATTTTTCAACCAATTCCTGTGGGATTGACAATGGCTCACCGAATTCAACAACAGCTCTTGACCTGAATTTGTGAGGATGGAAATAATTCATACCACAGGGAACAATCTTCACATTAGATTCAGGATGTTTATCCATACAGCCAAGTGCCATAATAGCGACACCGGCTTTCAATGGTAACAGGTCTGTCCTGTCATGTGACCCACCCTCAGGGAAAATACCAATGCATTGGTTATTTGCCAAATGTTCAAAAACTTTATGATACACAATCGATTGGTTCACTTTGTCAGCGTATTTGAAAGAAGTGCCTTTAGTCAGAAGACTCTTGACTTCAGGTTTATTCATTTTAAATTCCTTGCGAAGGGTCAATTCAGTTTCACTTTCAATCGAGTCAATTTCTACATTTCCCAATGATCTGGGTAGTCCAATTAAACCCTTAGGCTTGAAATCTGTTAGAAATGAAGTATCATGACCAATCAATTTTCTTGGATTCTCAGGGTCGACGGTGATCTTACCCTTGGCGGGCTTCAAGTTATCTTGAGCTCTAACAACACCAATGGACATAACACAACGTGAGAAAAAACCAATCGCCTTTCTTTTCAAAGATTTCTCAGCAACTAGAAATGAAATCCTTCTGTTGACCACTTTTTTGACCTGACCCATCAAGATGACAGGATCGACAAACTGATTTGCATGAGGTGCCGCAACAAAGATAACTGGGCCCTGTCTGGGGACTTTATAGCCACCACGAGTTCTTATCTCTCTAAAAAAACAGTCAAAGATGGTTAACAGCATTCCCAAGATAACATTATAGATTAAAATTCTGTAAAAGGGCTGTCTATGGTAGTGAACTTTACTTCCTTTATCCTTCTTCTCTTCCTTCTCATCAGTACTACCACTATTGTCCAAAGGGGAAGTAGTTTTCAAATTTCTAGTGCTCAATTCAGTATTACTGTTGGTAGTGGTAAAACCGGTAGTAGACGACCCATCTACAGTTTTTTCACCAACCTGCATTATTTGGTAATTTCAGCTACAGTCTCTTCTATGAGTTATGTGCAAATATATTAATTTTAGAGTACTTCACTGATATAACAATTATACGGATATCAGGTCAGCCAAGACCTTTTCGATGTGTTTTGGCCTTTTAGTTGAAGGTTACATTGTGAGTGAAACTGTGTGAAGTTCAAAAAGCTGGAGAAACGACTCGGGTTTAACCTTATCGAAAAAAAAAAAAAAAAAAATTGGTACATGCTACATATAAAAATAAATAATAATAATAATAATAATAAAAGATAAACTACGGTAGATTTTAGAGACATAAAAAATTTTAGTTATTTTTCAATAGGATTGTCTTATAAGGAAGATCTTTATCTACAAAAATTTATGTTCTTGATATGTTCTTGTGCCACATCTTTTCCTTAGACTTTTCATAAATTGTACAGGGTTTTCTATTTTAAAACCTTCGAACTGTAATTCTTGGACTCTCATGATATCTGAGTTGCATTGAACATAGATGCACTGATTTGTGTCGTCATAGGTGAACTCTCCCGGCTTCGAAGACGGCAGAAGATCCACTTTCTCAAGATCCACTTTCTCAAGATCCACTTTCTCAAAATTGTGAAAAATTACTCTTTTAACAGGAACGTCTTCTACGGTATTCGCTTTATTTTCATCGACTTGCTTAAATGCATATGGAGGTCCCAGAGTTTCCAATTTTGTCATGGCTGTTTCTGCCGTTTCCTTTAACCAGTTTAATCGTCTCATTTCAGAAGTTATCTTGGATGCATAGCATGGATTATACGGGGGGTTTAAGGCAGGTGGGCTGGCGTACAATTTCTTTTTTATTACATGTTTCAGCAAAGACCCCCCTTGAAGGCCTAGTTGATCCATTAAAATGGCGGTTCTTCTCGGGTAACCAGGTTCGAAGTCACATACAGTCGAACTTCGAAGTAGATTTTGGACCTTGAGAGGTGTAGTTTGGGCGACGATGGATCCATGGTCAAACTTACGCGGATGCAGTGTTTGGATCGTGACACCAGCATACTTGTCCTGGTTCAAAAGAGTATATTGGATAGGAGATGCCCCCTTATAACGAGGTAAAAGTGAGGGGTGCACATTCAGGGAATACGGTACTTGTTCTAAGAGTTGTGCAGGAATTAGTTTGCCAAAAGATACCGCTATAATCATGTTAAATTTGTGTGCTTTTACCAAATCAATTAGCTGTAACATATCTTCATATGACTCACAGTGTTGTGTAGGTGGTAACCCTAGCTGATGAGCAGTATTCTCAATGGGCACATCTTTTTTTATAGATTTAGACCTCCCGCACCATTTAGGTGGTTTTGTTACTAGTTGTAGCTTGTTAATAGATTGGCCTTTTAGTTCGTTCAGTGCTCTCAATGAGTGGACGCTAAACTCATCACTGCCAAAATAAAGAACGTTCAAAGAATACCACCTTCTACCTATTGATCTCTGGGTGAAACTCATGCCCTGACTTCATGTTTTAAGCATGCGCTTCTTGTAGAATTACAAGACCGTGACATTATCGATCAATAGTATATCGATGAACTTAATAGATTCCGCCGCCGGACTAGAACAAAGAAGGCTTAAATTTTTCGAGAACACTAGTGCTAGGATCACCAGTGATCCCCTGAGTGATAATTTACTGGTTAGCAGAGGCTCTGACTTGCGCATCTTACCGAAAGATCAAACTTCTAGAGAACAATTGTTATCGAGAATCAAAAAGCTACAGGATGAGCGTACATTTGAGCAAGGCTTGAGAAAGCTAAGGGAGCTGATTATAATGGTATTTGATGAAAACTGAAAAGATCCAAGGTTCGTATTACTGCTACGTGAAGTCTATCAAATGTCCTATGATTACTTCTTTGAAAAGCGAGATTTTATCAAGTCGAGCAATTTGGTACTCAGTTCCATGGTCCATAGGTTTTCTGAAATCATAAGTGTTCAGTAATTGTATGCCCTCTACGTATCGCACGTTGAGTCGAATCTATCAAAATGTATTTCTATTTTAACAGATTTCTACCGCTCTCGTATAACAGTGCAGGAACGACAACTGGTACGTTTTTCCAGCATCTATCTGATAAGCTTGGAATCACCTTTTCAGTGGTTTTGTATATTGTCTCGTTTGCCAAAAAAACAAGCGCAGTTCCTCCCGTCGATCCCGGCTTTCCAACACATGAAAGATAGGTGCTTTCAGTACCTCAAGATATGTTATAACCAAATAACTGTGGATTGTGTTCTTAACAACTATTTCTATGATATGGTCGGAAACTCCGATATACCCGCAGATTGGTCATTAGAAACTATTGGTGGCGTACAAACTTTCGTTTTAAAGAAACGCACCAAAACTTGATCTGTTAATACGTATGTGACATCCAATAGGTGCGAATTCAGATTGGGTTGTTCTTAACATCTATATAGGCTTCAGTATGTCGACCTAGTGAGTCACTTTTCACGCTTTGCTTATGGCTGGTTCAGTCGTTCTTTTTTTTATTTTTTTTTTT
Organism: Zygosaccharomyces pseudorouxii (nom. inval.); assembly: GCA_030572675.1. Taxonomy (NCBI): domain Eukaryota; kingdom Fungi; phylum Ascomycota; class Saccharomycetes; order Saccharomycetales; family Saccharomycetaceae; genus Zygosaccharomyces; species Zygosaccharomyces pseudorouxii (nom. inval.). The sequence goes on from JAJMAY010000007.1 coordinate 107,039, forward strand.
TTTTTTCAAACGGTTAACGGGAAGTTCATCAAACTCTAGCGTGCATACTTTTAAACCTAACATAACTTACTTTCTAAGAAACTCTTGGATTTGCATTGAGGTGTCACTGGTAATTGGAAAGGTCATTGTCCAATATGCCTGTTGGTGAAGAGCTGTCAGAAATCTTATCTTTGAATATGAAACTAGACGAGTTAGAATCAAAACTTTCATCGGAAGGCAGTTCTAAGGAAAGCGTGATGGGAGCTATTGATGAAGCACAGGGATCTATTCTGCCGATGAGATTGAAATTCAATGATTTCTTGCAAACGATGTCGTCCATTGATAAGATGCAAGAAGTAGGACCAGATGAAAAATTTTTATTGATTAGGAGTAAATTACTGGAATTGACAAGTAGTATGCAACAAGTGTCCGAAGAATTTACCAAACTACAGCCACTTTTTGACACTGTTCCTGAATATGCGGAACGGTATGGTAATAAGCGGTATTTACCCTTGGAAACGCTACGATCGGCGTCGAATGGAAATGAAAACGGTTTCCCCGCACAGCAGTTGAATCAGCAAAGTCAACATAATCCACTAATATCTCAATCACAACAGTCTTTGATGGAATTGCAACAGATACAGCAGCAGCAGCAGCAGCAGCAGCAGCAGCAGCTACAACAACAGCAACAGCAACAGCAACAACAACAACAACCCAATGGAAGTTCAGCCTCGTCTATCAATTCTGCTCATTCGAGGAAAAAAAGTAAATCTAATGCAGGAACCCCTGGTAGTGGTGTAAATACACCTTCCGGAGGGATTACAATTAATAATGCTACACCGTCTTCTAAAAAACAGCGAAAATCGCGACAACCGAAGAAAACTACATCGGGTCTAAATATTGGTATGGGGATGGGGTCAGTTCCTACACCGATAATGTCATCGTCAAATTTTAAACCTCAGGGTGTACAATCACCGGCTATTGGTGGCGGTAATGTGATGAATGCGCCAGGCGGCACTAGTAATGGTAATAGTGTTCCGCCGACAAACATGATGAACACACCGATGAACAACGTGATGTCTCCCCTGGGAAATACGCCTGCAGGATTTGGTCTTTCGCAATCGCACCCGCCTCAACCTTTGCCTCAGCAGCTGTCGCAACAACTATCGCAACAACTGACACAACAAAGACAGCAACAGATTCAGCAGCAACAAATTCAGCAGCAACGGCATCAGCAATCCCAAGCTCAGGCACAGGCCCAGGCCCAGGCACAAAAACAACAACAGCAGCAACAGTCTCAGCAACAGTATGGCATGGGATCGCGCTCAGGGCAGCTGCCTCAAGCTCAAATTAATATGAATACTATAACGCCGGCGAACATTTTAAATATGAATATGGCAACAGACAATCAACAGAATTGGGGAAATCGATCGGGAAAGGATTTGGACCCATTGGATATTAACAATTTGGATTTTGGTAATTTAAACATGGATTTCATATGACACTTACGTAACATAGCAACTAATGCGTCAATTGCATAAGTTCCATGGATCTATATAATTATTATGGCTATAGTGAGACTAATTCTTAATGTTTAATTCTTTATCGCAGTGTAACCGTGATGACCGTTACCCTCTCGACGCACTACGGGGAGTCATCGAAAAGTCAAAGTGAAAAATTCTGTTCGACCGGAGTTGAGTCAGTAAACAAGATTTTGAAGAACAGCATACACATTTGCTGTACTGTTTTCTCACATAAAAACTAGACTAGAATTTAGTTTTGTCATTTATAGATTCATTGTAACAAATAAGGATGTCAGAATTGCTAAGACAAACTTTTGCCAATGCGAAGAAAGAGGGTCGTAACACCCTTATTACCTTCATGACCGCTGGTTACCCTCGAGTCGAAGATACTATTCCTATTTTAAGAGGGTTTCAAGAAGGTGGTGTTGATGTGATTGAATTGGGTATGCCATTTTCAGATCCTATCGCAGATGGCCCTACAATTCAAGTATCTAACACCGTGGCGCTTCAGAATGATATCACTTTGAAAAAAACTTTGGAATTGGTCTCAAAAGCTAGATCAGAAGGTATTACCATACCAATACTTCTTATGGGTTACTATAACCCAATTTTGACATACGGTGAAGAGCAATTTATTGAAGATTCTGCTAAAGCTGGGGTCAACGGGTTTATCATTGTAGATTTACCACCTGAAGAAGCGCTCAAAGTGAGGAACTATGTAAGAGATAATGGATTGAGTTTGATTCCATTAGTGGCACCATCGACTACTAACGAAAGGTTGGAGCTTTTGTCTCAAATCGCAGATTCGTTTGTTTATGTGGTCTCTAGAATGGGTACCACTGGTGCTCAATCTTCGATGGAAAAAGACTTGGGTGGCTTGGTGACTCGTGTAAAACAATATACCAAGGAAACACCAGTTGCAGTTGGATTTGGTGTTTCTAATAGACAGCATTTTTTGGAGGTCGGTAAGTACTCTGACGGTGTTGTTATTGGATCTAAGGTCATCACTTTAATTGGTGAAGCACCTGAAGGTAAGGGTGCTACAGTGGCCAAGGATTTCGTTAGTGAGATATTGGACGGTGTCACACATAAAATTTTGTCCAAGGAGGAGTTCGAGGAAGTTCAGAAAAAATCTATTGTGATCGCTCAGCAACAGAAGGAGTTGGTCGACAACTTCCAAGAAAGTCACAAGTTCCCTATCAGATTTGGTGACTTTGGTGGTCAGTACGTTCCAGAAGCATTGCATGCATGTTTGAGAGAGTTGGAACAAGGTTTTGATGAGGCCGTCGTCGATCCAAAATTCTGGGAGGATTTTAGATCACTATATTCTTATATTGGTCGTCCATCATCTTTGCATAAGGCAGTTAGGCTTTCTGAGCACATTGGCGGTGCCCAAATTTGGTTGAAAAGAGAAGATCTAAACCATACTGGTTCTCATAAACTTAACAATGCTTTGGCTCAAGCTCTTTTGGCTAAAAGGTTGAAAAAGACTGAAGTTATTGCAGAAACTGGTGCTGGTCAACACGGTGTGGCTACAGCTACTGCGTGTGCTAAATTTGGTCTTGGTTGTACCGTCTTTATGGGTGCCGAGGATGTTCGTCGCCAAGCTCTTAACGTTTTCAGAATGAGAATCTTAGGTGCTAAGGTTGTTGCGGTGACTAACGGTACAAAAACTTTAAGAGATGCCACTTCAGAGGCATTCCGTTTCTGGGTTAGTCATTTGAAAACAACTTACTATATTGTTGGTTCCGCTATCGGTCCCCATCCGTATCCAACTTTAGTTCGTACTTTCCAAAGTATTATTGGACAAGAGACGAAAGAACAATTTGCCGCCCTTAACGATGGTAAGCTACCTGATGCTGTTGTCGCATGTGTGGGTGGTGGTTCTAACTCCAGTGGTATGTTCTCACCTTTTGAAAAAGATCTAAGCGTCCAGTTACTGGGTGTAGAAGCAGGTGGTGACGGTATTGATTCTGATTACCACTCCGCTACTTTAACAGCTGGTAGACCTGGTGTTTTCCACGGTGTGAGGACATTTGTCCTTCAAGATAAAGAGGGCCAAGTTCACGATACTCACTCAGTGTCCGCAGGTTTAGATTATCCTGGTGTTGGTCCTGAATTGGCATTCTGGAAGGCATCTGGCCGTGCTACTTTTATGGCGGCTACTGATGCTCAAGCTTTGCAAGGTTTCAAACTATTGTCTCAATTGGAAGGTGTGATTCCAGCATTAGAAACTTCTCACGCAATCCACGGTGCCTGTGAATTGGCAAAGACAATGAAACCAGATCAGCATGTCATTATCAATGTTTCTGGTAGAGGTGATAAGGACGTTCAATCAGTAGCAGAAGTTTTACCTAGATTGGGTCCTCAGATCGGGTGGGAATTAAGATTTGAAGAAGATCCCTCATCTGGTTAAAGATAGTGCCTTATAAATATATAAACATTAATGTTATACATTATACTATGAACCTTCAGCGGTCGTCTAATGTGATTCAATTTTGGGTAAAATTCAAACTGGATTTGAAATTTGGATGCCTACGAACAACCCAGCTCATCACATTTTAGATCGCATTAAGTAGAGGCCGTCATATTGTATTTCACTTTTTTGTGGATACTGTATTATCTATGAGGTTAATGTTTTGATAATGGATGATGGTTTACTCCCGCAGCATTTTCCTGCAGGTGCTCAATTGGCGGTTGGCGTGAGAGGTAGTAGTATGTATGTACCGAACCAAGAAGAAGCAGGTAAGAGCGGTGGATGGGTACGACATTTTGAAGATCGTGCGCCCTTTGATTTGAATGAGTTGAAAACAGGCAAAGATGCCATTATACTAGATGATCCGTCCAATTTTACAGTGGATGAGGATAATGATGATGTTGTTGGTAAAGATAGCACAGATGGTTCACAGAATTTGTCGGTTGAATCCTCTGTAGATGACGAAGTATCGAATGATGAAAATGATGAAAATGAACAATGGAAAGAGACGATTATTAAAGATTTAAGATGGGAAAGACTTTCACCTTCAATTCCTTCAAATTTTAGCGTTTTCCAAGATGTAGATCTTCATAAGGATCCTATGTTTGATATACGATATGGTTCACCAATTTCACCGCAAGATTATGTTCCAGGCACTTTGATCAATGATATTACACGAAGTGATTATTTGGGAACCGTAAAAAAATCAAAAAGGGAGACGGAGAAATTACTTATATTCGATCCAGTAGTTAATGATTTGTTTGTCACTGGGAATATTCAAACAGCAAAAGATTTGAGAAGTAATAACGATCAGCAGGTAGTAGTTGCATTTTGTTCAGGGGAAACTAACTCGATTTTAAAATTAGCGGTTTTACCGGAGAATAAATTACATCTGACGAACCGTGCACAATGGTTACAAGAGTTTTTTGCTAAAAATGTAGACGATGAGTTGGGAACTTTTTCTTCGATAGATTTAAAGTCAAGCATTAAAAGTATAAAGATTGCCAATGTTTCTAGTTTATTAGGGCGTGATAGTGATACTGTGGGCGTGTTAACTGAAAATGCATTATATTTTGTTAAAATTGATAACATTGATCCACAAACCTCACATATATCGTATTCGATGCATGAACCTTTAAAATCTACTTCATTTGGAGATTTTCCTATCGCAGACTTCGCATTTAATCCGTGGGAATTACAACAATTTGCTGTGATAGACATTAAAGGTAATTGGGGTGTTGCCCGTCTTCCAAAAATCATTAAGCCTGGCAGTAGGATACGATTTATTCCAAATATGAAAGGTTCAATTTTTGATCCTGAAGAATTATCCAATTGGAAAAGAATTGAATGGTCTTCGTCGTATTCCAAACTACTTATCATCAATGCTTCCAAAATGGTTGAGTTGGATTTGGAACATGATTGGCAATTAGAAGTTGTTCAGGCGAAGACATGGTCATATCTGAGAGATTATAGGAGAATAGACGATGAGTTTGGTGTACTACTAACTTCCAAAGAGATTATTATTTTGAGTACGAAAAGTGAGAATGAACAGGTTTCGAGAGTTATTTCATGGAAGCATTGTCTTGATTCAACTGATCATACGTTGCGTCTCTCTATCCAAAAGTTACCGTTAGGATTTAAGATGTTGATATTGACTTGTATTTTCTCCAAAGGTCATGATAAGGTATATGTTCATGGATTTTGTCACGATCAGGATCGTCATTTGGTTCAGTCTGTTGATGGACCACTTCTATTTTGTATTCCACATGTTTTTAATGGGATCAGCAGTATGCATTTTCTTCCGTATAATGGGGAAGAAAAGTGGGCGGTATCCGAAACTCAAGGACAGAAACTTTGGTTGGATTTTCTTTTCAAAGATACTAGTACAAACAGGTTGATGCATTGTTATCTCACCAATGATGAGGTGTCGGATGTTCAGGATCACTCATTTGTCATTCCCGAACTTATGGATTCCGTATCCTCGCTCCTACCCTTCACCGGTCGAAATGATGATCAACTCAAGTTTTTTATAGCTCAAGTAAAATTGAGTTTGTTCGAGGATAAAGAAGAATCAAATGATCCTGATAGTGAAATTTTTCAAAAATTTGGTTATCAACTTTCAGAGGCTATAAATGGTATTGTTGAGTCGTGCGAAAATCAACCAGTGCATATCAAACAGTTACAACCATTGTTGAGTGATTTGACAACCGTACCAACAAAATATGAAAGTGTAGAAGAACTGGAATCACTTTTGTGTCAACTTTCCGAGTATTATAGAGATTTGGGTGTAGTTTTCACTGATTTTAGAATTATTTCCAGATTATTGGTAGGGGAAGAGTCGGTGAATTTGGACTTATTTGTTAATAAGCTTCTTCAATGTTGGGATATTGTCACTTCCAATTCTTTATTAATGACTCGTAAAGTGTTCGATACCGTGCTTTGGAGTATTCTAAAGTTTCATAAACCGGAAAGATATGATACAATTGAAACCGAATTACAAGAGTCACTTACTGATCCTTACTCAGAAATCATAAGCCATTGGGATGAGGATGAGTCCCAAATATTGGAGCATCAGATATCCGATGAGAGACTTATGCATGAGACCAACCGACCACAATTCCTGTTTGGTAGTCAATCACAAATTCCTACTATTAAATCCTCGCAATCTAGATCAACAAGGAGAAGCCGTCAGCCACATTCGACTCAAACAGAATCCTCTTTCAATATGCCATTTACGCCAACTGAACAAGATATTTCCTCTTCAAGAATTTCTGCCAGTCAAGGAGGATTACTTCCAGATACAATGGCCCCAGCATTTTCATTGATGTCTTCTCCTACACCAATGCTTTCTCAATCTCAGAATTCACAAAGGCCCAGGAGGAAGAAGAAAAGGATTCGTGGATTTGGTTAAATTTTTGCATGAAATTCTCATCTCTAAGATAATTTTAGTATTTATATCCGCATTTGTTTCTCAATAGGTCATGTAATTTAATGAGGTAAAAGTAATTTTAATACTACACAGGAAGTCCATATGAGAGCGATATTGATACCATTGAATTTTGTAAAATTTAGTTATCTATATCATTATGAATATTATGATTATTATTATGTTATTATCATTGTTTGACCTTGAGTACTAAAGTTAGTTTTCAGCCTTCCTCTTTCTGTAAGGTTTTACTGACGCGAGTTGAAAAGGCCTAGTAATGTATTTCAAAGAACAGGCTGTCTACCACATTTGAAAGGAATTAACTAAAAGCTGTTTCAAAATTAAACATGCTGGTCATTGAGATTTTATTAAATCTCTTTTACCTTTCTGTTGGAGCTCTTGCTTCACAAAAGGCCTTTTCTAATGACCTGTCATTTGAAGAGTATACAGAACAGTCTCTTTTGTGGGCACCTTATAGACCCAACTGTTATTTCGGATTACGTCCACGTAATGTGGATAATACACCACTTCAATTGGGTATTATGTGGTTTGATAATTCGAGAACGGACGGTGTAACTCGATTAAGACATTTCGTTGACCAGGGAGATCATTTGAATAAATATGGATGGGATATTTATGATCCTAGGTTAGGTGGCAGAGAAATTATTATCGATGAAGATAATAATTTGAATTTGACAATATATTTCACAAAAAGTCACAGTGGTCAAAACTGGGCAGTTAGATTGCATGGAGAACCAATTGATGCTAAAAGAGAGACTACTGCTTCAATTATACTCTACATGAATCAGAATGGTGAAAATCAGGATTCTAAGTTGTTCAAAGTTGATTCTGGAAGCTCGAAATTGACAAAGTTTCATGGTTCCTCTCCTGAATTGGGCGAATATGATATTTCGATTAATCGCAATAGCGGCAAATTGTTTAAAAGTAGTTCTTTATCTTCGATGGAGATTGCACCTGGTTGTGATGCATCTAAAGCTTCTCATCTTTCTATGAACATTCCGGATGATAGTGTCTGGAAAGCAAAAGATGTCTTTCAAACGATTTTAGCAGATTCTGTGAAATCAATTTTGGAAAGTCGACCCGAAGATGTTCATACTTCTCTGATCCCCAGTGTTTTTACAATAAGAAATATTTACGGTTTGCCTCCTGGTAATTTTCACTATTTGCAAAATACTTTTGATAATTCTGATCCCATGGGTTTTGATCTCGACGTGGTTTATAATAAAGTTGAAGAGCCAGAAAAGATTTCTTCTCCTGAAGATGTCTCCAATTTAATTTCTCGCACTTTAAATGAAGTGACTGCTAGATTTAACAAGCATTTCCAATTCAGTTTTCAGGATAGGGAGCATCGTAAATTTGCTATGGAGACGTTATCGAATCTTTTAGGTGGTATTGGATATTTCCACGGTAAACAACTTGTGGATCGTATTACTAAGTTGGATGAGGATACTTTTAAAGAGGTTCCGCTGATCCATCCTGAAGAAGAAGGTCCGTTGAGTTTATTTACTAGCGTTCCTAGTAGAGCGGCATTCCCTCGTGGATTTTATTGGGATGAAGGGTTTCATCTGCTGCAGATAATGGATTATGATTTTGATCTGGCTGTAGAGATATGTCTGAGCTGGTTCGAACTTATTGAAGACAGCGGGTGGATTGCAAGAGAAGTAATCCTAGGTGATGAGGCCCGCAGTAAGGTTCCCGGAAGATTTGCGGTCCAAAATCCACATATTGCTAACCCACCAACATTACTTCTAGCATTCAGTGAAATGCTCGATAGAGCCATCAACCAAGAAAACCAAAATAGTATGAATCGGTTCGGTGAAGAAGAAGCAAGTGATGAGAATAATCAGTTGGAAACCAACAGTGAATTGTTGCTTTCCTATGCTCGAAGGATTTATCCTAAATTACTCAAGCACTACAACTGGTTTAAATCATCTCAACAAAGTTGCCTCGATGATTATCTGGATGTTTTAGAAGAAGACGGCATTTTGGACAAGGTCCATGTGAATGAAACTTATAGATGGAGGGGTCGTACAGTAACGCATTGTTTACCAAGTGGTATGGATGATTATCCAAGAGCGCAGCCGCCTGATGATTCAGAGTTGGACGTAGATGCCTTAGCATGGGTAGGGGTTATGACTAGATCAATGCGCCAAATTGCTCACATTCTTGGCCTTGAAGAGGATGAGCAGATGTATAGTAGCATTGAATCACATATTGTGGAAAACTTAGATGTAATCCATTGGTCTGAAAAGGATGGCTACTATTGTGACGTTACTGTTGGAGGTGAATGGGATGACCAGCGAAGTTTCTCCTGTCATGCTGGTTATATTTCCATTCTACCATTTGCATTAAAACTGATGCCTAAGGATTCACCAAAATTGGAACAAATTGTTTCTTTATTAAGTGATTCCAGCAAGCTATTCTCTGAGTATGGTATTCTCTCTCTCTCTAGAGATGATGAATATTTTGGTAAAGATGAAAACTATTGGAGAGGTCCTATTTGGATGAATATCAATTACTTGGTCCTAGAAGCCCTCAAATTCTACTATCCAGAGGTAGTCTCCAAAGACAAGAAAGCTCTAACACCAGCTAAGAAACTTTACCAAGCTTTAAAACAAAATCTCATTGACACAGTTTTCCATAATTGGAAGAAGACTGGTTATTGCTATGAGCAATTCAATCCAAATACTGGTAAGGGTCAAGGTGTTGAGCATTTCACAGGTTGGACTGCATTGATCGTCAATGTCATGGGTCATGATTGACGCATCACTGCAACAAGCAGGAATTTTTTATTTTTTTTTTTTTTTTTGTTTTCATAAGGAATTGGTAAGGCTTGGCTTACCAAGACACATGGTTTCGTTAGATTCTGAAGAACGGCAAGAACACCTCTTTTAAAGTTTCTTTGTTTTTGTTGTCTGAAAGATTTACACCACAGACATAAGGAATTCAATAAACATTTGGATCTATAACGTTAAGTAAATACTTTGTGCAAGTATTCTTTTTTTTTTCTTTTTTCTTTTTGTAGGTTTAAATTCTGTAGTGGAGGTACTATCAACAGCTCTAAGCAAGCATTCTGAGAATTAGGAAGGCAACAGAAATTCAAGAAGCCTTATGCAATTTTGGGAAGCAAATAAATAAACAATGCAAGGTTGAAATTTTATAATTTCGGTATTACGATTTATGCACGTGACTTGAGCCAGCATTCTTTTTTCGTGTTCAGCCGCACGGCCTTTGTTCCCTTCAAGACCAGCATGTGTTTAAACATGAACTATCAACAAAGATCTACGATTTACTAGCCAATGCAGGTTTGATAGCTCGCATCTGTTAGTTTATGATGTCGAGGTGGTAGGAAAAACAGATATAGCCAAGCAGAAAACAAACACTAAACGAAGTTAAAACACTTAGTATAATGTTGATGGAAACATAGAAAGTTGTTTACTGTTCAGCCATTGTTGTTATCATGTTAGCATGAAGCATTGATGAGATGTAATTGGTACTATTAGAAACTCTTCAAAAATTTGATATAAAAGAAGACCACAGTTGCTGATGCTAGAGATTTTCTGAAAGGGTTTGTATTATAGATCAACAAGAACAAAGAAGAATAAGCCTTCACCCTTTAAAGACAAAGGAAAATTGATATTGATTTCACTGGCAATAAGTATCAACTAGGTCTACAAGTGCTAGTCCCAAATATTAATATCGCTCTCTTCGATAGGTTATAGGACTATCAGTTTATTAATTCTTTCATTTATTTCCTTCAATAGTGATTTCTACAGTGGATCTCTCATTTTACAATGATCAATACGATTCAGTTATTGGCTAGCCTTGCCTTTTTGCGTTCATTAGTTACAGCATTGCCTGTGAAAAGAGAAGTAGTTACGAGGTGGCATACTGCTCCAACTCACACCAATACGGATGTGTACTCCACCACTACGAGAATTCATGTCGCTCCCACAGTCGCTTATGTTGTTGATGGAGATGTTACATACACCACGACTTTGGTACCACCAGACGTGGATCCAACTGCTGAGCCTAGTACTTCTACCATGTATGGAGCAACTCCAACTTCTACTGGCCAAGCGCCAACTGAGACGGTAGGATCCACCTCCGATTCAGCTTCGTGGTCTTCACCAGTGTTTTCTAGTTCTTCTCAGGTCGCTTCTAGTTCGAGCCAATGGTCATCTCCTTCCCCAGCTACCTCTAGTGAATGGTCCTCCGTTTCTACCCAGTGGCCATCTTCTGCATCAGCTAGTTCTTCCGTTCAAGAGACATCTCCAACTAGTTCAAGCCAAGAATGGACTACCACTCTTTCCCCATCTTCTAGTTCTGACTCTTGGTCAAGTACTTCAGCTTCTTCTACCACATGGACTTCTTCATCTTCAAGCTCTACTCCTTCAAGTAGTTCCAGCAGTGGTAGCGGTACTGGTGGCCTTGTTTCCGTCCCTACTGCTGTCTCCTACACTCCTTACAATGATGATAGTACCTGTAAATCGAGCGACCAAGTTAACGATGATCTACAGAAAATTCAGTCCAAAGGTATCTACAGAATAAGAGTCTATGGTGCCGATTGTGGAGCTTTTGAGAACATTTTGCCAGCTGCTTCCAGACTTGGATTGAAGGTGAATCAAGGTTTGTGGATCGATCAATCAGGTGTGAACTCGATCGACAGTGCTGTCCAATCCTTGATTCAGTATGGTACCCAAAATGGCTGGGATGTTTTTGACTTCATCACCGTTGGTAATGAAGCCATTAACTCCGGTTTCTGCAGTGTCGGTGATTTGATCTCTAAAATACAGTCTGTCAAGGCTCAGTTGAATAATGCTGGGTACCAAGGATCAGTTATTACTAGTGAACCACCAGTCTCATTTGAGAACAACCCAGAATTGTGCACAGAATCGGGTATTGATTTCGTAGGTGTTAATCCTCACTCTTTCTTCGATTTCGGTATTGGTGCAGCCGATGCCGGTGAGTTTGTCAAAGGGCAGGTTCAACTAGCTCAAAATGCCTGTGGTAACATGAAGATTTTTGTGACTGAAACTGGTTATCCATCCAATGGTTACATCATTGGACAGGAAGTTCCTTCTGAAGAAAACCAAAGGATCGCCGTTAATTCGATCTTAGAGGAAATGAACGATGATGTGACAATTCTATCATTCTTCGACGACAAATGGAAGAATCCAGGTCCTTATGGTATTGAACAGTGGTTTGGGATTGAACGTCAATTAGATTGAATTTCCTAATTGATGGTTTGATGCTAAACCTTAGCGTTTCAAAACTTCTAATGCAGCTACGATCTTTCATTTCTTTTCAGCTCCTTTGTTATTACTAAGGTGTTCCATTTTATTATATTTTTTTTTTGTTTTTATTTGCATTTTACTTCACTTTGATATGACGACTTTTGGTTGGTTATAGTTGTAGTAAATTTTGTTACATTAGACTGTATTGTATAAATAGTGTATTATCAGATAAAAGTTTAGTTAAAAAAAGTTTATTGTTCTAAAAAAAACACAGGAGGAAGACTAATTAGCTTAGCTCCTTTCCACCTCAAAATTCCACATATTTTTGAGGAAAGTACTCGTCAATTAAATCTTTGTAGTATTTTTCCAACTCCTTTAAATTGTACTTTGGAGAACATTTAGAATATAAGTCATATTTATTGAAATCTTGCACCACTTCGAGCAATTCGTAGTCTTTTTCATTCATCAAATATCTATAGGCACCCTCACGATGCCAAGGATAAAACGAATGGTACCGTATCATCGCAAGCGCCTTTTCATTTAAAATGGATTGGCTCTTTGCAATGTAGTACATGTACTCATCATGGCCCCATGAAATAAGAATAGAATTTAACCCGCAATTGGGCTCATACATCCCATATTTGGTAGAATAAATGGGATGTGAATTATCTGGGTTGCCTTCGAAAAATTCATAGAATATATTTTCCTCTGCAAATCGGCATCCAATAGGAAAGGTATCACCAACAACATCCCATTGAGCTTCGCTATCAAAAAAGTACAAGATTTTTCCTAGATCATGGATTAGCCCGACGAGTTGCATCCATCTCGGTTTACCATCTTTTCTTATAGATTCCGCAGTCTGAATAGCGTGATCAATTTGTGATAATTCGGTATCGGGATCGGAATCATCTATCAGTTCACTTAATTTACAAAGTGCTTCCCAAATAGTCATCTTTGCTCGCTTCTTAGTCTTGTAATTTACTCTTGCCTGCAAATTATATGCCATAGTTTGCATTTCATGCTGTTCCTTGTAAAAGTTTCGTACTCTATCCTTAGCCTTATGGTACTGTCTAAAATCTTCCGGACTTATGCCTTCCATTATGTCGTGAGCTTGGTCATCTAAACCATGATCTTTAGATAACTCATGCTTATTGGTCTTACGTCGCTTTGAATCATGACCTGAATCCTCATTTTTGTGATGACAACTAGAATTATTATTAATCTTTCTTAACCTTCCCTGAAATGCATTAACCGATTGTACATCTTCGTCAATAATTTCAAGTAAATGTCCCTGCTTTTTAGGGCCCATTCTGAAGAACTTATCACTTTATTTCTTCTTTAATAGTGAATTATTGCGCAATGTACTAGTCTTTATGCGATGAGTTCATTGTACTAATTAGAAGTTGTAAGTTTCTCAGAGTTAAGTCAGCAGATCGCTATTTTAGTATTTATAGTAAAATTAATTTCTGGCACCCATCAAATAGTTGGCGGATTTAGCTCAGATGGGAGAGCGCCAGACTGAAGAAAACTTCGGTTTAGTTATCTGGAGGTCCTGTGTTCGATCCACAGAATTCGCATTTTTGCCGGTGGAGTTTATTGAATACGTTATATGCAGCATATTATGCACGTATCTAATAGTTGCAAGACAGTGATACCACTGTTGCGGAAGATACAGTCATACCGCAGTGGACTTGAAGATCGTATTCTTGATTTTAGTTATCAACCGTTTGTATATAGCACTAGTGAGATCAACTTTTACATTTTAAAAGTTGATCTTCACCAACAAATCTTGAATTATTAAGTAAATACTCCTTCACGAAAAAAAAATCCATAGATCTTCAATTTTGCATTTGATTACCATGATGGACTCCTGAGATAATTTTCATTAAATAATATACAAATATTTAACGTCTCCCAAACCAGAATTTTAGGTTAAACTCATCATTCTGTGAATTTACAAAATTTTACAAGTTTTCTTTACTAACGCTCCTTCAATGCCTTATTTCTCTTTTCCCTTCTTCTCATACGTTCAACTTTTTTAGCATGCAGCCTTGTGGACAACATTTCGTATCTCTCCTTCTCTGCTCTCTTCTCCCTTCTTTCTCTTAATGACTGTACCCATTTTTGATGTTCCTGTTCTTTATCTTCTTTCAATTGTCTCATCCTCTCCTTGAACTGCTTATCTTCTAACCTCTTCTGTTGCTTTAAATCCCATGATTTCAACTTATTATTTCTCACTTGCCTACTACCAACCCTAAGCTGGCCTTTGTCCACCTTCCATGTTCTACCACTAACTGGAGTACCTTTAACCTTAGCAAGGTCAGCCTCCTTATGTTCCACGTTATCGCTGCTCATTATAGGATGAACGACGTAGACTTATCTACCTTTGAATTGTTGTGGAAGTAATTGATAGTAGTTTTAAGTGTGTTAACATCTGAAAAATTTTATGCGATGAGCATCGCTTAGAGATGAAATAAATGAAAAAATGTTAAGCGGTGGCGATTGAAAATTGGTAGATAAGACCCACTAGGTCCCAGTAGGTTACTGGATAAATATTAGACCTATTTTCAGATGTTCTCAGTGAGACCAAAAAGATTTTGGAATGTGCTCCGGTGGGTTCAAGTTTCTCGAAGAACCGCTGTTATACCAGCGAGACCATCACCAATAAGAAGGAAGAGGCGAAGGATAAAGAATGTTTCGAGCAACGATTTAAGCCTTAAAGGAATCAATCCCCAAGATTCTCGAGCATTAGAGTTTAAAGTAAAGCAGTTACAGGAGTTTACGAGAAACTTGAAAGAACAGTTTAAATTGGCAGATAATAGCACAAAGAAATTGGAAGCCGAAAAAGAATTGACTACTTCCAAACCTGAAGACGACGAAAAACGTGCAGATGAGCTTTTTGGAAGATTAGAGTCACCGATCGTCGACAAAAAACTTTCTCAACCAAATCTCTCAACACTTATTTTATCCGCTGAGAATAAGCAACTAAAGAAATTAATCCCTAACGAGATTAGAAAAAGGATTGATGATGATGGGTTTTTATTAGCAAGTCTAGTTGATAAGGATAATCAAAATTGGAATGATATAATATCAAAGCTTTACACAACAGAGAAGCGTTTATTAGATATAGGTATGTCTGTCATATCTTCAGGATTATTGAATAAGGTTAAGAATCTTTCATATGAAAATATAGAAAAATTGGATCTAATGCTTTTGGAAACTAAAAACGGCGATACCACTGGCTTTAACCGTCTTATGTATGAGACACTTTTGTTGAATCTATCAAATTTAATACCGCCAGCCTCAAGTAAAGATGACAAGGTAATTTCGAAGATGAAGCAACTTTTAGAAAGGTACGATGAAAGCAAAAAGATTTATCCTAACACACCCAGTAAGATGACCCAGTTCTCTTTAAACTGTTGCTTGAAATATTCTACCAAGCTAATTAGTTTTGAAAATATGGAGTATTTCTTATCCAAATTCAAAAAAGACTATGGAATTACTCCTAACAGAGAGAATTATACTACTATTATTCAATTTTATGTGAAATTTGGAGTTTCTAAACAGGCTTGGAATGTTTTCGACACCATGAAATTCTTATCTAAATCTCATGCCCCAGATGTTACCACTTATAATTCTGTTCTTCATTTATGTGATAGGGAAAGGGATTATGCCAAAGCAATTGACTTATACGAGGAAATGCTTGACAAACAGCTACAACCCTCAATACAGACATTGAATATAATGGCTAAGACAATGGCTAGAGCAAGTGCCGACAATGTCATAAGTGAAGGTAAAGCAGATTCACTAAGATTATTGGGTTGGAAATATATTCATTCTTTAGAGGATACTTTTAATCATACAAAGCACGAAACTCATTTCTATCATACGCTGGAGGCAATGATGGCGTTGGCTGCTTATGACGGTGATATTGGTTTTGCAAGGGCTCTTTATTACAAATACACTACAAGTAAGTATAAAGAAATTGTTAGATATCGGAAGGGCAAAACGAATCCACAAAATATGTGGCAAGCTGCTCTAGATCCCCAATTATTCAATTTATTACTATTAGCATATGCTAATTTCCGCCCTAACAAATTGCCGCTTTTACTAGGTTATGAAAAGGGTATAAAGCTCAGAAGAAACATTTTGAACAGCGTGGATTATGCTGGTAGATATGATCTTGATGATGAAATAAAAGTACAACTGCCCATGTTACCAATAGCCGATATGAATCAACCATGGCAAATTTTAGCCGAGTCCCGTGCCCTTTGGCAATTTAATTTAGAATTCGGTGGCTACTATAACTTAAGAGATACACCAAAAGGATTCGATACGGCTAAACTAAAAGAAATAATTTCCAAAACAACCACTCTGGATGATTTAAAATTCAATCTATTGCATCAAATTTCTCAGTGGAAAATTCAGTTAGTTAATCATTGCATATTAAATCCTAAATCCCTAACGACATTTTTAACTATACCAATTAAAAATGGTGATAAAATAGAATTCATGCTAAGATTAAAAGAGTTTACGTTCCAGCAGCATGAATTAGACGATAGAATCGAAAAGGTATACAATAGCTTAAAATTAATAGAACCACAGGTGGAATCCAATTCAGATGAAAAAGGTCTTCTCTTGGCTCAAACCGAATTAGACGAAAATGTTATATGGTTTGCATCTATGAAGCACAAAATAGTTGCAAAGAATTATATCTATGAACTGATGATGAAAGCTGCATCGGCTTTTAAAGATGTGGAAATTTCGCAACATGCATGGAAAAGTAGAGGTGAATATAGAAAAACAGAGCTTTTTCAACAAATGGATCCCTCAAAGAGAATTGAAAGTGATACTCAATTTGCTACACTCATGGTACAATTCTTTACTCGGCAAAACATGTTGACAGATGCTTTGGCAATTGTAATGTCTACTAGGAAATACATCGATTGGAAATACCATATGGTCAAAGGTTTGCACGAAAGTTTGGTAAGACTTGAAGACCAAAGAAGCATATCAATTCTGCTGGATATTGTCAACAAGAAATCTTCGGTTGAACTATTGGAAGAAAAAATCCGTGATTTTCAACTATAATATGATGATGATTACATATTTCTTTGAACCTCCGTGTTCGTTTAGTTTCGTATTTCCGCATTAAAGACTATAACAAATACTTGTAAATATCTTCTTTAGATGTTCATGATCTTAAGTTATTGCTCTTTCTTAGTTTCTTCATTAGCTTTATTTAGTGATTCCGTACTGCTACTGATGACGGAAACGCTATCCATGCTATTATCGCTATTAGGGTACTTCAGTTGCTGTTGTAAGTTTTCCATCTCTTCACGTAATTTATTAACCTCTTTCTCATATCTCTTCCCATAGAAATCGATGTAATAAGTAGCACCATTGTGGGAGGCACATAAAAAGATCAATATTAAGAAGCCAGCAGCAGCAGGCCTGTAGTTGTACCAAATTCCACATAGACACATGGTACTCAATTGATACAAATACTGCGCCACGATATAAATAAGCATGGGCCATGGTGCCGGTAATTTAACCATCCAAAAATCCTTGTACGTATGGCTGGTCAAATATTCAAAGCTCGTCATTCTTTGACCCGATTTTATCTTGTTAGACTGTCTTATAGTAATGAAGTAGTGATAGAGAGACTGCCAAACCAAATAGTAAAGAGAGGTCCAGACGATATTTTTCTTTAAGCTCCAAGAAGGTGCTAGTTTTTTAGAAGCCGCTGGAAATCTACTATCCTGGAACTCATTGGTTACACCATGATGAATCACATACATGGTGCAAACTGGAATTATGTGAATAAAACAGGAAGTACATTTGTCTAACGAATGAATCACAAGTGAATTTCTCCATGTGATTACAGCAAAGCTTAAGGTACCAAAAGTAAGCGCAAAGCATGTTTGGTACAGATTAATGGATTCTGGGAACGCCCAAATGAATAAAAGACAGAGAATATTGGTGAAATAGCACAGATCAGCCAAAAAGTAATGATTGTTGGTCTTGTAATAGGTGTAAAACCTAATCGGCATCAAAATGTTGAACATGACAGTATAGTAGACATGGAACCATTCAGGGAACTTACCCACCAATAAACCAATCAGAAATATATTAACCAACGTAAATGGATAAAACAACTTGTCTAACTTAGATCCATTGTTGAAGAATATACTTTGTAAGGGTGGATCTAAGGCCTTAAACCGATGCTGAACTTTGTTCTTCCATTCTCCCAGTTGTTGACGTCTTTCCTGTGACGAATCTGCAAACTTAGAGGGATCAAGGTTTTTCAAATGCTTCTTCGCCTTAACCAAATAGTTATTAGGGTTATAACTTAGACTAACATTAGACGCTAGAGGATCCAATAATTCTAAAAGACTCGATAGAGATGCCTTAGAGAACCCTCCAACAGGTTCACTTTCAGAACTCGAGCGCGGATGATCAGTAACAGTTTCAAACATCGTCAAAGCTGTTGAATTGACTGTGTTCTGAAAGCCTGAGAGATTTATTGTAACCAACTCCGAGAACCCTTTATATTGCTTCACTCGCAACCACAACATGACTCCAACACAATGACACCCGATGAGACATCATGTGAAAAAATAGAATCGCAACTACAAATTAAAGTGGAAACCATATTATATTATACTGCACACTGCATATACATAAAACAGTTACAAAGGTAATCCAATTAACTTTAAGCCAAGGCAGTCAAGATATCAGAGTCACCAGCGTCCAAAATAGTAACGACACCAACTCTGAACAATCTACCAACAGCAGTACCCAATTCGTTGTTACCACCTTGGAAGTAGTAGACCTTGGTCTTGGACAACATAGCGTAATATTCCAACTCAGACTTTCTCAAGACTGGGGTGTTGGCAGCAACGATGACCAACTTGGACTTACCTTGTCTCAAAGCCTTGACAGTGGACTTGTAACCAAGGGTGTACTTACCAGACTTGATCACTAAAGCCAACTTTTGGTTGATAGATTCTTGGGATTTAATTGGGGCCTGTTAAAATACAAAAAATGTTAGTATAACTGCAACTCAAATTAAAGTGTTAAAACACTATGGAAAGCACCGAGACACCATTGCATCCTGGTAGAACATGCAATGCTGTCGCAGTAATTCCGTACCTAAATTATACTGACCATCTCTGTGTATTTACGCTTAACACTCCGGTCTTGCTTATCGATCTACGAAGACTAGTAGGAGGTCCACAAGGAATATTACTCACAACAACTACTTGATTGCAACGGTATGTATTACTTCTGTCCTGTTGAAATTTTTCAGGCTGCGTCGGTGCGAGTGGAGCGGTGAAGATTATGTGACTATCATGAACACTAGACACCACAGCTTAATTGTCTCAAAAACCTCTACACCAAAGTATAAATGCCTTTTAAGAAACTCCTTTTTTTGAGTTGTTCTTGCTAATGGGAAACAGTAGATAAGACAGAGCGAGAAATACATGAGGTTCTAGGCGGAGATGCGCCCTGCCCATATGGACATCCGCCCGCCCGCTAGGCAGAACTCGCTGGGCGGACGCTTTCACATCATCACCACCATTGCAACGCGGGAGCACGGTCGGCAAACTCCCACTACCGACGCACACGAACGAGGACTCGAACTCATCAAGCTTGACAAAATACCAAAGGTCTTAGTATACAACGACCATTAGGAGAGATTCTAACCCAGAGGAAGAGACCCCTGCAACTGACAAGTAAAGATTAAAGGATGAAGCTTGAAATCGATTCCTTTTCTGGTGGTAAGATCTACCCAGGTAGAGGTACCCTTTTTGTCCGTAGTGACTCAAAGGTGTTCAGATTCCAAAACTCCAAATCTTCAGCTTTGTTCAAGCAAAGAAAGAACCCAAGAAGAATTGCATGGACCGTTTTATACAGAAGACACCACAAGAAGGGTATCACTGAAGAAGTTGCCAAGAAGAGAACCAGAAGAGCTGTTAAGGCTCAAAGACCAGTTGTTGGTGCTTCCATGGAATTGATTAAGGAAAGAAAGGCCGTCAATCCAGAGGTGAGAAAAGCTCAAAGAGAAGAGAAGAAGAAGGCTGACAAGGAAAAGAGAAAGGCTGAAAAGGCCAAGGCTGCAGCTGCAGGTGGCGCAAAGGTTTCTAAGCAACAAGCTAAGGGTTCCTTCCAAAAGGTTAACGCTGCTTCTCAATAAGGAAAAGAGCACTCTAACTGTTAGATAGTGTGTTTTGTGTAGTCTGTACGATTTTAATAAAACCGATACTTGAAACGGTGGTACATTGTTACTTTAGTTTGACTTGTATTGGTACCATGTAATTTGCCCTATGCGGTAGATACAATATTGTACATGAAATAAGGTGCTGAAATATTTGAAACCGGCAGTAGATCTTGAAATGATATTTAAAGACACATTATCAGATCAGAAAGATGGAGATGTGAGCTCTCAATGGAGATGAAAATAAAGACAAGCGTATTGTAGTTCGCTGTTTGGTCCCCACCCCTTTCACATGAAGCTGCATTGGATATTATTCTCATTGTTAACGCTTATACGTGCTGATCAGACAAGCACCACGGTATCTAGCGAGGGTACTGTGGAGACAACGCCGTATTCAACAGACAGAAGCACGGTTACAAAGAGTGACAGGGTTGAAATAGTCGTTATGGAACACTTTAAATCAATTGTGTTTATATCTGGCTGCACTGGTTCGACGATAAGCTCGAGCTCGAGCTCAAGTTCAAGTTTCAGGCCAGTATCAACGCCGGGCCCCAGTACAAGTTCTATAGGAACTACAACGGTTCCAGTATTTTAAGCAACACTTACAGACGATATTTATTTATACATTCTCAGCTTTTGATATGTTATTATTATTATTATTATTATTATTTTTAAAACCAATAATACGTGACGCTGACACTTGGCACATGTTACCCGATGCAATACGATACGATACAGATAATGGCAGCTCGAATACTTACCATCTAATATTCACAAGATCACCGCAAAAAGACCACTAATACCAAGATTGCCCGATGTTCAGATGTCTTCCAGGACTTAGACAGTCCCTTCTGCGTACTAGTAAGGTGCATTCAACAGGTTTTGTTAGATACCAGAGTCAACAAGTGCAGAAACCCAAAAGCATAAAGGAGTTGATGAGCACATATGGTTATTCTGCGCTGGGTGTATATTTAGGTCTTTCATTAATCGATCTGCCCCTATGTTTTCTAATGGTGCATTCCCTTGGTGAAGAAACCATAAGCGTTTACATAAACAAGTGTAAGCAGACGTTTGGATTTGGCAAAAGTGAAGACGAAGTGATTAGGGAAGTCCAGGATAAGATAGCTCGTAAGCAAGCGGAGGATGATTCGCAGGTACAACGCTCATGGTGGCAGGAATTCAAGCAAAGTACACTCCTGGCCGAGTTTTTAATCGCATACGGGATCCATAAATCTCTGATCTTCGTCCGTCTACCAATTACCGCTGCCATTACGCCACAGACTGTTAAGTTATTGCAAAAATGGGGGTTTGACATTGGGCCTCAAATGTTCCAGACTATGTCCAAGGGGGCAAACATAAGATATAAAAGTGGCAATCCCAGCGACTTCATCAAACCCACAAATGGAAACCAGCCCCCGAGAAGTGTTCATACAAAAGGTGAGAAATGGTTCAACGGAATGATGTGAATAATCCAAAACAAAAAAAAAAAAAAAAAAAAAAAAAAA